>JAZKJV010003628.1:0-600000 GCA_037367405.1 Ottelia alismoides | reverse complement strand
TATATATACCTATATAATTCATACTTTTATTTTATTAAGTGTACAAAATACTTCAGAAAAATAAAATAAAAATATATTTAAGTATATAAAAATATTTTATAAATTTATAAAATAATAAACAAAGATAAATACATTAAATATACAAAAAAATTAAACATTATAATATATAGATATATATACCTATACAAGCTTAAAAAGGTAACTTGTATTTATATACCTCTAAAAAATGATTAAAAATCATAATAAAATAATTTATAAAAGAATAAACATGTTTTATTTAATAATAACAAATTAATTAATTTGTTTTCTATTTTTAAATGAATTTACAATTATTTTTTCCAAGGTTTTTTCTGGTTGGTCCACGTGGACCAACCAGATTTCTTCCTTGGTTGTCCTCGGTCAACTCTCTGACCGAGGTCTGGCCTTTGTCAGACCTACGTTTTTTGGCCACTTTAGACCTTTTTTCAAGGCTATTCCTTTCATTGTTTGGCTTTGATTCCTTCTTGACTTTTGTCCCTCGAAGACTAGTGATTCACGCCCTAGTGTTTTCTAGGGGTGTGGGTCATCGATTCGTAAAGATTTTCCTTGATCTTTGGGGCATCTCCACTCCTTAGTCAAACATTCAAATACACCACCCCGACTTTCCTCCCTCTTTTGATCACTCTTCCTCCACTCCAACCTCTACCTAAATCGTCGACACACTTCCTGGTGACAGCAGGGAGCATTTGCTCGCATTGGTGAGGTAGGAGCGGCGTCGAATCGAGCGACTACCCTCGCTGAAGGTCTCGTCGGAGAGCTTCTCCAGTGCCGCCTTGGTGAGGTTCTTCCCCTTTCCTCTAATATTTATTTAGCTCTTAGAATAGATAGAAAACTACCCTGAGTCTCATCCTTCATTATCCCCCGTCTGATCATCAACGAATCCTTGGGATTCGACGTTGGTTGGCCTCGCGTTCGCCGGCCGACCTCGAATCAACTTAACAACGCACCAGACACCCGTTTCGCCCTCCACGGAGTCGGGGCATTTTTCCCCCGACTCTGTCACACTTTCCTTGCAGGTCCGAAGCTCAAACTAGCATCTGGAAGGCATTTTGTACCTTGCCGGAGGCACCTGGAGCCACCGGGCTCCGCCTTCACCGCGGAATAGCTCAGGCCTTCGCCTGAGTGTTTTGAAGCCTCCAGACGATAGAGGGGACCTCCGGCGTGTTCTCGGACGTCTCAGCAGTGGTGGAAGATGGCGGCGGGAGACGAGCACGGTGATCCAAACTCGTCGGGCTCGTGTTCTTCCTCTATTCTTATGCCGCATCCCAGAGCCGTCAGATTCACCCAGTTCATCCAGACAGTGCGACCACCGTCCGATCGCCACCAACCTCAGCCGTCGATGCAGCCTTGATCATTTAATCACGACCGTCTGTGGTGAACCGGTATCGTGCGCCAGCAGGACGACATGTGTCTTAGTGAGTTCATCGCCACCGTCCAGCAATGCGTAGTGAGGGGTATTTTGCGCTCAAACCCCCCTCCTTTTTGTATTTACTATTAGGATTGAAACTTTCATATGCAATTTTAAATATTTTGTAAAATTTAAGTCTAATCCCCCACATTAGTTTTATTTGCATTTGAGTCCTTTTCCAGGTCAGCCGACAAAACTTGGTCATTTTGCAACCAAGCCCTTGCAGGTTTTAGTATTTTATTTCGAGTCGATTTTTTAATTAATCTAGTTATATCTTTTTGGCAAACTTGCATTCAGGTCCCTATCATTGTTGGATATTACAGTTGTACCCTTGCTAGTGGCGCACGTGGTTCCTCACGTGGTCCTTAGCATTTTTGCATCAAAGCCCTTGGGGGTTTATTTATTTCACTTCAGTTTATGAATATTTTTGTTGCATTATAAATTTGTGGGAAAATTACACTGTGGCACATGCACTTCTGCTTAATTACACATATACCCTTGCCATATGTGTAGTTTCTTTTTACTATATCTATTTATTTCATGCCTCTATAAATTTCGAAAAAATCCTTAAAAATTTTCTAGTGCTCCCTATTGCATAGTAGTTTCACGCCATATTTTTAGTGCTCCTCTTTCAATTAAAATTAGTTTGAAGATTTTTGAACTCTGGTTATATTTTTCATCTTCAATTTGGTTTCAGCCAGCAACTTGCTCACCGTTTTCTAGTATTTTTGACTTTAAAAATACCAAAAAATAGGAAAAATCTAGAAAAAATATAAAAACCCTAGAAACATATAAAAATACCAAAAACATTTCATTTCATGTATTTTGAGTGTTCTTTCCCATTTGTATCTCCCTCTTATCTTTCTTGTGTTATATATTCTATCTAGCTTTATATCTTATTTCAAAAAGAAAATATAAAAATATAAAATATAAAATATAAAAAAAGAAAAAAGAAAATTAGAAAATTAAAAATCAAAATACAAAATATAAAAATAAAAAAAATAAAAAAATATTAAAAATTAAAAAACCCACAAAAAAGTCCAAATTGGCTAAGTAGTTCACAAGGCATAGGGCTTGACTATTTGTCTGTTTGCTTTACTCCTTTTCTTCATGTGTTCGACCCCTACTTGCTTGCCACTGTACATTCTTAGCAGGGTATAATAAATTTTGATCCTTGCTCTTGATTGCTTAATTGATTATGTGAGTTGATTGTTGATGAACGTGAAGGCCTGAGTAGTCGCCTCATCGACAGTGAGTCTGATCTGTCAGACCATTATTTAGCGGCTCTCGTGCTCTCGTTTTTCATTTATCCCCTGGAGATCAGTTATGCTCCATCCTATCTCCTTGCAGTTCTTTTCAAGAACCTCCATCAACAAAGATTCTTGCTCTCCAGTCAAATCCGCTGAGATAATAACTGGGTGCATCTCATGCTCGCCCGTAAGAAACCTATACTTTAGCGACTGCGGCAAGGGATTCAGCTCTGGGCAACATGAAGCTGGCAGATCTGGCCTCTGAAAGGTCTGAGTGAAAGCAACCAAATCTGCATGGGGGAACTCTCGCTAATCATGATAAGCTGGTGAAGACTGCTCTGCTAGTGTGTCTGTGCTCTGAATAGGATCAATCTCCACACTAGTTGCTGGCTCTGTAGGAATCAAACATGAATCAACTCATCAAATTCTGCCCAATCAATATTTGACTCCGAGGGATCTGAATCTGAATCAACAAAAATATCATCTGCCTCGCCCTCCTGAACACGGTCTACTGCCTCAAACGTGTCCTCTGCCAAGAATGCGCTCTGCAAGCCCTCCTCTGCTGGAATCTGGAAATCAGTGGGATCTGAATGTGAGAGGATGGCTCGTGAAACGGGGTCTGACCAAGCTGCTTCATCGTCTGTGAACACAAAATCGCACTCCTGGTGGACGTCTCGCTCTGCCTCTATCATCAGCTCTGAATCACTAAGCGGCTCTGAGCAAGCTGAATCTCATGCTCTATTCTCATCGACCGTCTCTATTTGTATACTTTCGCCCTCGACGTGAAAGTATACCTTCCCACTATCATGATCGGATACTACCTTAGCTGTGGCCAAGAACGAGCATCTTAAAATGATGGGGGTATCGGTCATAGACTCATGGATCTCCATGTTCAACACAACGAAGTCCACAAGGAATTCCAGGCCCTGAATTGTGATAACAACATCCTTCAGCAACCCCTTCGGCCTCTTGACAGATCCACCAGCAAACTGAAGGACCGTCTTGCTCTATCGAAGAGGGCCAAACTCGAATCGGTCGAGTAAGGCTGCCGGAAGTAGATTGATGGAAGAACCGCTGTCTAATAGAGTCCGATCGAACCTCTGCTCATGTATGTGACATCTGACATAGGGAGCTCCTGCATCTGGCCTCTTGGCTGGCAGACTTGGATGGCGAAGCAGGTGGCACGAGTGAGCACATGGATCTCTGAGTGGTAGTTCCTCCTCTTCCTGCGAATAGTGGTCTTCTCTTTATGGTTCCTCTGGAAGAGAGGGATGTGCCCTCCTGTAGAGTCAGCTGAATCGGGAATCTATCGATCATCTATAGGCTAAAATCTAGCTGCTGTGATTTTTTTGGATTTTCTTTTTTAATCCCCTTTGCCAAGCAGAGTGCTTGAGGGAAGGGGATTGCTGGGCCCTCCTCAGATGGAGGGCTAGGATCGGGTTCCTGTTGTTATGACAAAGTAGAATCCATACAAACATCTCCAGGCATCATAGATGGACTCACAAATAAAGAACCCTTTCCTATATTAGATTTCCCAAAATTGTCATGAGATACAGAAGCAAAAGGAAACGCAACAGGAATAGAATGGGTAGCCTTAGTACCACCCACGACATCTGGACTTGTGGCATCAGTACCACACTCTGGCTCAGCATCGTCATGTCTGGTGGCATCAACACCACCTCCTGCATCTGGTGAAGTGACAGCCTAAATACCGTCAGCTTGATATACATCCTTGGTGGCGTCAGCACCATCGTCATCAACATCATCTTGAGAGGCACCAGCGCAGCTCTCCTCCTTATCTGGCGCTCCTGAATCCTCATGTGGTCGTCGCTTAGATGAGGCATCGCCGGCTGGCATCCTACCACTCCTAAGTGTAACAAAGTCATTATCAAAAGTATATGCAGAAATATCACCAAGTGAATCACTAGGAGTGGTAACCTCTGTAAAAGCAACCTGCTCAGATTTCCTCTTCAGGTTGTTCGAATTCGGCTCGATCTGAGCGGGTATGGCGGCCTTTCCCTTCACTATATCTCTCTTCTCCTGATGGAACTCATCCATCTCCCGCCTGAATGTGGCTTGCTGATCAGAGATAAGACGGGCTAAGTCATCTAAGGCTGGGTTCTCATAGGCGGGCCCATGAAAACCGGATGGGTGGCCTCTCTGAAAGTGAGGTTGCTGCTGCTGAGAAAGATGAGAGAGATACTGGTGAGAGAACTACCGAGGCTGCTGCTGCTGCTGCCTCTATGGCTGTCCCTGCTGATAGGGACGAGGACCCTGCTGGTACTGTGGATGCGGCTGTGGGAACTAGGGCTGCTGGTGTTGCTGGCTATACTGGCTACCCTGAACTGGAGGCTGCTGCTGGGATGAGGCACCTTCGGTTGACAAACGGAATTCGAGATGGTCTCGTCAGATGCCAGGTTGAGGTCGGTCATACCAAATCCCATTGACTTCCATCAACGGCTCCTGCTCGTAAGTGGGTGGGGGAAGAACTGCGAGGGGCTGATCCGGCTGGTAGACCACCATCTGAGTGTCTGGAGATGGTGGTGGTTGGACATACTGTTGTTATTGCTGCTGCTGGAACGGCTCCGCATGAATATAATGTACCTGTCGGAAATGGGCAGAAGGCTGGGTCGAGCTGCTGCTGCTGCTGGGATCTGCCTGTGACCTGAGATGGAGCTGAGGAGCCATCTGTGCCTCCTGGAGACACATGATCTGGGACTTCTGGTCACTCAGCATCAGTACCATTTGATCTATCTAAGACATGCCCTAGCACTGCTTCTTCTCGATAATCTCGATGCGGTCCAACTTCTCACTGATGATCCCCATATCAGCGGCCGTCGACTCTTCTTGTGCTGCGGTTGCTGCTGATGTAGAAGGACCGGCATCGACCCGTGCTATCCTATGATAGGTCACAACCTATGGTGTCGGTTTCCCTTGCGTATAGAGGCGCGTCTGGGACATGACTGTATAGTTCTCGACCATCTCCACATAGATGGCCCAAACCCGATCCTCATCCTTGGTGAAATAGGAGCCCCCACAGAATGCATTCACTAGCCCCTGCAACTCTGGTGTAAGCCCGCGGAAGAAACTCTGGACAAGGTTGGGCTTGGATATGTCGTGATGGGTACACCAGTCATTGAGATCTCTGAACCTTTCTCATGCCTCATGGAATTGCTCGTAAGGGAGCATGGAAAAGTTGTTGATCAAGGCTTTGGCTGCATTCCTCCGGCTGAGTGGATAGTACTTATTCAAGTATCTCATTCCGGAGCTATTCTCATGATGTGACGTATCTCCCTAGGTGCTTCAGCCAGTTGGCTGCTCTGTCTACAAGGGAGAATGGAAAAGCCATCATCCTGATGGTATTCTCGTCCACGAGTCGATCGTGGACCGTGCTGCAGATCATCTCGAATTATTGGAGATGGAGATGTGTCTCCTCAGTGGCGAGTCTGTGGAATCGGGGTAGAAGCTGGATGGTCTGAGGTGGGAGCTTGAAATCTCCCAGAATGGCTGGCAGCCGAATCCAACTGTGGGTCAGAGTTGCACCAGGGTTGTGTAACTCTCTCATCGGATGTGCGGGTGCTGCTGGCTGTACGGGCTCCTCAGGCTCTCCGTCGAGGTTGTTTCCTCATCCACCGGCTCTGCGCTGCATTCTGTCAGCTCTCATCTGCTCCATCTCTCGGTGCATATCCACCATGAAATCCCCCTGGTCTCTAATCTGAAAATGCATGGTCTCCAAGGAGGCTAACAGGGTGTTGTTGATGGCACCCTGATCTAATACGTAGGTCCGGTTCCCGTTGGGTCCATCGGTGCGCTCCTCACTGCTAGCCATGGTCTCTGCAAAGGCAAAAGACCCAAACTCAGGTGCCGTCAAATCATCAAATGTCTGTTGTGGTCTCTGCTTGGGCACCTCAGGACTGGTAGAAGGGTGGTCAAGTGGGAACAGGGTGGAGTCTAACTCAGGTTCGGAGAGCGGGTCTCGGCTCTCGCGAACCAACCTAGGTGAGCGGACCGGAGTGCTCGAAAGCGGTGCAACCAGAGGCTACCTAAGGGACCTCCCGTCCATCATCGTGATGTTGCGAGTGAAGGTGGATGAGATCTGGAAAAACACACAAGATCGGGCAAGCAAACCCCCAATTCACTTACTCACATAGAGTTGATGACCGTAAAGGTTCGGTCTTTTATCTTGTCATTTTTATTTAAGTGATCAAGCAGTCTTTCAGGGCGATTAAGCGAGCTCTTGGGAATCAAACACTTCCAGGAGACTGTCCCAATCCCAAGGCTAGATCTTTCCCAGCCAGTACAAGTCACGGACCGTTTACCAGCTACCCGATCGATTCACTCTGTTAAGGATATCGCGGCCTGCTTTACCGGAAACCGGAGCAATCCTCACTGGAGAACGACTAACCCGAAATCAGTAGTCAAAGGAGAGGTCGGATGTGGCTCTAGCCTAGTATGCAGGTCACTCTCTCGTTCAACCAAACCAGATAATGAGGGGATTGCTCTCCTAAGACAAATTTTTAAGTGAGGTCTTTTAGAGTCAAGTGTGTCTTAGTAGTCCCAATTTTATAGTTTTTCTTTTCAGGTATTGTTCAAAGCAATCAACTCCTAACGAATTTTTTGATTCTCCTGGTTATTTTAAGTCCAAAAACGGGGAGAGAAGTCGAATAAAGCTGATGCGCGATCAAACACTATGAGGCATGCAGAGTAAGAAATGCGTACCTAACTCCAGCCCTCTACATGCAGAGTGATCCGTGCATAAAATAAAAGACTGAAATAAAACTATCTATATGATGCAAGAAAATCGACCTTAGACGAATAATTTCTACTCGACAAGAACAATAGCTAACGGGTCAACAAGAGGGGTCGGGGTCCGATCTATGATGCTGATCGGTGTCCGCTACAACGGATCCTACCAGCGCTGTATACGACCTCTAGAGGCACGTGACCCCTCAGGTTATTGAGTTAACTTTTTCTTTTGTGATTTAATTAATAAGGTCTAGTTATCGATCTATAGGAATAGGCAATCAATTAGGGCTGGGGCCTTAAATAATTTTGTCACAATCAAGCAAAAATCCTATGTCTAAGGGCCAAAAACTTCGAGAATCAAAAATAAAAGAAAAATACGATAAACACAAAACCGACGAAAAATCTACGGTGAGGTCCCCCGAGCACATTGGTGCTCAGCGAAACAGACCTCGAGATCAAGCCAAGTCTGAGTCCAATTCCATCTTGTATTATTACAATAATAATAGCAGAAATAAAACTAAGCCAAACTAAACAACACTTCCAAAGTCCTACTCCTCCTCTCCAATGCTCTCCTGCGGCTCGATGCAGAAACGAGCCGCCTCCGCATCACTCGGGTGCCTCGGCACTCCGAAGATCGCCACCCTCGCTCGCCGGGCCCTCGCAAGAAAGGGAAACAAACAATTTGTCAGACCACAGTTATTAAAAATGAAATGAAATGAAATGAAATATAACAAAATAAAATAAAATAAATGAAAAAAACAAAGAAAAAGAAATAAAAATAAAAAAACAAAAATAAAGAAAACAAAAAACAAAGAAAAAGAAAATCAAAACAAAAACCGCAAACGGAAAACCGACTACTAAGCTGTGCACCCTGGCAACGGTGCCATTATGATGACACGCTTTTGCAACTCAAGTTAAGGAATAATTATGGTCATTGCAACCCGAATCACAAAGCACAGTCAACAAGAAAATCAAACCACTAATAAAGGAATCAAGCAATCAAACAAAGCAAGCTGTCTCGCTAATTTATTTTACCTGGTATAGCTACCTGGGTAGATCACAAGGAGCACGGGATGGAAAACCTATGAAGTAGTCGGGAAACCAAGAAAAATAAAGAAAAAAGTGGTTTTTAATATTTTTCAAATTTTTTTATGTTTTTTTAAAAAGAGAAAAAGACTAAAAGAAAATCAAAAGGCAACACTTAAACAATTATCTAAAGGTTCCAAAACACTCATAAACTCAGAACAAAAATATTTTTGTGTTTTAAAATATTAAGTTATTTTTGTGAATTTTCTTGGATTTTTCTGGTATTTAATTAATTTTCAAAAAATCAAATAAAGTCAAAAATAAGAAATAATGTACAACTGGAATCTAAAGGCACATTAAAACCAATTAAAATGCTTATAAAATTCGAGCAGCAATTTTATATAAAACTAGAATATAAATTCTACCTATAAAAGAAGAAAACACATTTTTTTGAATTTTTTGAATTTTTTAATGATTTTTCTAAGGTTTTTACTCTTTTTAATTTTTATGAGTTTTATAAATGATAATAAAACGAAAATTGCATAGAAATTCAAACAACACAAAACACACAATCATGAATTTTTTTATAATTTTTCAAGGGTTTTTAATATTTTTAGTTGATTTTTAGAAACAGACAGTGACACTTTTTAAGGTTTTTGAATTTTCAAAAATAACAAATGAGATCAAAACAGAACCAAAAATTCACCAAAATTCCTACACAGTGGTAGGAGCCACATATCAAAATTTCATGATTTTTGGAGCTAAAATGCTATTTATTTATCAAAGATAAAATACACAGCACATAGGGAACAAAATGCAAAGAAAATAAGTCCTCGGACCAAAGAATAGCACGCACAAAAAGCTTAGGGTCTGTTAAGCAATTTTCCCATCAAATTCCACACGTGTTGTAAAATAGCACGTACAGGGTATATTTGCAAATATGGAAACTAAATAGGGAATCAATAACAACAAAGAAGTTTGCGGTACATACTGCAAATAACCCAGAAAAAACATAACAAAGCACGTGGGTCCACACAGGCAAGACTAAAATGCAAATAGGAAAAACTATAGGTACTAAAGTGCAAAATGGTCTAACTGTGATTTTATTTTACAGACTAAGATAAAAACTAAAATAAGTGCATGGTGGAATGAGCAATATACCCATGAGGCACGTGACGAGGCGCGTGAGGGGGACGCATGGCAGCCGTTGGTGAGGCGCGATCGTGCGGCTCTGGCACGTCCGGTGTCAGATCTGATGGCTGTCAGATGTCGGCTACGTGGATGGTACAGGGCTGTTTGATCTGACATCTAACGTCCTGACAGCTCCAGCCGATGGACGGCTAGGATGGCGTCTGGTAGGTGCGGGCGATCCAACGGCAGAAAGTTCCTCTGGATGAACTGAGATGAGGAGAACTTCGTCGGAGCACCAGGGGTGATCGGTGGCTCCGATGAAGGATCTGTTGATGCCAACAAGATCGGATCGTCCTTCCGCGTCGGGTGGTCGGCTCAGATGGAGGGGATGATGGTCAGATGGACGTGACAACAACTGGGACCTGGGTGACCTCCGGCGAGCCTAAAATAGATGGGATCGATTGGTCTTCACGCACGTCAAGTCCTACACGGGATAGCTCAGACTCGGAGCAATGCTCCGATCGGGGCTATTGGGCCTAAAATAGAGAGATGCGGCGGTGGATGGGTGGTGGGTCTTCGACGAAGGCAATAGATGAGATCGATGACCTAATCTTGGCGATTCGAGCCAAGGTAAGGGTGATCAGGAGGCGTGGGAAGATGGAGGATGAGCGAATGTGTTGATCAAAATGGGTGGATGACGGTGACTAGGCTCCGACCGGCTGGTCAGAGCTGGCGGAGCGACGACGGTGGGTAGATGAAAGATAAATCAAACGACAGAGCTAGGGATGATGGAATGAATACCTGAAGGTCCTAAGATGATCCTAAACTCCAGGGGAGTTGGACTGCGGGGTCTTTGCCTCTACTACACTGCGGCTGGTGGAGGAGGCTCTCCGCGGCGGTGCTCCGGCCACGACAGGAGAGCTACGGCTAAACAACACCTCTCCTATGACCAAAGGTGGTCTCCGGCTGCTGTCACCAAGGCGGAGGTATCTAGGGTATCAAAAAGGGGTGCGCCATGAGCTAAGGAGCTGGGGAGGCGATGGAATGGATTTATAGGGTGTTCCAGGTAGCCGGATAGATTGGATCGGAGCACGCGAACCAAGGACAATCCACGACTCCCTAGGGATCTGCGAGGATCACAGATCCACTGGGGAGATGGGGGCAGAAAATCGGAGCAAGAGGGTGCAGGATCCGGTCGGAGTAAATGGGTAAACATCGAGTAAAAACCAGATCCGCACGAAAGGGAGTCCATGAGGGGTAGTTGACCGGAGTCAACATTCCTCCTGTACCAATCAGAAAATAACATGTACAAACTATTTATAAAATCAATTAAAAATAGTAAATGATTTTAAATAAAAAAGTGTACAAAATGAAAAATAATTATTATTTTCAAAACTACTTTTCTATGATTCTTATTTTTTTTATGAAAAAAAATTATGGTATATACAGTATATCGTATTATATACATGTATAAAATGCCTATGTATTTTGTACAATTATTTTTAATTTCTCATTTTCACATAAATACCCTAATTTTATATTTTATTTATTTACAATATAATTTTTGGAGTTTAAAGATATTTATATTTTATTTTTATTATTTATTTACAAGTATAAATTAAATAGGGCAAGATACATATATACATGTATCATATACAAGGTGAGAGAGAGTTTTATTTTAATTTAATTTTTATTTTTCTAATTTTTTTATTTTTAGAAATATGTACAAGGTAATAAAATTACCTTTTTATTTTGATTTTTGTAAAAATAAAATATATACATAGGGGGTAGGTATGTACAAGGTGGAGTGGCCCTATCTCTCTCTACTTATTTTATTTGGCGATCAGGACAATGCTTGTCCCTCTCTTGAGTTTAGGTCACTCAATATTTATTCTAAATATTTCCTTCTTTTTCTTTTATTCTTTATTCTTTTATTTTTCACAAATACATGCTAATTATGGAATATTAATAAATGCATGCTTATTGCTAATTTATTGTATTTACAACTATTTACATGATGCTTTGCCAAGATATTTAGGTAAAATAAAAGAATAAAAAGTGATGAATGAGACTTCATCAAGACAACCCCAAAGGAGACTTGTAGGCAGTCTGATAAGCCCATAGAATGGAATCAAGAAGTTGAGATTGGTTCTTTCTATCCGTCCTAACAAGTTTCTACAGAATAGTCTTGATCTCTCCATTATATAACTCGTCCAAGCCATTAGATTGTGGGTTGTAAGGAGATGTGACGAGATGATCGATGTTGTCCTCCTCCACAAGATTCTTGACTTCTTTATTTATGAAATGGATACTCCCATCTGAAATGAGAATATTTGAAATCCCGAACCATTAAATATTATTGTCCATTATTAAGTGACAAATGGTATGTCTGTCGGTGGATCCGGCAGGAATAGCCACCACCCATTGATTCATGTAATCAATAACAAGCAGATGTATTCAAATCCTTGAATATTAGAAAATGGGCACATAAATTCAATGCCCCAAGCATCAAAAACATCTGAGATTTGAATAAATTTGAGGGGCATTAAATCTTTGGAACTGAGGGTTTCTCTCATTTTTCAATAATCAATGCAACCTTTCACATAACTACGACATCCTTGAATAGTGTGACCACACTGCAATGCTTTCGCTATCGTTCTACTTCCAGAATGGTGTCTTCCATATTCGAGCTTATGACAATGCTCGAGGATACTAGTGTACTCCTCATGAGGAATGCACCATTGCCAAATGCAATACACAATTCCCTGAAAAGGTATTGATCTTCCCATTGGTAGAAATGAATATCAGACAAAATTTTGTCCTTATTTACTCTTGTACAATCTTGTGGATCTTTCTTAGAAACGAGATAGTTCGCAGTATTGGCATACCAAAGAAGAGAAGCAACACTAAGAATTGATTCATCGAGAAAGGTCTCATTGATTGGCATAATGCTCAACGATGTCTCTAACAGTTCTATTCTGGATAGGTGATCTACTACAACATTCTTAACTCCATGTTTATCTCTTATTTCCAAATCAAATTCCTGGAGGATAAGGAACCATCTGAGTAAACATGACTTGGAATCCTTCGTTTTCTATAAATACCAGATAACAGAGTAGTCAGTATACATAATTACTTTGGAACCAAGAAGATGGGATCTGAATTTTTCCAAAGTAAAAACAATTGCCAACAGCTCTTTCTCCATAACTATATTATTCTTCTTTGCATCATCTAATGTTCTGCTGGCATATGGAAATCCTTCTTGATATTTTCCTAATAAAGTCCCAATGACTAAATCTGATACATCTGTCATGATGTCGAATGGGAGAGGCCAATCGAGTGGTTGTAGGATGGGTTCCTGAGTGACAAACTCTTTCAGCTAAGCAAAGGCATGGAGAACTTTCTAATCAACGATGACTTCGGTCATCTTTCCTAGCAATTCAGTTAGAGGTCGGATAATCTTGTTGAAGTCCTTTATGGATCTTCTATAAAATCCAATATGCCCCAGAAATGACCTAACATACTTCATTGTACAAGGTGGCTCAAGTTTCGTAATAAGATCTACCATTGTCTAGTAAACCTCCATACCTCATTTGGAGACGACATGGCCCAACACAATCCGTTGTAACCATGAAATGACTCTTTTCCTATGAAAGAACAAGTTTGACTTGACAACATCTCTTAATCACTCAGTCTAGGTGTGCAAGACAAGCATCAAAACTATCACTAGAGATCAAGAAATCATCCATAAAGACCTTGAAGAAACTACCCACCATGTTAGCAAAAACAACCAACATACATCTCTAGGTTGTAGCGGGCGCGTTATATAATCCAAAGGTCATCCACTTGAAATCATAGTTGTTGAATGTATAGGTGAAAGTGGTTTCCTCTTGATCCTCAGGAGATATTGCCACTTGGTTGTACCCATATTACCCATCTAAGAAGCAAAAGAACTCTTTCCCTACCAACCTTTCAAGAACTTGATCAATAAAAGGTAGAAGAAAATGATCCTTCTCGGTTGTTGAGTTCAGGATCTTGTAATCAACGTAAACACACCATGAAGTTGGTACTTGAGCAGAGATCTCCTCTCCTTTATCATTTGTAACCATTGTAATTCCAGATTTCTTCGGAACTACGTGTAATAAGATAACCCATTTCGAGTTAGAGATGGGATGAATGAAGCCAGGCTCACACCACTTCATTATCTCTTTCATGACTACATCTCTAAGATTAGGGTTTAACCTTCTCTGATATTCGTGAGATGGCTTACGATCATCCTCTATGTAGATATGGTGTGAACATAAGGTTAGATTTATCCCTGAGAGATCAGAAACATTCCAACTAAGTGCCTTGCGGTTTTTCTCTAGAATATTTAGCAAGCGAGATTCTTGATCCGTATTTAATCTTCTATTGATGATGACTGGATATATATTAGGCTCACTCGCAAGGAAAGCATACTTAAGATCAATCAGAAACAACTTTAATTCTGGTACATTCTGAGTTGGCTTGTCCGACACTTCAGAAACTGAACTGGTTGGTGCAAGATCTACTAATAATAAGGTAATGCTCACCTCTATCACTCATGTCTCAGATAAAAAGTACCGAAGATATCTGCAGTCATTTCTTCTTGTTCAATTTGGCATGAATCTTCTTCGAATAAATTGATCAGTATTTCTAATTCAACATCCATGTTGGCAAAGGAGCAAGAATGAACTGTGGTGTCCATGTCCTCCTCTAGGAAGAGGATTTTCCTGTGTCAAGATATCATTCAGTAAAATACTCGGTTCTCTGATCTTCTCAATAACGTCACAGTCCTCTACAAGCAGTGTTGGCTCACTTCTCTCAGATGTTCTCTCTGCGACTTTTGACTCGGCGATCATATCCATTGTGACCTTTTCACTGCAAGAGTGGAACATGATCTTTTCATACCCATAATCAACTACCGCTTTGGTTGTTTGAAGGAATAACAGACCAAAATTAATCGTAGTCTAAAGTAGCGATGCACGGGAAGCCATGTCTACGACAACAAAGTCCACTGGGAATTTTGTGTCCTACACGGTTACGATAGCGTCTTCTAATAAATCTCTAGACCGCTTACTGAAGCGATTAGCAAACTAAAGAATCTTAAGATGACCCAATCCAAATTCTTGAAGTAATGATGAGGGAATGAGGTTAATGGAGTAATCTCTATCCGGCACAATTCGCTCAAAAATCTGATCAAATATCTCACATCTTATTAAAGGTTCTCCCTTGTCTTTCTTCTTCGCAGGGAGATCACTTATCACACTCAAGGTAGCCATGGTGAGTATGTGCTTCTCTGATATATTGTGTATGTTTTATAGGGTTGATGCTTTGATGTACATGCCTCTTTTAGTCCTTTTTCATAGAAGTCATGTATACCATGGATTTCAACAAAGGTATCTCAAGAAAATATTATGTAAGATCTCAATAATGGCATGATCAGACAATATTGTTTTAAACTTTTCTGATTTTTTTGGAATTTTTCATAGCTTCTAGAGAAGTAATATTTACATATTGAAAAGCATTGTTTCATATTTACAATTGAATCATCATTCACAAGCGGATGGCTAGAACAAGTACAGTTATTCAAACCATGAAACAAAAGAAAAGATGGAAACTCAACTTCGTCGGCTAGCATGGGATCGGTTGTTACTGCGGCTTTCTCCTTGGCTAGATCTGCATAGCCTTAGATCTTATTATATTTTTAGTCTTTTTTATTTTGTTCATTTTTTTTGTAAATTTTGATGATCTGGTGTGGCTCCTCCTCCTTCTTCTTTGTCACCCAACACTGGTGCTGAATCGGTTGATGCAAAAGATGATGATTCTCTAGTTGACATTTTGTTCTTCCCCTTGTTGACTGTAGACGAATGCAAGGTCCTATCTCTCCTGAGAGTCACAACGTTATATAACATAATACAATCATTTATACCTGACTCATCAGGGTTGGAGGACACATCACGAATGACAAGCTCTTTATGCTTGAAATTATTGGGGTTAGCCTCAACTTACGTTAGTATGATAGTCTTGGTGGTAGTGAGGCCATCAAGTTTATGGCTCATCTCTTTTAGTCGCTTCACCAATTGAGCCAAACAATCTAAGACTAGGTTGACTTGCGTGGCCTCTGAGGATTCAACACGCTAACCAAGCTGAGATGGATAGCGATGCTGCAAAGGCTGTGACTGATTATTATTAGAAAAATACTAAGGAGGGTGTTGTTGATAGTAGTGAGTAGGAGGAGGATATCGGTTCTGGTAAGAAAGAACCTAGGCAATGATGATATGGATGTTGTTCATGGTACATCGGCTACTGACATGACTATCTCCAGGTGTTAGCTCGTGGTGGAGACTAGCGTAACTGAGGCTAACTTTGGATAAACTTCCCACCATGAGATTGGTGGTACGACCTGATGGCATTGGACTGACTCTACTAATGTCTGCTAGGATGGGTCAGTAGTTATTCATTACTCCATATGATTTCACCTCCTAAATTTGGGGCGCAGGTGGAAACAATGATTCGACAAAAGATTGGGGCTCGGGGTGGTACACAATCATCTATTGATGCGGCTGCGGTGACGTTGGTCTTTGTTCAGGTTCCTACACGTAATATGCATGCTGGACGGATGATGGTTGCCTTGGACTCTACGATGCTAGCGATTCTTTTGGCACGTTAGGAATCAGGACTGGTGAGCTCAGAGACTGACAGTAGTTAATTGTTCTCACCAAGAGCTCCATTTGCTTTGTAATCTAGTCTAGTTTGTTCAGATTCTTGGTTTTATGTTCGATCACAGATAATTTTTCTAGGTCCTGTGAATGTTTCTCTATGATGTCTACTTTGCACAGGTGGCTCCTAATAATACATAGGTTGGAGCTCTTGTCCCTGTCCTCATCATGTGATGTCACCATATTGATGGTCTTTTGGTGTATATGGGGATTCTTATAATATACTCGAGATGAAGACAAAGCGGTCTCTTCTTCGACCATTTCTTTAAAGATCTGTCAGACTACATCTTCATCCTTGTTGAAATGAAAGCCACCACATGCGGCATCAATCAACCTTTGACTTTCTTGAGCTAGTCCCCCAAAGAAGTGTTGGACCCGGCTGGTCCTCAGAATGTCGTAGTGGGGCACATATTTTGTAAATCCTTGAATCTTTCCAATGATTCATGTATGGACTCGGGGTGTCCTTGGGAGAAATTCAAGATGCTTGCACACATCTGATTCAAATGACCCAAGGGATAGAACTTATGGAGGAATGGTGACTTGAGCTCCTCCTAGGTCGTCACTACCTTTACCAAATGAAAAATCCAATATAAATCCTTATCCTTAAGGCTAAAGGGAAAGGTAGTCTTCCTGACTACACCTAGCAGGATGTTAGGGTAGTGGGTAGTGCCGTAGATGCGGCTAAAATGCTGTAAATGGATGTAGAAATCCTCGTTCGTGTTCTCGTGGAATGAGGGAAGAAGATACAATAATTGTGGTTTCATCTCAAAATATCTGTGGATTGGTGGAATCTATATCCACCTTACCATCTAACCAGCATCAGGATTGTAAGTTTCTTTTAATGTAGGCTTAGGAGTCTCTCTTCTTTCCTCATCTCCCCCTCCAAAAGGTATATCTGCATGTGCTTCTTCATCTCCTTCTTCTCCTCCTTTGTTCTCTCTATCTCTCCTCGTCTCCAATAACATCTCTTGAAAGGTGTCCTGAACTTTGGCCTGTGCAATAAATTGTGTCTTATCACCTGTATAGAGGCGGTTATTAGAGCGTTCACTTCATTCTACTCAATTTGGTGTGCCTTATATTCGTGAGCCATATATGAATCAAACTCAAAGGATTTCAAGCCTTGATCGTTCCATGGATTTGCATGATGAAATAAACCCCAGTCAGTATGGAATTATGCATTAGACGTACATAAGTGTTCAGAATTAGGGTCAATTCTGAATATTATTGAATCAGGTATTGTGTATGGAGACAGATTCATATCTATCCACAAGGGAGCTATTTCGAGAAAATAATGATCTTGATTTATTTATGATAAAGAAGATGAGTGTCTTGAGAGTGGTTCGCAAAATCCTGACTGGTCTCTCTGAAATCACCCCAAATTGTTGGAGATGTCAGAGTCATGTAATCGATGTTGTCGTCTATGGAGTCAACACTAACTCATCCAATACCTGACATCTTGAGAAATAAAAGGAGTATAGATATTGAATAATAAGCATGGAAATTCATATGAAATAAAATGAAGAGAAAAAGAGAAAAGTCTCAAATGAGCAATGTAAAAAAGAGTGACGCAAAGAAGTAAAAATAAAAAAACGCAAGTGCATGGAACTGTGATCTTTTACCTAGCTAGATCCAAACAAACATCAAAGCAATTGGGTTCACCAACTCAACACAAGTGAAGCCAGTTCAATTATTTTGCTTGTCAATTTTATTGGTTGTTTTTAAGCAATCTTATCAATCTTAGCCTTAACGCTACCCCTATAGTCGAGTCAGTACCACCAGAGAAGTGTCATGTACTTCCCATTGCTTTTGTAATCAGTATTCTGCACTTTTTGAAGGTCCTTGATATCGGATCAAGAACCACTACTCAGGCAAAGAAATAGAGAGAGGAAGCTGATGTAGCGAATCAAATACTTCCTCATTGTTGGGTACTTAGATGTAGAAGGATAAGACAAGGACATGTCGTCGTAGTTCCCCTATGCTCAAGTAATTCAGACTACGTATGCAAGCAGACCTAGCTCTACTTGTCCACGTACTGATAGAAGTACTATTACTTCATAGACCCAAGCAATAATCAAGGCAACCACAGACTGGGATTTGGGCTGTAATTCGTAGGGTCGGTCTGGAGGGTACCTGAAGACAATGTGGGTTTTATGAACCCATTACGATGAAGTCCATTACATATTTTAATTAGGGTCAGAATTTATTTAGTAGTCCGCTTGTTTAAAGTTTTTGGGTTTTCATAATTTTGGAGTATTTTTCAATAATAATAGCCTAACAAAATTTTTAATTCTCGATTTATTTAAAACCAAGAGAACAAGGGGAGTAGTCAGAAAAGTCGATGCACGTCAAGTCAATGAATGCATATAGAGATAGAAATGTTAGACATGCGAGCCCATAACGAGCCATTATGAAATAAATGTTATTGCAAATATCATTCCCTAATCTGAAATGAAGAATAACTAATTTGCATAATAGGCTTCTTAGTACAATTAGGGTTATGTTCCATAGTCATCTTGATGATCATACAGCTTTTGATTCAATTGTTGAATCATAGAGACTAGTGCTTAGATGAATATCTAAAGAGTTACATTGAGGAATCATCAAGCATCGTCAAATTATTAATAAGAGATGAACTCCAGCCTGAGTAGGAGATGACAATCCTTTATCTAATAGGCAGATTTCTAATCGACCTCTTGATGCAGGTCCTCTACATAGGAATAGAGATTCAGAGGTTTTAGATAAGTTAGGTCAAAGAGTTGACATAACGAGATTAAGATAATGAAAGACCTATGTCATATGCTACCACGATATAGGCACACATCCGCTAACCAGAAACAGATGTGTTACTATATATTTGAGTATGTACATTTGGCAGACCGATACGTTGATGGCCTAATCAAGGTCAATACACTGGCGTGCTAGTGTGCATATAAGGGCATATGAGTGATACGATCTCTCAAAGGGATCATGCAGGTTCTTCTACTAAAACAGAAGACATGAGTTCACTCATGAGATATTGGGAATCAAATTCTATGCACAATTGTCTCTCTTCAGAACATTGACTGAATTTGTAGGTTTGATATATACTTTTTCAAAGTATATAGTCAATATATAGGTATACTGACTCCCAATGATCAAATGAGAAACTTAATGATAAGCCCTAAAGGAAACAGTCTAAATAGATCTAATAATTCGAGTTTATTCTTGGTCTTCTAGTATGTAGGATGTACATGTCTTAGGCATATCTGAGCATCATATGATCATAAACGATTGTATAACCATGACGCTTCCATTCCAAGGAAGTGATGGAATGGGTTTGGATTTTTGTGACTCCTCTCAATAGAGAAGTAATCTGATCTTGTTCCAAATGTTGGACAATGATTAAATGTGATTCGGATACAAAGAAAAGATTAAATTTGCATTTTGATTCAATCAAACATCTATGGGAGGTCTGCAAGATCTGGATTTGAGATTTGATCTCAATATCCAAGTCGCTATACGTGGAATGTACAATCGCCTTGTCCTTATCTCCATGTATCCGTAGAGAAAGCACATTATCCATGAAAGAGTTCAAGGATATATTCATTGGTGATAATATATCCAAGAATGGATAAATGGATAATTAAATGTGATTTAATTATCATGAATAATATGAATTTGATTCATATTATAAGGAGAGTTATCTGAGATAATTAAATGTGATTTAATTATCAAAGATTTGAATAATGTGAATGTGATTCGTATTATTTGGGTACATGAGAATGGAGATCCAAGATGATTGAATGTGATTTAATTATCATGGATATGAATAATGTGGATAACACTATCTATATTAATCATATATATTATAAATATGATTTATAATATATAAGAGAGAGCTATTTGCAAATAAAATTTACAACTTAAATGCTGATATTAATTGGATTCACATTCAATAATTAATTGAAAATATAATTTACATTTTATTTTTGGTTGCGAATGTAATTCAAAAATTTCTAATTGCCGGATTGCAATGTTTTCAAGATAATTGAGAATTATTACTGTAAGATAATGTTGGAGTGAGATAATGTAATCTCATCGGAAGGATATTACCATCCACCAACAAAGGTGGTGGATGGCCACCAACTCCTAATTGGAGTGGGTGGTCGTCCCCCCTTGTTGTGGTTGGATGATTATCGCCTTCCCAGTTATCTTCAAGGATAATTGATTTGATTGAAATTAATTTATATTGATTATTCAATATATATTTAATTTAACTAAATTGATTGTTATTGTGTTCTTACAACAAGAGGATGGTCATTGAAAGAAACACAAATCGATCTCATTGATTTGTGTTATCCATGGACTGAGATCCATGGACTCCCAAAATATTATAGTAGAAGAGGAAACCCTAGCCCTTCTATATGCAATGGAAATATGCTCTCTTCCCTTTTCTCTCTACACGCCAAGTCTCTCTCTCTCTCTCTCTTTCTCCCTCTCTTGTGGCCGTCCACTTTGATGCCCTAGAGAGAGATCATCGTCGTCATCACATCGTCATTATGCTGCCGGAACGATTGCTTGTGGATCTCCATCACCTTTGGTGCGTCTCTCTCGTGAAGAAGACGATGGATTTCATGGGACGAGATCAGGAGATTTGCTACTTGGATCATCAACATGGATTACGAGGAGCATGTGTCTCATTGATGCACTCGCAAGCGTCTCCTCCGTTGGATCGGACTTGAGACATGAGGTCTCTTCGTTTAGAGACTTGATCACAAGAGGCAAACCTAATAATTTTTGTGATTTTGATGAACGATCTGAGAAGTGTTCTTCGATCATGTGGTTTCATCGTTTTAAAATTTTTTAAACCATGTTGCCCCAAGCAACTAATGCGACTAATAGCTACCGATTGCATACGATGTGATCCTCACGCTTGGACGATGCACTTAAGGATCTTCCCATATCCTTCAAGTGGTATCAGAGCCATAGGTCAGCGTTTTTGGATATGATCCATTAAACCTAAGATGACATGGGCATTTTTTATTGTGTGATGTTTTATCGCATTTTTTCACGCAACCCTATTTTGTGTTATTTTTTAGCCCTTTAAAAGTCTTTAAGCACTGAACTACCACTTGTATTATGTTTTCCATTAAACAAGGAAACTGTGAGATTTGAGTTTGCATGATTTGGAATCTGATTGCTCAAGTTATGATATTTTTAATGAACATGTATCCATTGTTTCGGGGATGGCGAAACTTGACGTAATTAAAGAGTTAATTCCGATTCTATCACTTAAAAATGCATTAATATCACTTGGGTTCTGTTGTAAATCAAATTTGAAAACTATATAAAATTATTTTTCTTGATGTGGATTGATATTAATTGAGATATGCTAATTTTAGTAAGTGAGGATCATTGCTGAAAATTACTTTTCTAATCAAGAACCTTGTGATTGTCATTTAATCAATTAGTGGAAATTAATGGTTAATTACCTAAAAAATTTTTGATAATTATTTTTTGAAATATTTAAAAATTATTATTTCCTTAAATGACATTACCTTAACCAAAATTGATTAGATATGATATAAATCATAATTGGTTACATGAACCTTCCAACAAACATAGTTGCTTGATTAAGATTGGGGATTTGTTTAGTAAATCTCCTTATAATATAAATCAAAATGATTTTGATAAATATTATATGGTGTAACTTTGGCTGAAAGACCGATTATCACACTAACTACAAAATTTTCAATTCGCATTATCTTGACCAGAGGCGGATATGGTGTCTAGTCAGGGAGCATTGGGGCAGCAGGTTGCTCCGTGAGCGGTCTATCCCACTCCCATCGCTATTGGCCATGATAGTGGGTAAGGAAAGGATAATGCTTGAAGAGATCATGATGTATTTTTCTAATTATTAATATTCTAATAATACGTATTTGAGATTAAACCATCCTTCAAGTAACAAATAGAATTTGAACATGTTATGGAGGATCACATAAGTGACATCCATGGTCTACCGTCACGGCAAAGCATTCCATTGCCAGGGATTGTATGTAAGAGATGCCTATCTGAAGTGACAGCTCCTGCATACAAGTGCATCAGGATCAGGCTCTTTGCTTCTTGAAAGGGTAAGGTTGTATGTGTAGGGACCCCAATATTGGTTCCTCATATTATTAGGATGATATGAGATTGTGCATAGCGAGTGCTATTCCTGTTGATGGTTGGTTCAATTAACGACGGGTCATATCACCTTTGGGGTGGTGGGCTCGGGTGTTAAAGACCGAATTGGGAAATGCATGTTGGATTTGCAAGGTAGAATGATTTCCTGCTTTTTTTATCGGAGCTATGGTTTCTAATATTATTGGGATGTAACACAACAACAAGAAAGCCTTTTCCTATAATTAAGTAGGGTCGGCTACATGGATTCTTCGCCTCCATTAGACCTATCTTGGGTCAATCTCGGACTTATATCCAAAAAACTAAGATCCCTTTGTATAGTCTCTTTGGGTTGTCGTCGCCCTCTATTATCCAGCTCAACATCCCAACATTCGCATCTCCTAACTGGTGCATCAGCTTATATTCTTTGCAAATGACCAAACCATCTTAAGTGGTTTTCTCGCATCTTATCCTCGATCGGAGCTACTGCAACTTTCTTTCTGATTGCATCATTCTGAATCCGATCTTTACGTGTGAGTGTGTCCACACATCCACCTTAGCATTTTCATTTCTGCTACAACCATTCTCTGCACATGTCTATGGTTCACAGTCCAACATTTATATCCATAAAGCATAACAGATCTCACGGTTACTTTGTAAAACTTTAATTTAATTTTTAAAGGAATTTTCTTATCATAGGGAACAACAAAAGGATACTCTCCACTATAACAAGCCTGCATTTATTCTATTAGTAATATCTCCATCAATTTCCCCATCATATTGCAAAATAGATCCCAGATATCTAAAAGAATCTCCCTTCCGAATGGTATTATCACCGATCTTAAACTCGATTCTGTCACCATTGCTTCCATCAAAGGTGCACTCCATATATTCCATCTTAACCCTACTTATACGAAATACTTTAGTCTCTAATGCATGTCTCCATACCTCAAGATTCTCATTTACTCCATCTCTAGTCTCGTCAATAAACACAATATAATCAACAAATAACGTACACTAAGGTAACTCATCCTAAATGTGACTTGTCAACTCGTCCATAATCAAAGTAAAAAAGAAATGGACTTAAAGTTGAACCTTGATATAAACCAATGTTGATGTCAAAATAGTTAGTTTTCCCATATGGGGTCCTTACACAAGATAAAGCCCTATCATACATGTCCATTATGAGGTTAATGTATAGGACATGTACATGTCTCTTCTTCGAAACTCTCCACAATATCTCTTGTGGGACAAAATCATAAGCCTTCTCCAAATCAATAAAGGTCATATGGAGATTCCTCCTTTTAGTTCTATGAATCTCCATCATTCTCCTCAGCAAATGGATGGCTTCAATAGTTGAGCGACCTGGCATGAATCCGAATTGGTTTTCTTTTACGTTGGAAACTTGCCTCAATGTTCTTTCAATCACACGTTCCCAAATTTTCACAGTGTGACTCATTAGCTTGATACCTCTGTAATTTGAATAATTTTTAATTTCTATTTTATTCTTATAAAGAGACACCACGATACTCCTCCAATCTCCAGGCATTTTCTTGCTTCGCCAAATAACATTGAATAGATTCGCAAGTCAAGTCAAACCACACTCACCTAAAACTCTCCATACTTCTACAGGGATGTCATCTGGTCCTACACCTTTCCCAGGTCTCATAACCTTCAAAGCATCCTCTACTTCCTTTCTTTGTATTTGTCTATAGCTTGCACGATTCAAGTAATTTTCATTACTAGCTAGATCATCCAAAGTGATCTCTCTATTTCCTTCCCCAATGAAAAGTTTATGGAAGTACTACTCCCATCTAGTCTCAATATCCTTCTGAGTAACAAGCACATGACCTGCCTCGTCCTTAATGCATCTCACTTGAGAAAGGTCTTTGGTCTTTCTTTCTCTTGCTGTGGCTAACCTGAATATATCCTTCCGGTTCTCATTAGAGTCAAGATTTTTATACAAAACTTCATAACTTTTGACTTAGCTTTGCTTACAACCTTCTTTGCTTCCTTCTTCGCTATTTTGTAGTTTGTGACAGTTTCCTCTGTTCTATCCTTTGACATAGTTTTAAAGCATGTTGTTTTAATTTTTTAGCTTCTCTTGCACCTCTTCAATCCACCACCAAGCCTCCTTTTGACCTGGAGATCCTCCCTTTGACTCGCTTAGCATCTCTTTGGCTATCTTTCGGATACCATATGCTACTATCTCCCACATCTTGTTTGCACTTACGCTAAATTCCCATGATAAGTCTTCTAAAACCTTCTCCCCGAAGCTCGATTGCTTCAATGGAAGATTCCACCATCTAGTTCTAGTGATCTTAGGTGCCCTCCTTTTCTTTACCAGCCCTTTTATTTACACATTCAAGACTAACAAGTGATGTTGGGTTTGTTGGACATGCGAGCCCACGGCGAGCCATTATGCAATAAATGTTATTGCAATTCACTCCTTGATCTGAAATAAAGAGTATAGAATTTGCATAATAGGTCCCTTAGTACAATTAGGGTTATGTACCATGGCCATCTTAATGATCATACAGCTGTTGATTCAATTATTGAATCATAGAGGCTGGTGCTTAGATGAATATCTAATGAGTTAGATTGAGGACTCGTCAAGCACCGTCAAATGATTATTAAGAGATGATCTCCAGCCTGAGTAGGAGATGGCAATCCTATCTCAGTTAGGCTGATATCTGACCGACCTCTTGATGCAGGTCCTCTGCATAGGAATAGAGATTCGGAGGTGTCAGATTAGTTAGGTCAAAGAGTTGACTTAACGAGATCGAGATAACCAAAGTCCTATATCGTATGCTGTCATGATACAGGCACACATCCTCTGACCGGAGACAGATGTGTTACTATATGTTTGAGTATGTACATTTGGCAGACCAATAGGTTGATGACCTAATCAAGGTCTATACACCGGCGCGCTGGTGTGCATATAAGGGCATATGAGTAATACGATCTCTCAAAGGGATCATACAGGTTCAGTTACTGAACCGGAAGACATGAGCTCACTCATGAGATATTTGGAAGAATCAAATTCCATGCGCATGGTCGTCTCGCTTTAGAAGCTTGACTGAATTTGTAGGTTTGATATATACTTTTAGAAAGTATATGATCAAGACCTAGGTATGATATATGCTTTTGGAAAGTATATGATCGATACCGACTTCCAATGATCGAATGAGAAACTTATTGATAAAACCCTGAAGTAGGCAGTGTAAAGTTGATCTAATACTTCGGGTTTAATCTGAGTCTTCCAGTATGCAGGATGTACAGGTGTTGGGAATACCCGAGGGTGATGTGATCGTAAACGATTGTATAACCATGACGCTTCCATTCCTAGGGAGTGATGAAACGGGTCTGGATTTTAGTGACTCCTCTCAGTAGAGAAGTAATCTGATCTTAGTCCAAATGTTGGACATTGATCTGAATGTAATTC
Source organism: Ottelia alismoides (assembly GCA_037367405.1). Taxonomy (NCBI): domain Eukaryota; kingdom Viridiplantae; phylum Streptophyta; class Magnoliopsida; order Alismatales; family Hydrocharitaceae; genus Ottelia; species Ottelia alismoides. Next base: position 574,077 of record JAZKJV010003628.1, on the reverse strand, counting down.
AGATTCAATGAGAAGATTAGATTTGCGGTCTTGATTTAATCAAGCATCTATGGGAGGCCCGAGATCTGGATTTGAGATGTGATCTCATTATCCATGTCACTATACGTGGAACAATACAATCGCCCTGTCCTTATCTCCAAGTATTCGCGGAGAAAGCGCATTATCTATGAAAGAGTTCATGGATAATTCTATTGTTGATATATGTATCCGAGCATTGAGAAAATGGATAATTAAATGTGATTTAATTATCATGAGTAATATGAATTTGATTCATATTATAAGGAGAATTATCTTAGATAATTAAATGTGATTTAATTATCAAAAGATGTAAATAATGTGAATGTGATTCATATTATTTGAGAACATGAGAATAAGTTATCCAATATAATTAAATATGATTTAATTATTATGGATAAGAATAATGTGGATAGTAATATCCAATTATTCATAATATATTATAAATGTGATTTATAATGTATTAGAGAGAGCTAATTATAATTTATATGTGTTGATTAATTATTATGTGTATTAGATACACATTGTGTAATTAATTGACAATGTAAATTATATGTTGTTTTGGGTTGTGAATGTGATTCACAATATTCCAATGTCAAGATTGCAATATTCCCAAAATTAATTGAGAATTATTTTTGGTGAATAAAAATTGTTGGGAAAATAAGTAGAGAGATAAATTAGGAGATATGCAATCCCATGTAATCCATGGGATTGCCCTCCCCATAAGGAAGAGGGGGGGCGGCACCAATTCCCTTTAGGACTTGGTGGCCGTCCCCCTCTCCCTAATGGGAAGGAGGCTCCTAATTGTTATCTCACTCCTTATTTGATTGGTTTGATTTGGTATTAATGTATATTTGATTTATCAAATATATTTAATCAAAATTAAATCACAAGTTGTTGGCTTTTACCAACAACAATCTTGACCATTGGATTATCATAAATCAATCTCAACCATTGATTTTATGAGACACATGGATTGAGATCCATGGATCCCAAAACCCTATAAATAGAGAGGCATACCCATGCTCTCTCTTTACACATAATGCTTGAGAAGCATCTCTCTCTCTCTCTCTTTCTCTCTAGAGGTCAGCCCTCTCTCTCCCTCTCATGGCCGTCCACCATGGATGCCATGAAGAGGATCTCCATCGCCGCGGCATCGTCGTTATGCTGCCCGTTCTTCTGCTCGTGGATCTCCGTCCCCTTCGGTGCGCCTCGCTCGTGAAGAAGACGTCGGATCTCGTGTGTCGAGATCAGGAGATTCGCCGCTTGGATCATCAACATGGATTGCGAGAAGCACGCGGTTCATCCCCGCGCTCGCAAACGTCTCCTCCGTCGGATCGGACTTGAGACAGGAGGTCTCTTCGTTTAGAGACTCGATCGCAACCACGCTTCAAGAGGTAATCCTATTACTTGTTTGTGGTTTAGACGAAACGATCCGAGAAGTGTTCTTGGATCATGTGGTTTCGTCGTATAAAATTTTTTTAAAATTCCGCTGCATCGAGCAACTAGTGCGACTAGTCGCTCCACGTCGTATTCGATGCGACGTTCACGCTTCCGTGATGCGCTTGAGGATCTAACCATATCCTTCAGGGTTGTCAAACTCTCTCCTAGGATTACTTTGCAGTCTTTACAATACAACCGATCTCTTCTCCTGATCGCAAAGTAATCTATCTGTGTTCTAGTTGGCCCACTCTTATAAGTAATTAAATGCTCCTCCCTCTTCTTGAAGAGACTGTTTGCTATAAAAAGATCGTATGTAGTTACAAAATCCAAAATGACTTTTTCCTCTTTATTTCTATCCCCAAAATCATGTCCTCCATGAACACTAGCATAACCTGAAGCATCTTTTCCTACATATCCATTAAGATCTCCACCTATGCAAATCATCTCTCTTTGTGAGATTCCTTGTAAAATCTTATCCAGATCCTCCCAAAAAGCTTGTTTAGTTCTTTCATCCAAACCAATTTGTTGTGCATAAACTGAGATAATATTCATGATTTATTCTTCAAGCACCAATTTTAGCAAAATAATCTGATCCCCGAATCTTTGCACCTCAACCACACCATCCTTCAAATCCTTATGAACAACCACTCCGACACCATTTCTGCCCTTATATTTACCTAAATACCAAAGTTTAAAGCCTATCTTCTCGATCTCCCTTTCTTTATCTCCAACCCTTTTAGTCTCTTGAATACGCAGTATATGAATCTTTCTTCTTTCCATCGTATCCACTATCTCTATCAATTTTCATAAAGTGTCAATATTCCAACTACTAATCTGCAACTTCCTTTACAATCTCTTTTAGACTATCTACTTTACTCGCATGCGTCCATTATGCGAGATCCCTTGCAAATTTTGAAATGCATCAGAGCGGTGATGCATCTGAACTAGCTTATTTATCCGCATGCATTTCTCATGCGAGAACCCTTTGAAATTTTGAACTACATCCAGGTTGCGATGTAGCGGCCCTTGCCAATTTTTCATTGCATTCGGGCGATGCAACGTGTCACAAGTTGGGAATACCACAATAAAATCTGTATATTTGCTTAAATAAATTATTGGGATGTAACAAAGATAAAAAAAGAGATCCCAAATCTTGCTTGAGATATAATGGTAAGTATATCTCTTACATTGAAAGTGATTAAAGGAATGAACTTTCAATGTTGACTAGGTAGGACAACTTTGATATAAAAAATCCTCAATCAAAGTAATATATTTATTTCTGTGAATTTCTTATTGTAGATAATCACCATTAAACCCACTCATTACTATACTCAATAATAATCATTAAAATATCATAGATTGGATCCATGATCAAGATATTGTACTTGCAGTTGGACACATAATGTATGTGGTTGCAATATGCAAGTTTCCTAGTCAGAATGAGGAATGACAATTAAATAGACAATAACCCTAGGATTTGTATGTCTCTAGAGTCTTGATCTCTCATCGAATGTACTTTGGAAGTATCATGTGGATGATGATCGTAATCCTTACACAATCTAAGAAGATGTTTTGGTATTCATATGTGCACTCAACATTTAATCATGAATGACATGGTTCACTACATTACGCAGAATGGCGGCTCGATAAGAGATGATGTACTTAAAATGTTTGAGTACCTACTTGAACCAAAAAGTCTTTAAGAGCTAAGATGGATGGAGATACGATGAGTGTCAACATTCTACTGTCTATACTCAAGTCATTCATGAAGCTTCATAATATTCATATTGTGTAAATTGGATAAAGCATGTATAAATGTTGAAATACTCTTATATTTAAATCCTTTGAATTCAACATAAGAGATCCTTTATCTTAAGCGATGGTAGTTTATAGATGAAGGGAGCACAATGGAAGCATGGGTCTAACCCAAGTGAGAAGGAAAGTCAAGGAGTTGATTGTACTTATATAATTTCCATATGACATCCAAAGAGTTGGATGAATTCCAATACTGAAATAAGACAATGTTCTGATAGTGTGGCTATCTAGACTATCTTGGATCCTTAGAGATGGACCCAGATAGCGCATCAGAATAATCTATATCTAAATATCGATCATTGAAATTGACTTTCTTATTAGATAAGATCAAAGTTTAATAATTGTATCTCATTCTTCTAATGACATTTGCAATTGGATGCAAATGTTTTTAGAAAACTGGAAAGTTTGATCTTAAGGTTTAATAGTCATTTACATGGAGGTTGATGCAATTGTTGAAACAATCTCAATTAGATAGATAGACTTCATATTCACAGTGGGAGAGTCCTTAGTCTTAGAGAATGTCTCTATGACCCAGATATTACAATACACTTTTTGTTTATTTCTAAATGTTTGAGATAAACATTAATTCTAGAATAGACCTATCATAAAGAGTTATGGTGGATATATTTCAGTTAGTAATCTAACATCTAGAGGACTCTACTAAAATTAGAAAATTAATGAGTGATTCATTAACATTTCTAATACTGAAAATTAAACCTTTTAAGATCAATAGGAGGATGGAGATCTTTGACAATGATCTGGCATCAAGCCTTGGACATGTTTGTTGATGAGATCAACATAATAGTAAGAGATGAAGCTTCAAAATGTTTGAAATTTCAAATCTTACATACTTGTGAATATTGTATTCAAAGTAAAAATATCCAATGCACCCTTTTTTGAGAATGATGTTAGATGCCAAGGTATTCAAGATCTCATACATATTTTTGTGGATCATGTGTATCATAATAAACGTTAATGATATGTGATATCATTTGATGATTATTTGTGATATGAGATTTCTTCCCTTCACCTTAGAAACCTTTGAAATGTTCAAAGATTTCACAATTTTGGTTTAGAACCAAAGTTTGAAGGATGATGAAATGAATATTATCTAACCTAGGTAGCTTGTACCTATTAGATGAATTCAAAGAATTCCTTATGGAGATATGAATATCATTCCTATCTCACTCCTCTTGATACACCTAAACTCAATAGAGTTGTAGGGATATGTAATTATATCATGTGTGATATGATTTGATCAATGATGAATCTTAGCATAATTATCTCTTAGTTTCTTGGTATATATGTAGTAGACTACAAAATATATGTATATCCTTACTAAGATTCCATGCATCTAAACCCGAAAACCCTCATAAGCTCTGGTTTAGAACCTAGCATAGTGTTGGATACTTGAGGATTTAGGGTTGCTTGGTCCATAACCTTGCCATGAATGCAAGTAAGCTGGAATCTAGTGCCTGAGAGAGCTACTTCATTAGGAAAATAAAGATGGTATTGGATACCTACTTTATGACCTTGAGATTCTTAAAGGATTTCATCTCTAAGGATATGATTCTTAGAGAATGACTTTTCTTGAGAATCAAGATGAAAATGAAGTAAAGGAACTCATTGAATCTTAAAAAGATAATGAGACTCCTGAATCGAAAACTAAAAGGTCAATTAAAGATGAAACACTCAAACCTCTTCAAATGAGTTTGAGGATGGATTCCATGTGTCAGTTATGTCTGACAATGATCTGACTTCATATGATGAAGTATCTGAGGATCATAACATGGAAAGATGGATTTTAGCATTAAAGTCTAAAGTAGACTTCATATACAAATGTTGTATATGGACCTTCGAGGATCCACCTATAAGGGTAAAACATGTTAGGTGTAAACGGATCTTCAAGAGAAAGAGGGAACCTGATGAGCAGGTGGGGACCTTCAAAGCACGTCTCGTATCCTCAACGATGAGACTTTCTTTCTAGTAACCATGCTTAAACTCATCAGAATATTGCTAATTGTAGCTACACAACTTGACTATGGCATCTTTAAGATGGAAGTCAAGATTGCATTACTCTATGAATTACTCATCGAGGATATTCATATGACGTAGCCCTATGGCTTCATGGATGAGGAATGCAAGGTGTGCAAGCTCAAGAAACTTAATCTATGGACTCAAATAAGCTTCTTGTAGTGGAACATTAGATTTAATGAAATTATAAATGTTATGATTTCAGATAGAATCTTGATGAACCGTGTAAAGCTTAGTGGGAGTGCCATTGTATTCATCATGCTAAATGTAGATGATATCCTAATGGTATAAGCATAATAATAAGTGTTTTATAGTCTAGTTGTTCCATACCTTGAGATAAGATCTCAATGATACCTCTTAAGATCTTAATTCTGAAAATGTTCATAGTCAAAGAGAAAAAGGGCATTGGAATCATCACATTAGTAATACACCTCGGATATATTCCACTTTAAGGAAAACTCCAAGGAAGGCTTCTTTCCCTTAATATATGGTACTGACCTATTTGAAGGGATAACTCCTCAAAGATATGAGAATGTGAATGCCAAAGATATATGTCGTAATGCATCAGCTTTAGGAAGCTTAGTATATGCTAGATGTGTACAAAAGTCAGATGTCTTCCATATAGTGGGAGTAGTAAACCGGTACTAATCGTACTATGGAAATAAAACACTTGATTGCAGTAATAACAATATCCTCAAAGATGACAAGACTTTTGAAATGGTGATCTCTAAGTGTTATCATCAGCAACTAAATACTTTATAGATAGTGATCTAGAAAGGTCTTAACTGCATATGCCTTATAAGACTTAAGACTGGGTCTTACACTTGGGAGATAGAGATCTCCGAGAACAAGGGCATTCTGATAAAGATAATAAAAATTACATAGTGTTTATAACGATTATTGAGTTGTAGTGTTAAAGACACTGTAATAAACAAGATTGAGTACTGGTTGCATAATATGCAACATTCGCATTGGATGCGAGCAATGTTACTAGGGGATATGCAAGTACTGTAAAAGGACTTGGTGTAGTCTATAAGAATAGAGTGATTGATCAGCTTACCTAGCTACTTTTCTAAATAACCTATGATTGTCACAAGAGTGTGGGTTTAAAGATTAGCCTATTAATGGATCTTTGGGCTAGTGGGAGATTGTTGGACATGCGAGCCCACGACGAGCCATTATGCAATAAATGTTATTACAAATTTCATTCCTTAATCTTAAATGAAGAATAACTAATTTGCATAATAGGTCCCTTAGTACAATTAGGGTTATGTACCATGGCCATCTAGATGATCATACAGTTGTTTATTCAAGTGTTGAATCATAGAGGTAGGTGCTTTAATGAATATCTAAAGAGTTACATTGAGGACTCATCAAGCACGGTCAAATGATTATTAAGAGATGATCTCCAGCCTGAATAGGAGATGGCAATCCTTTCTCTAATAGGTCGATATCTAACCGACCTCTTGATGCAGGTCCTCTACATTGGAACAGAGATTCAAAGGTGTTAGATAAGTTTGGTCAAAGAGTTGACTTAACAAGATCGAGATAACCAAAGACCTATGTCGTATGCTGTCACGATATTGGAACGCATCATCTGATCGGAGACAGATGTGTTACTATATGTTTGAGTTTGTACTTTGGCAGAGTGATAGGTTGATGGACCAATCAAGATCTATACACCAGCATGCTAGTGTGCATACAAGGGCATATGAGTATTACGATCTCTCAAAGGGATCATACATGTTCATATACTGAACCAGAAGACATGAGCTCACACATGAGATATTGGGAATCAAATTTCATGCACGATCGTCTTGCTTTGGAAGCTTAACTGAATTTGTAGGTTTGATATATACATTTTGAAATTATATGATCAATACATGGGTATGATATGCGCTTTTGGAAAGTATATGATCATACCGACTCCCAATGATGAAATGAGAAACTTAATGATAAAACCCTTAAGGAGGTCTAAATAGATTTAAAACTTCAGGTTTATTCTAGGTCTTCCAGTATGCATGATGTACATGTATTAAGAATACTTGAGGGTGATGTGATCATAGACGATTGTATAACCATGACGCTTCCATTCCTAGGGAGGATGAAACGGGTTTGGATTTTAGTGACTCCTCTAAAAAGAGAAGTAATCTGATCTTGGTCCAAATGTTGGACAATGATCTGAATGTGATTCATATGCAATGAAAAGATTACATTTATGATTTTGATTTAATGAAACAACTATGGAAGGTTCACATGATGTGTATTTGAGATTTGATCTCAATATCCAAGTCACTATACGTGGTATATACAATCGTCATGTCATTATATCCAAGTATCTGCGGAGAAAGCGCATTATCCTTGAAAGAGTTCAAGGATAATTTCATTGTTGATAATATATCCAAGCATTGATAAATGGATAATTAAATGTTATTTAATTATCAAGAATAATATGAATTTGATTCATATTATAAGAAGAGTTATCTGAGATAATTAAAGGTGATTTAATTATCAAAGATATGAATAGTGTGAAGGTGATTCATATTATTTAGGTACGTGAGAATGGAGATCCAAGATGTTTGAATGTGATTTAATTATCATTGATATGAACAATGTGGATAGCAATATCTATATTAATCATATATATTATAAATGTGATTTATAATATATAAGAGAGAGATATTTGTAAACAACATTTATAACTTAATCGTTGATGTGAATTGGATTTACATTGGACAATTAATTGAAAAAATGCAATTTACATTTTATTTTGGGTTGTGAATGTGATTCACAAATTTCCAATGGCATGATTGCAATGTTCTCAAGATAATTGAGAATTACTATTGTGAGATAATGTTGGAATGAGATAGTGCAAGCTCATTGGAAGGAGATTACCATCCACTAACAACAGTAGTGGACGACCACCAACAACGATAGTGGACGACCACCAACTCCTAATTGGAGTGGGTGGTTGTCCCCCCTTGTTGTATTTGGACGATTATCCCCTTCCCAATTATTTCCGAGGATAATTAGTTTTATTGAAATTAATTTATATTAATTATTCAATATTTATTTAATTAACTTAAATTAATTGTTATTATGTTTTTACAACAATATCATGGCCATTAAAAGAAACACAAATCAATCAAATCCATTGATTTGTGCTGTCCATGTATTGAGATCCATGGACTCCAAAAATATTATATAAGAAGAGGCAACCATAGCTTTTCTACAAACAATGGAAATAGGCTCTTTTCCCTTCTCTCTCTACATGCCAAGTCTCTCTCTCTCTCTCTTATGGTTGTCCACCTTGATGCCCTAGAGAGAAATCGTCATAGTCATCGCATTGTCATTACACGGCCAGAACGATTGCTCATGGATCTCCGTCTCCTGCAGTGCGCCCTGCTAGTGAAGAAGATGTCAGATCTTGTGTGACGAGATCAGGAGATTCGTCACTTGGATCATCAACATGGATTGCTAGGAACACACGTCTCATCAACATGCTCGCAAACGTCTCCTCTGTTGGATCAGACTTGAGACAGGAGGTCTCTTCGTTTAGAGATCTGATCGCAACCACGCTTCAAGAAGTAAATGTAATACTTGTTTGTGGTTTAGATGAAATGATCCGAAAAGTGTTCTTGGACCATGTGATTGCATCATTTTATTTTATTTTAAAATTCTGATGTCCTGAGCCACTAGTGCGACTATTCGCTCCCGATTGCATATGATACGATCCTCACGCTTCTGTGATGCACTTATGGATTTTCCCATATCCTTCAAGAAATACATACCTTGCTCCAACACTCTACATGAAAAGTTATATGTGCATATAATTAAAACTAATCTATATGCTTATGCAATGATGAAATCACCCTAGATACATGAATTGCTATTAGCATGAAGCATAAATTATTTTGACTAAGTCCAAGCTCAATAGTCTATAGGAACATGCAGATATTAGGGCTTTGGACCTATATTACCTAGCAAGCAATTCTAAATATCTAAGTTCTCAATTAGCGAAGACATGAAATACAAAAAATAGAAAATCACAAATCATGAGAAAGAAAAAAAATAAAGAGAAATGGGATAAATAAAATGTGAGAATACGAGAAAAACACGAGAAAAACATGCGATCCCCCAAGTGAACAAATACTTGGTAAAATAGGCCCGAGAAGTCGAGGTGTCTAATGTCTCATACCGTAATATTATGGTAAATATAAAGAGTCTCTTCTCTCACAAAAAAAAACAAAAACTGCATTAATCTAATCTAATCAACTCCTCTACTCTACTACTCTCTCCTATAGGCTTCAAGTGAGAAGAAGTCAATCTCCACGTCACTTGGGTGTGTTGGTCTCTTAGAATAATCACCCTAGCTCCGCATGCCCTCACAACAAAGGCAAATAGAAGAAGTTGATTAGAACATATAAACAATTATTTGATTAAAAATAAAAAAAATAGGAAATGAAATGAAATAAATAAATATATACATACTACTTATTTCTCCTTGATAATGGCACCATTTGTTTACTAGAAGTTGATCTAGAGTTCCTAACAAGGATGGAACCCTAATCACAGTGTATGTCAACCGCTAAATCGATCAGCAATTAACGTATGAATAAATTAAGTGATAACGTTAATTGAGTTTAAAATTTATTGTAACTCTACAATAAATGTGTATAGGTGTAAGTAGTGTAGAGGTTGAAAGCATGGAGTACATGTTAGCAATGTGAGCCCGAGGCGAACCATTCCTACAATAAATGTTATTGTAATAAATGATTTATCAATAAAAGTTATTGATGTTTTGTTTCACTCCCTTTCTGATATTGAATGAATGAATGCACTATAAGGTCCCTCTGTACAATAAGGGTTATGTACCATGGCCAACTTGATAATCATACAGCTGTTGATTCAATGATTGAATCATAGAGGCTGATGCTTGGATGAATATCTAAGGAGTTAGATAGAGGACTCATCAAGCATCATCAATGATTAACAAGTAGTGATCTCCAGCCTGAGTGGGAGATGGCAATCCCATCTCATTAGACTGATATCTGATCGACCTCTTGATGCAGGTCCTCTGCATAGGAATATTGATTCGGAGGTATCAGATTAGTTGAGTCAATGAGTTGACTTAACGAGATCGAGATAACCAAAGACCTATGATGAATACTGTCACATCACAGGCAAACATCCTCTGACCAGAGACAGATATATCACTATATGTCTGAGCATGTACATTTGGCAGACCAATAGGTTGATGACCTAATCAAGGTCTATACACCGGCGAGCTGGTGTGCATGTAAGGGCATATGAGTAATATGATCTCTCAAAGGGATCATACAGGTTCACTTGTGAACCGGGAGACATGAGCTCACTCATGAGGTATTGGGATTGACCAAATTCCATGCATGGTCATCATGCTTTGGAAGCATGATATGAATTTGAAGGTAAGATATATGCTTTGTGAAAGCATATGATCTGTACCATATCCCAAGGACCAAGATTGAGAAACTTAATGATCAGACTATGAAGATGACAGTGTAAAAGTGATCTTTATCTTCCTGATGATCATGAGTCTTCCAGTATGCAGGATGTGCAGGTATTAGGAATACCTGAAGGGTGATTTGATCATAAACGATTGTATAACCATGACGCTTCCATTCCGAGGGAGTGATGAAACAGGTCTGGATTTTAGTGACTCCTCTCATTAGAGAAGTGACCTAATCTTAGTCCATGTACTGGACATTGATCTGAATGAGATTCAGATGAAATGAGAAGATTAGGTTTACGGTCTTGATTTAATCAAGCATCTATGAGAGGTCCATGGGATCTGGATTTGAGATGTGATCTCAATATCCAAGTCACTATACGTGGAACAATACAATCGCCCTGTCCTTATCTCCAAGTATCTGAGGAGAAATATCATTGTTCTTAAATGGTTTAAGATCAATTCCATAAGATCTAAGCAAAGAGAAGTTGATAATTAAATGTGATTTACTTATCATGATGTATGAGAAATTGTCCAATATAAATAAATGTGGTTTAATTATTATGGATATGAATAATGTGGATAGTAATATCCAATTATTCTTAATATATTATAAATGTGATTTATAATGTATTATAGAGAGTTAAATATAATTTATATTAGTAGATTAATTATTAATGTGTATTGGATACACATTGTCTAATTAATTGAAAATGTAAATTACATTTTGTTTTGGGTTGTGAATGTGATTCACAATATTCCAATATCAAGATTGCAATATTCCCAAAATTAATTGAGAATTATTTTTTGGTGAATAAATTGTTGGAAAATAAGTTGAGAGAAAAACAAGGAGATATGCAATCCCATGGGAATCCATGGGATTTCCCTCCTCATATGGGAAGAGGTGGCGGCACCAATTCCTTTATGGAATTGGTGGCCGTCCACTCCTCCCAATAGGGAAGGAGGCTCTCATTTGTTCTTTCACTCCTTATTTAGTTGGTTTAATTTGGTATTAATATATATTTGATTTATCAAATATATTTAATGAAAATTAAATCACAAGTTGTTGGCTTCTACCAACAACAATCTTGACCATTGGATTGTCATAAATCAATCTCAACCATTGATTTTATATGACACATGGATTGAGATCCATGGATCCCAAAACCCTATAAATAGAGAGGCACTCTTGGCTCTCTCTTTACACATGCTATTGTAGCAAATCTCTCTCTCTCTCTTTCTCTTATACTCGACAGCCCTCTCTCTCTCTTCCTCTTGGTGGCCGTCCACCTTAGTGGAGGGAATCGTCGTCGCCCTCGCCTTCGTGCTACCGCTTCGACGCTCTGCGGTTCTCCGTCTACTTCGAGTGCTTCGCCCGTGAAGGAGACGTTCGATCTCGTGCGACGAGATCAGGAGCAACCGCGCTTGGATCAACTTCTTGGATTGCGAGGACACCGCGGTTCATCCCCGTGCTCGCAAGCGATCTCTCCGACGATCGGACTTGAGACATGAGGTCTCTTCTCTTAGAGACTCGATCAACCACGCTTCAAGAGGTATTGCATTATACTTGCTGTGGTTATAGATGAAACAATCCGAGAATGGTTCTTGGATCATGTGGTTTCATCGAATAAATTTTTTAAAATTCCGCTGCACCGAACAACTAGTGCGACTAGTCGTTCTTCGTCGTATCCGATACGACGCTCACGCTTCCGTGATGTGCTTGAGGATCTCTTCATATCCTTCAAGTGGTATCAGAGCCTTAGTTCGACGGTTTCGAATAGTGATTCGTTAACCAAGGACGACTTGGGTTCGTTAAGGTCGCGAAAGTTTTCATCGCATTTGATTTCGCAGATCTGTTTAGTAAAGAAATTCGACACTGTTTAAATTGTTTAAACACGAATTGTATACTTGGATTATGTTCCCCATTAAATAAGAAAAATATAGGATCTGAGTTTGCGTAAATCGTATTTCGTATGCTCGAGATATGGTCGTTTTAATGGACATGTATGCACTGTTGCGGGAACTGTGAATCTGAACGTGATTAAAATGTTAGTTACTGTTTAGGCTTGCCTCGAAATGCGTGAAACATCACTTCAGTTCTGTCCTAAATCAAATTAGCAAACTTTAGAAATTGACTTTGCTTAATTTGGATTTAATATGATTGAGATATGCTAATTTTAGTAAGTAGGGGTCACTGCTGAATTTGCTTTCCTAATCTAGAACCAAGTGATTGTCAATTAGTGAAATTAATTGTTAATTTCGTGAAATAATCTTGAAAAATATTTATGAAATATTGAAACATAATTATTTGCCTAATTGACTTGGCCCCAACCAATTAGTTGATTAGATTTGATCTAAACCTTAATTGGAATTACAATCATCAAACTTCTTGCTTGAATAGGATTGGGAATTTGCCTAGCAAATTTCCTTAAAATCAAAATTGTTTTGATTACTATATGGTATAATTTCGGTTGAAGAACCGATGATCATCTCAAGTACAAAATAATCAATTTGGCATTATCCTTTCCCGAGGTGGATATGGTGTCTAGTCGGGGATCGCTGGGTCAGCGGGTTGCAACGTTTGTGGTCCGCCCCACTCCCGCCGGTACTGGCCATGACAGCGGGTAGGGCCGGGATAATGTCCGAGGGATTATGATGTATTTTTCTAATTATTAAAATTCGAATTAATACGTACTTTGAGAATAATATCATATATGTATATTCAAGCATAAAATTAAGTTTGATTGATTAAATTGGATTGATAATTAATTTAATATGATTAAGTTAATTATATCCAATTGAGAATACTCTAATATGATTAGAGTTAATAATTCCCTTGGAAGAATTAATTATATGAATGAGATTCATAGTAATTAATTAAATTTGAATAAGAGATGGAGGATCACATAAGTGACATCCATGGTCTCCCGTCAAGGCGAAGGGTTTCGTCGCCAAATATTATATGTGGGAGACACCTGTCCGAAGTGACAGCTCCCACATATGATCCGTTTGGATCGGGCTCGTCGCTTCTCGAAAGAGTAAGGACGTATGCGTAGTGACCCCAATATCGGGTCCTCATATTATTGGGGCGATATTGGATTGCGCATAGCGAGTTGTATTCCTGTTGACGGTTGGTTCAATTAATGACGAGTCAACATCACCTTAGGGGTGGTGGGCTCGGGTATTAAAGACCGAATTGGGAAATGCAAGTTGGACTTGCAAGGCGGAATGTGTTCCCGCTTCTCTTTATCAGAGTCATAGGTTCTCATATTATTGGGATATGACAATGATAAAGAGGAGATCCCAGTTCTTGCTTGAGATTCATTGGTAAGTATATCTCCTACTTTGAAAGTAAATAAGGGAATAAACTTTCATAGTTGACATAGCAAGACTAATTTGATTTAAAATGCCTTAAATAAATAAATGTAAATTGAATATATGATTATATGTTCTAATATAGTGCATTCTCAATTTCAGAAAATGAAGGCCATGAACCCACTGAACAGGCTTCTGGAGGTCAACCAATTGACCGGACCAAATTACTCGGATTGGATCCGTAATTTAGAGCTTGTGCTTTCGGCGGAGCGCATCAGTTATGTGCTCTCTGAAAACAAACTTGAAAACCCTAAATATAAGGAAGACAAAGCATATAATGACAAGTATGATGAAGATCATGTCTTGGCTAGGTGCTATATCTTGGGTTCTCTCTCCAATGTTCTTCAGAAGCAACATGTGGAGATGAGTACTTGCCAGGATATCATGCAGAATCTAAAGGATATGTTTGGTGACATTAACCGCACCCAGCGGTACAATGTTATGAAAGAACTCATTCGCTGCAAGATGCAGGAAGGGACCTCGGTCCGCGAGCATGTACTCAAAATGTTTGAGTACTTGTCAGAGCTTGAGACTCTGGGGGCGACGATGGATGCAGACATGCAATCTGATTTCATTCTGCTGTCATTGCCCAAATCTTTCAATAACTTTGTGGTGTCATTCCACATGAATAAGCTGGAACTGACAAATGCTGGGCTTCTTGCTGCATTAAAGTCTGCAGAAGACGTAATGAAGAAAGATGGTCCCTCTGGCACTGCAATGGTTGCACAGGTCAGAGGGAAGCGCGGTCGGAAGCAAGGTTCTCGGAAGGGCCCGGCCCAGAAGAGAAAGAAGAAGGGACAAAGTGTTGCCTCATCTTCCAATGCATCCACTTTAATGGCATCGAAGAAAACCGACGTTTGTCACCACTGCAAGAAGCCGGGGCACTGGAAGCGTAATTGCCCAGATTACCTGAAGTCGGTCGACAAAGGTAAAGCCCCAGCAGGTATGAAATCTACTCTTATCATTGAAACCAGCTTTCTCGTTGGACGAGAAGGAAGTTGGGTAGTTGATTCTGGTGCTTCTGTTCATGTATGCAATTTGTTGCATTTGTTTCAGGAAACTAGACAGCTTGAAGAAGGGGAGATAGTCATCCAGATGGGATCTCATGCAAGTGTTGCAGCAGTCGCCGTCGGGACCTGCAGACTATCATTATCTAGTGGAAGAGTCCTAGTACTTAAAGAGTGTCTTTATGTACCTGATGTCAGGAGGAATTTGATATCTGTATCTAAGCTAGTTAGAAGTGGATATTCATTCCTATTTTGTAATAAATTAGTCATAAATCATTATGATAAATATATTGCAGAGGGTATTTTGACTTCTGGAGGACTCTATGAATTGTGCATTAATGAGCATGTCATGAATGTTACAACCACTAATAAAAACCCTAAAAGATCCAGGAGTAATATAAATCATTCAAACATGATTTGGCATCAAAGGCTTGGTCATTTATCTGTTGATAGGATCAATAGATTGATAAAGGATGGACCTTTGGATTTTCTACAGGTTCAGCCTTTACCTACCTGTGAACATTGTATTCGAGGTAAAATGACCAGGATGCCTTTCCGTAACAAGGTCACAAGATGTGAAGGTATTATTGACTTAATACATACTGATGTATGCGGTCCCTTCAGTACCGCGACTCGAAATGGATATCGATATTATTTGACATTTATTGATGACCATTCGCGATACGGGTTTATCTTCCTATTACGTCATAAGTCTGAAACCTTTGAAAAGTTCAAAGAGTTCAAGGTTTTGGTTGAGAACCAAACCAATAGGAAGATTAAACGAATTCGATCTGATCGAGGTGGCGAGTACCTATCAGATGAATTTAAGGAATACCTTAAAGATAATGGAATTATTTCCAATCTCACTCCTCCTGGAACTCCCCAACTTAATGGTGTTGCTGAAAGACGCAACAGAACCATCATGGATATGGTTCGTTCAATGATGAGTAAAGCACATTTACCACTTAGTTTCTGGGGATATGCAGTAGATACTGCAATATATATCCTAAATAAGATTCCTAGCAAATCTGTACCTAAGACTCCTCATGAGCTATGGTATGGAACCAAACCTAGTGTTAATCACTTGAGGGTTTGGGGTTGCTTGGTCCATGCAAAGAATGTGGATGCAAGTAAGCTGGAATCTCGCTCTCGTGAGTGCTACTTCATTGGGTATGTTAAAGATTGTATTGGATACCAACTTTATGACCCTAAGACCCAAAAGGTTTTTGTCTCTAGAGATGTGAAATTTCTGGAGGATGATTTCCTTAAAGGTCAAGACAAAAGTGAAGTAGAGGAACTCATTGAGTCCCCTGAGGACTCTGAGCTTCCTGAACCAGAAACTGAAGAGATAAATAAAGATGAAACACCTATACCTCTTCGAAGGAGTTCGAGGGTGGTTGCACCACCTGAAAGGTATGGATTCCATGTGTCAGATGAAACTGACAGTGATCCTACTTCATTTGATGAAGCACTCGCGGATCATGACATGGATAGATGGATGCTAGCAATGAAGTCAGAAATTGACTCCTTGCATAAGAATGGTGTATGGACCCTAGAGGATCCACCTAAAGGGGTGAAACCCATTGGGTGCAAATGGATCTTCAAGAGAAAGAGGGGACCTGATGGGAAAGTAGAGACTTTCAAGGCACGGCTCGTAGCCAAGGGCTACACACAGAGAGAAGGCATCGACTACGATGAGACGTTCTCTCCTGTGGCTATGCTTAAATCCATCAGGGCATTGCTAGCTATAGCTGCATATCTTGACTACGACATCTGGCAGATGGACGTCAAGACGGCTTTCCTCAATGGATACCTCGAGGAGGATATCTACATGGAGTAGCCCCAGGGCTTCATAACTGAGGATGGCAAAGTATGCAAGCTGAAGAAATCCATCTATGGGCTCAAGCAAGCTTCTCGTAGCTGGAACATCAGATTTGACGAAACCATAAAGAGTTATGATTTTGTGCAGAATCCTGATGAACCTTGTGTGTACAAGAAGCTTAGTGGGAGCGCCATTGTGTTCATCGTGCTTTATGTAGATGACATCCTTATCATTGGGAATGATACAGGGATGATGACCAGTGTGAAGATTTGGCTGTCCCATACCTTTGAGATGAAAGATCTTGGAGAAGCCTCTTACATCTTGGGTCTGAAGCTGTTCAGAAACTGAGAGAAGAGGATATTGGGATTGTCACAACAAGGATACATTAAGAGGATTCTTGAACGATTCCGTATGGATAGTTCCAAGAAAGGATTCCTACCCTTAAGACATGGTATCCACCTGTCTAAAGGAATGGCTCCTCAAACTATTGAGGAAAAGAAGGCCATGGCTGGATGTCCTTATGCATCAGCCGTAGGAAGCTTAATGTATGCCATGATGTGTACCAGGCCAGATATCTGCCATGCAGTGGGAGTGGTAAGTCGTTACCAATCCTGCTATGGAGAACAACATTGGAATGCAGTAAAGAACATATTCAAATATCTTAGACGGACGCAAGATTACATCTTGGTCTATGGAGATGGTGATCTCCAAGTCTTGGGATATACAGATTCTGACTTCCAATCAGATATTGATGATCGAAAGTCGACATCAGGGTTTGTGTTCCTGTTGAACGGTGGTGCTGTGAGCTGGAGAAGCAAGAAGCAGGACACTACGACAGATTCAACAACAGATGCCGAATACATTGCCGCATCGGATGCTGCAAAGGTGGCGGTGTGGTTGCGCAAGTTCGTCCAGGAGATTGGCGTAGTTTCCTCTGATACTCCCATCCCGCTACTCTGTGATAACACGGGAGCCATTGCCCAGGCGAAGGAACCCAAATGGCATCAGAAGAGCAAGCACGTAGAAAGGAAATACCACATCATTCGGGAGATTCAAAAGCGTGGTGACATCATCATCACCAAGGTGGCCTCCGCCGACAACGTTGCTGATCCTCTTACCAAACCTCTGACACAGAAGGTTTTTGACCAGCATGTAATGAGTATGGGTTTAAGGCTTGTTCCTGAATGGTTCTGAGGGCTAGTGGGAGATTGTTAGCAATGTGAGCCCGAGGCGAACCATTCCTACAATAAATGTTATTGTAATAAATGATTTATCAATAAAAGTTATTGATGTTTAGTTTCACTCCCTTTCTGATATTGAATGAATGAATGCACTATAAGGTCCCTCTGTACAATAAGGGTTATGTACCATGACCAACTTGATAATCATACAGCTGTTGATTCAATGATTGAATCATAGAGGCCGATGCTTGGATGAATATCTAAGGAGTTAGATAGAGGACTCATCAAGCATCATCAATGATTAACAAGTAGTGATCTCCAGTCTGAGTGGGAGATGGCAATCCCATCTCATTAGACTGATATCTGATCGACCTCTTGATGCAGGTCCTCTGCATAGGAATATTGATTCGGAGGTATCAGATTAGTTGAGTCAATGAGTTGACTTAACGAGATCGAGATAACCAAAGACCTATGATGAATACTGTCACATCACAGGCAAACATCCTCTGACCAGAGACAGATATATCACTATATGTCTGAGCATGTACATTTGGCAGACCAATAGGTTGATGACCTAATCAAGGTCTATACACCGGCGAGCTGGTGTGCATGTAAGGGCATATGAGTAATATGATCTCTCAAAGGGATCATACAGGTTCACTTGTGAACCGGGAGACATGAGCTCACTCATGAGGTATTGGGATTGACCAAATTCCATACATGGTCATCATGCTTTGGAAGCATGATATGAATTTGAAGGTAAGATATATGCTTTGTGAAAGCATAT
The DNA here is from genome assembly GCA_037367405.1 of Ottelia alismoides. Lineage (NCBI taxonomy): Eukaryota > Viridiplantae > Streptophyta > Magnoliopsida > Alismatales > Hydrocharitaceae > Ottelia > Ottelia alismoides. Next base: position 555,110 of record JAZKJV010003628.1, on the reverse strand, counting down.
GATCTGTACCATATCCCAAGGACCAAGATTGAGAAACTTAATGATCAGACTATGAAGATAACAGTGTAAAAGTGATCTTTATCTTCATGATGATCATGAGTCTTCCAGTATGCAGGATGTGCAGGTATTAGGAAAACCTGAAGGGTGATTTGATCATAAACGATTGTATAACCATGACGCTTCCATTCCGAGGGAGTGATAAAACATGTCTGGATTTTAGTGACTCCTCTCATTAGAGAAGTGACCTAATCTTAGTCCATGTACTGGACATTGATCTGAATGAGATTCAGATGCAATGAGAAGATTAGGTTTACGGTCTTGATTTAATCAAGCATCTATGAGAGGTCCATGGGATCTGGATTTGAGATGTGATCTCAATATCCAAGTCACTATACGTGGAACAATACAATCGCCATGTCCTTATCTCCAAGTATCTGAGGAGAAATAGCATTGTTCTTAAATGGTTTAAGAGCAATTCCATAAGATCTAAGCAAAGAGCAGTTGATAATTAAATGTGATTTAATTATCATGATGTATGAGAAATTATCCAATATAATTAAATGTGGTTTAATTATTATGGATATGAATAATGTGGATAGTAATATCCAATTATTCCTAATATATTATAAATGTGATTTATAATGTATTAGAGAGAGTTAAATATAATTTATATTAGTAGATTAATTATTAATGTGTATTGGATACACATTGTCTAATTAATTGAAAATGTAAATTACATTTTGTTTTGGGTTGTGAATGTGATTCACAATATTCCAATATCAAGATTGCAATATTCCCAAAATTAATTGAGAATTATTTTTTGGTGAATAAATTGTTGGAAAATAAGTTGAGAGAAAAATAAGGAGATATGCAATCCCATGGGAATCCATGGGATTGCCCTCCCCATATGGGAAGAGGTGGCGGCACCAATTCCTTTATGGAATTGGTGGCCGTCCACTCCTCCCAATAGGGAAGGAGGCTCTCATTTGTTCTTTCACTCCTTATTTAGTTGGTTTAATTTGGTATTAATATATATTTGATTTATCAAATATATTTAATCAAAATTAAATCACAAGTTGTTGGCTTTTACCAACAACAATCTTGACCATTGGATTGTCATAAATCAGTCTCAACCATTGATTTTATATGACACATGGATTGAGATCCATGGATCCCAAAACCCTATAAATAGAGAGGCACTCTTGGCTCTCTCTTTACACATGCTATTGTAGCAAATCTCTCTCTCTCTCTCTTTCTCTTATACTCGACAGCCCTCTCTCCCTCTTCCTCTTGGTGGCCGTCCACCTTAGTGGAGGGAATCGTCGTCGCCCTCACCTTCGTGCTACCACTTCGACGCTCTGCGGTTCTCCGTCTACTTCGAGGGCTTCGCCCGTGAAGGAGACGTTCGATCTCGTGCGACGAGATCAGGAGCAACCGCGCTTGGATCAACTTCTTGGATTGCGAGGACACCGCGGTTCATCCCCGTGCTCGCAAGCGATCTCGCCGACGATCGGACTTGAGACAGGAGGTCTCTTCTCTTAGAGACTCGATCAACCACGCTTCAAGAGGTATTGCATTATACTTGCTGTGGTTATAGATGAAACGATCCGAGAATGGTTCTTGGATCATGTGGTTTCATCGAATAAATTTTTTAAAATTCCGCTGCACCGAACAACTAGTGCGACTAGTCGTTCTTCGTCGTATCCGATACGACGCTCACGCTTCCGTGATGCGCTTGAGGATCTCTTCATATCTTTCGGTACACAATGAATAGGTAATTATTATTATTATCTTTAATTAGTAGTAATCATTTCTGTATTTTTCTTGTTTTTTTCTAGTTTTTATATGCATTTTAATTATATTTATTTTTTTGTGAATTTTAATTGTTTTATATTATTTTAACTTTATTTTTTAAATTTTAAATTTTCTTTTTAATTTTGCAAAATTTTAATTTCTTTTTTATTTTTTAATAAGGTATATACGTATATATATAATATAGATAATATATATAAGTAAAGTATAGGTAATATGAACAATAGCTATTTTTATTAAAGTCAAAATATATTTTAAATATAGGAAATAAAGTATTTTTGTGAATTTTCTTTTTTCTTTATTTTTAAAATTTTTTATAGATTTGTTACTAGATTTTAGGTATTTTTAAAGTATTAAATATAATAAAGAGTGCATAGAATAAATATCGGATAATATTTTGAGTTTAATAAATATATATATATATACATATATGCAAAATTTACTCAAAACTATTATATATACTATATGTAATAAAGAAAATTTACAAACAGAAAGATGTACTTTTGGATTTTAGAGAATTTTTGATAATTTTTAAAATATTTTTTAGGATTTTGTGACTATTTTGGTTTTATATTTTGTATTTTTTAGGAATTTTCGGATATATGGTAGATAACACTACATGTAATATAATTTTTTGGAATTTTTAAAATGATTTTATATTTTTATGGATTTTTATATTTAGATAGGGAGAAAATGCATCTTTTTCTATTTTTAATATATAGGAAAAATATTTAAAATTCCAAATAAAAAATCAAGCCATATGAATCATGATGTCAGGCACTTATACTATTTTTCCTATGATTTTCATAGCTATAAAAATATTAAATATGATAAATATATAAGAAATAAAAATGTCATAGCTATAGAAACCTTATTGTAATTTTAATAAACTTTAAATCCAATTATTAGATGTCCTAGAAGTATAAGGGCATACACACAATATTTACAATGCCTCATATTTCACAACAGAGGCGGAATAACCTAAATGTAATTGTCGAAAAGTATGAGGTCCTACTTATAATTATTAAACAAAATATTACACTATATTTAATATTTACAAGACTAAATATTAACTACAAAAATGTAGAGGGCATGGGTGAAATATAGCACACAAGGCATATGGGTAGGGCATGAGGTGCGATTGGACGACATGCATACTCCGATGAGGCTTCACTTATCAATGGGCGATTGAGATGGAATATCGCTTCACTTAGATTCAATGACCCTGATTAGATTTGGGTCGAGGCTTTAATCGAACAACGCTAGACCCTTTGGGAAGTACATGGAAGAATTCTTCCATGTCCCCACTTCGATCACCGATTCTCGATGATTCCGAGCTTCTCCAGCTAAGCCAAGGTGTTCCTCTCCTTCTTGGAGCCGTTCCGCTTCCATTGGGACCATCAAATAGCTCTGTGCCTCATCAGAGGAGGCATGGAGTCCTTCTCTCTTCCGCAGTACCTAGGAGTCAAAGATAGGCTTCAAATCCTCTCAAAGTGTTCCTTAAAGGGATGGGATTTATGTAGGAAGGACCAAGGATCGAGGGCCATGATCATCATCCTAGAAATTGGAGATGAATGCAAGGGGATGAGGTAGGAGGAGAGCTCCGATGAATGGTAGAGGATGAAGCTATGATTCCTAGATCCTTGCAAGATCTGGATGATCAGATGAGGGATTCATGTGAATAAGATGGTGAAAAAGGATGTGGTGGCATTTGCGGGTCGAGATAATTGGTTGAGCACAATGAACCGATGGTCGGATCCTAGTACTTCGGTGGACCACGGGTCTATGATTTAAGATAAATTGCTCGAAATGAGATGCATAATTAAACTAAAACATGAAAATGCAACTAAAGTAACCTAATTTAATATATCACACCTGTCCTGAGGTCAGGAGAAGAGGACCACATTTAAGGTAGTGCTTGAGGGTGATGGATCACCTCTACTTTGTCTTTGTCCACACAGACACATGCAGAGCTTTCTACTATCACCAGGGATCTCAACGACTACTAGAATTAGGGTTACAAGACTCATAGAGTGATCAAAATGCAGAAGGTAGGCAAGGGGGTTTATTTATACACAGATGGACGTGGTGATTTGGGAGGAAGACTATTTGAATATGGAGAAGGGTTGGTGGAAGCTATAAGTAGGGCGTGGAAGAGGGTTGAGGGAGGAACAAGAAAATGAGGTACTCGAGGGGGAAGGAGGCATGGAGGAAGGAGTGAAAATGGTAAAGAGAGGGGGTTGTCGTTAGTCTAACAGAATCAGAGGGGAGGAAGGACAATTGACCTAGAGTCAACTTTCATTGGATAATCATTGGTCCACTAGGACCAAAAGAGACAAAACAGAAATTACAAACCTTGTTAATTCAATAATATGTACTAAATGAATTTATTAATTAAAACTCAAAATATGAAAATATATATTATTTTCCAAACTATTTTATTATGATTTTTATTTATTTTTACAACTTAGTTTATTAGGTGTTAATTTTTACATGTATAAATATATTTATATTTACCTATATTTCATGTATTTTATTTTTATTTTGTAGTTTTATTGTTTATTATCCCATTACATAATATATATTTTTATAATATAATTAAGTATATATTTATATGTTTCTATTTTATTTTTTGATTTTATTTACATACATAAATAATTGTATGTATGTACATCATAGATATAGTATACCTATATATTATAACGTGATATTTATCTAAAATGTAATTTAATGGTTTGATTTTGTGTTTTATGTTTTCTAAAATGTTTCAAATATTATATACAATTGTTTTAGAACTATACAAAGAGTAAAATAAATAAATATTTTATACATATTCATAATACAATGTACCCCAGAAAGATGGCTTTCGTATCGTAACTCCATTTTTAATGAAATCAAATTCATTAAATAGATAGTTTAATTTTGAATGCAATGGAGGTGAGTTCAGTTCAATTTGAGTTCATATGGAGAAGATGTTGATATGTGAAGTTTGATTTACATATTTCATCTGTGTGTCCCATTTGCATTCTGCTTTATTTTTATTGTCTATTATTTTGTAGTTTTTTCTATATTAATATGTACAAGTTTCATGTTGAAAACTTTATTTTTTGATATTTTATAAATTATTTTTACAAACATTTTCAATACCATAATAATGTACAAAATATTTGAAAATACAAGCTATGAATAAAAGTATATATGAAATATCTATACACACACACACACCCTATACTTAGCTTGTGCTATGTCCTCATAACACTAAGTGAAATGAAAGACATACTTGTACTAAGCATAAAGAGAAAGAATAATACAAGGATGTGAAAACTGGTACGACCCCCATATATTTAGATTTTTAATTGCCTAAGTATAGGACAAACATACTAAGAGATGGGTACAAAAGAATAGAATAGAACAACCAAAAGAATAGGGACTCGAACCCCCTATACTAGGCTGAAAATAGCATAAGTACAAGAATAGAATCAAAGGAAGAAGTATCGATTAGATGAGTAAATAAAATCAAAATAAATGTACAGAAGTAGGGTTAAAGTTCCACCCTATAATTAGGATGTGGATGGCCTAAGTAAAGAGTAAGAATATAAACAAGAGAGAAACTAAACCCTAAAAGAATAAATCAAGTGTTAATGAAGAGATATAATGAATAAAGTGAATCTGTGGGATGTTGAATCTATCCGATATGAATCTTCAAGCTACGTCTTCATGTCGTCTGAATTGTCCGCAAGATATTCAATCGGCATGAAGTCAATCATCTCAACTGGAACAAACCGTTCTTTAGATTCTACAAAATGCTTCAACAATTGTCTATTGACCAAGAAAGGATGTGCACTATCTGTGAGATCAACTATTTCTATACTTCCATTACTGTGCACTTTCTTCATTATGTAGGGGCCTGTCCACTTTGACTTTAGTTTCCAATGGAAAATCTTTAACTTAGCATTAAACAACCATACTTTTTGTCATGTGACAAAGATCTTACATATAATATGCAAATCATGCCATTTCTTAACTTTGTCCTTTAGATCAAACTGTTGTCAGATGCTCAATTTCAAATTTCCACAAGTTCATCGAGGTTCAAGTCACGGCATAACTTCCCTAGGTGACAACTCCAAATTATATTCTTTATTACCCACTCAGACTTGCGAATCAATTCAGTGGAAAAATGGCATGGCTTGCCATAAATCATCTGAAAAGGTGAAGTGCCAAGAGAAGTCTTTGTAGGTTGTCTTGTAGGCCCACAAAACTTGGTCAATTCTTCCTATCAGGATGAACTAACTTCTATAGAATATTCTTCGCCTCTCTATTTGAAACCTCTGCCATGTTGTTGTTGTACTAAGGTTTCGGGTTTTAAGATTATTTTATGAAAATAAGATGTCATTACAATCCAAAAACCAAATCAAACAAAAATTATATTCTTATTCAAAATAATAGAGAACACGACGCTACAAATTAATCTGGTATAGATTCTATGATCGAATTCATAAGGCTACTAAGAAATGGTGGAATTAATTATTGTTAATTAAAGAGGATTTTTATTTTCTTTTCCTTTTGTGCTTTTCGCGTCTTCTTAATGCTTTGGTATTTTTATGAACTTTTAGTGTTTTATATGTTTTTATATTTTTTGTTTTTTTATTTTTAATTTTGTAAATTTTTATATATTTTTTAAAGTTATGAAAATCAGTTTATGAAAATATATATGCAAAAGAAAAAAGAGGCATTTTTCTATTTTTCAAATATAACAAAAATGTTCAAAATAAAAAAAATAAGTTATTTTTGTGTTTTTTTTATTTTTTACTATTTTTAATGATTTTATGGTATTTTTTTATATTTTTTATGGATTTTATACTAAATTAAAACTCAAAATAATGAATAAGGTAAACAAGTTATTATTTATTATATTTTAAAAATAGAAACTCAAATCAAACAATATGAAAATAATTTTTAAATAGAAAAATTTTCATCTTTAAAATAAGACCAATTCGGTATTTTTTTATTTTACTGTGACTTTATATTCTTTTTTATAAATGTTTCCGTATTTTTAAATTTTTAGTGTTTTCTGATAATATTTTTATGTGATTTTTATGCAAATGATAAAAGATAATAAAATAAGCCTACTATATGAAATTTCAAAGAATTTTCAACTTTTTATGAATTTCTAAGTATAAATAGAGAAAATATGTATTGGCTTTGAGTTTTAAATTTAACAAATTAAATAAATTTTTAAGACAAAAATTACTAGATAAAATAATTAATCATTAACTTTAGCTCCTATTTATGGATTTTATGAAGTTATTTAACAAATTAACAAAAGCAATTAATCAGAGAAATAAATGCTACAGAAATTTACTAGTATGGAATTAATAGAAATGATCAAACTATTTATTTACAATTAACGAGTTATTGGGCGGATAATGCTAAATAGTTGGGAGAACACATGTTTCCACACGTGAATTCAGAAGATTTAGACTTAATTGCAATTACTTAAAACAATGGATACATTATTAATAAGAGAAAAAGCTTTTATTGAAAAATTACCAAAACGCACGTGACTTCATAACTAGGGACTAAAATGCAATTTGTAAAAGAAACACAAGATCAAGTGAAATTATTCACACAATAGAAATAAGTTATGTAGCAAATTATTTTTATTTAAAAAATAAAAAAATGCATGGGGTGGAAGGAAATTTTCAACACTAGCTTGTGTGGTGCACGTGTTGATCTTGCGATTCTGATGAGCTCTCCCGGATGTGATCCAACAGTAGCATTTTGGTCACAATTGGACGGTTGTGATCTAATTTGGCTTTGTAGTTCTTGATCGGACGATAAATACAACTGTTGTAAGAAAAATGAGGAAGGTCTCCTACGATGAACTTCAAATGCTCCAATCACATCAGATTTAGACTAAATCGTTGCTGCAATTAGATCGGTTGACTCCTGATTCTACTCCACATCGATCTAAGATGAAGATCGGGTCGAGGTATCGTTGATTATAGACCTGGAGCTAAAGCTCCTATGCTTGTGAAAGTTGATCTCCAGGTATCAACCAAAGCTCTAGATAAGCACCCCTCGCCTAGAGTTTATTCTAATACTCGAAGATGAGGTCCTCATTCAATTATCAGTTGAATTGAGGAAAAATGTAGAGTGATGTGATAGGTTCTGGGGATTGTGAAGGTTTAACCCAAACTCCTAAGATATTATGATCTGAGGTGATCAGAAATGGAAGAAGGTGCGAAGAAGCAGGTACGTCAAGATGAGATGATCAAATAGGTCTTAAAAACCAAGGAGAACCTCCTATCTGGCAGATCGGAGGTTGTTCTGAATCCTAATGTGCTTAATCTAAATCAACTACAATGCAATTAAACGAAAGGCAAAATTAAGAGCAAATTAACCTACGATTACCTACTTTCGAAGGAGGAGGATTTTGGCCTCAATTTGGTGATGCAAAATTGAAGAAGCGTGGGCACAAAGGAGCTCTGACACCTGCATGATCTCGGATTCAACCTCCTTCGCATGCTCCCACTTGCTGGTGAAGTTGACCTTGTCACCAGCTAAACTCATAACGACTCAAGCTCGGGGAAAAAGGTGAAAATGGATCAACTTGAGAAAGGGGTGAGGTGTTATTTATAGAGCGCTGAAAAGAGTGAATTTCAAGAGAAAATGCTTGTGTAATCTAAGGTGAAATAGGGTGAAATTATTTGGGCATGATTCTCTGTTATCCGGTCGATCAAGAGGCTAACGAGTCGGGTCTGAAGGGTTAGGAGATCAAACAAGATAAATCTAGGAATGGAAGTGGGTTGGAGGAATCTATTTGAGCGAGTAGGAAGAGGGCCAGTTGACTCAAGTCAAAGGACCTGAGTTGGACCAATCAGAGCAAGGTCTGAGTAAGTCCAAACAGAAAAAACAAAACTAAATAGATAAATAGATAAAAAAATACATAGAAAATGAGTTTAAATTAAAAATTTCAATAAGGAAAATTTTTATAAATTAATGAACTACTTTTAATAATTTTTAATAAATTAAATAAGTTAATTTATAAGGTTAAAATAATTAAATATCCTTATTCATAGGTATAAAATACCTATATATACAATATACATAATTTTAATTATTTATTTTCACAAAAAAGTCACATTATTTTATATTTTATTTATTTAGAGACAAGTACATAATTTTAAATATTATTTTATTTTATTTTTAAGACATTATTTAAATGATTAAATAAATGTACAAATGTACAATATAATACATTATGCCTATGTTGCAAATACAACTATTTTATTTTTTATCATTTTTAATTTTTTTTATTTATATTTTATATAAGTAACATAAAATACTTAAAAAATACAACAAGTACTATATGTGCATAAATATAAACATATATAAGTGCACTATAGACATATAGGCACAATAGCACTTCAAGAAGCCGACTTTCACATCTTAACTTCAATATGTATGAAACAAATTTCATTTTAAATTTTAATTTATTTTGAATAGAATGAAATAAAATTTGATTTATTTTGAGTTTATATGGAGTAGATATTGATCTTTCAATTTTGGCTTTACAACTTTTTCAAAGTGTTGTCCCTTTTATTCTATACAAGGTTTATTTTTGCAATTATTTTTATTATTTAAAACACATTTTTGTGTCCAAGCTTCAAGAAGAAACCATTTTTATTTGAAATTTAATTAATGATAAATAAAATAGTACAAGATATATATGTTTTTAACAGTGATGAATATGTACATGTGAAGTTGATTTTCTGGGATTTTTATACCTTAATGACCCTATCTCCCCCTACTTTATTCCTTGTCAAGTAGGTCAAGTCTTAACCCACTCTCGAGATTAGGATCAGCATGTATTTTATTTCATATATACAATCTTCTTTTTCTTTCTTTTTCTTTATTTATTTATTTATTTAGGATTAAATTAATGATAATAATAAACTATTAACAGATGAGATTGGATTAATAAGGAATGGGAATTAATGCTATTTACATGTTTTTTATAAGGAATTTTAAGACAAAATAGATGAATAAAGATGATGAATTGGTGATTCATCAGTCGTTTTACTATGGCTGATAAGGACAAGTCACTCTATGCTCAAACTTGTAGCCATTAGATAAAGATTTCATCTCTCAACTCGCAAAGTGGCTACCCTCACAAAAAATCAAAACCTTAAGAACCCCAAACCTTGAAATAATATGATCCTTTATAAACTTACAAACAATTTCGTTGTCTACGACTCAAGTTGGGATAGACTCCACCCACCTTAACAGGTAATTTACCGCCAACAAAATATACTCAAATCCATGTCTATTGGGAAAAGGACCCATAAAATCAATGCCCCATGCATCAAAAACATCACAGAAAATTACAGGTTGCATGGGCATTTCATCTCTATAGCTAAAAGTACCTCATATTATTTGACAAATAAGGCACAACCGTACAAAATCAATAGCTAAATAAGGTCGGCCAGTACAATCCACATTGAAGTATCTTGTTAGCGGTTCTTTTTCCCCAATGGTGTCCTCCAATTCTAATGAATGACTATAAGTGATGACACTATGGTATTCCTATTAAGTAATACACATTCTCTAGACACAATCCGACCCTTCAAAGAAAAGGAACGGATCCTCCCATTAGTATTTCCTTGAATCTGACTTCAATCAGTCAATATTGTTCCTAGTCCAACCATGGAGAACATCTGCAGATACAAGGTAGTTCACCATGTTGGCATACCATGTTAGTAAATCGACAATATAAATCGACTAACTTGGAAAGGTCTCTCTGATCGGATCTGTGTCAAATGAAGCCTTTATATCCAAACGAGATAAATAATCAACCGCCACATTTTTAAATCCAGCTTTATATTTAATCTCCAAATCAAACTCCTCGAGTAATAAAATCCACCTAAGAAGACGCGCCTTGGCATCCTTCTTTTCCATTAAATATTTGATGGTTGTATGATCTGTAATAATTGTCACCTTAGAGCCCAAAATATATAACCTAAACTTCTCATTGCCCCAAACTACAACGAGCATATCCTTTTTAGTAACCATATAGTTTTTCTTGAGCTTGTTCTAAAAATTTACTCGTGCAGTGAATAGCAAATGATATCCCTTCTCGCCACTGACCTAATACAACTTAAATAGTAAAATACGATGCATCAGTCATGATTTTAAAGGGAAGAGACCTGTCAGGAGCCTGTAAAATTTGCAAGTCACAAATGTTTATTTTTAACAGCTCAAAGGTATCAAGAAATCTATGATCTACAATGAACTCGGTGTCCTTACCTAATTGCTCAGTCAGAGGTCAGGCAATCTTAGAAAAATCTTGAATAAATCAACTACAAAATCCAACATGCTAAAGCATTGTCCTACCTGACTTGGCATTTGTTGGTTGATCAAGTTTATTAATCACATCCACTTTGGCAAGGTTAACCGTCATTCCTTTTTTGGAGATAGCGTGCCCCAACACGATACCCTCCTTGACCATAAAATGAATTTTCTCCAATAGAGTACCAGATTCACCTACCTAAACCTTTGAAGAACTCGGTCCACGTGATAAAAAAATGAATCGAATGAATCACCATGGACCGAGAAATCATCCATGAAGACATCCAGGAAATCCACCACCATCTCGACAAATATGACAATCATGCATTGTTGAAATGTGCCTAGCGTATTATAAAGCCCAAATGGCATGCGCTTGAATATGTAAGTGCCGAAAGGACATGTAAATGTGGTATTTTCCTGGTCCTCAGTAGCGATTGATACTTGATTGTAGCTTGAGTACCCATCAAGAAAATAGAAGAACTCTTCCATGCTATTCTTTCTAAAATGTTATCAATAAAAGGCAAGGAAAATGATCTTTCTTCTTCGTGGCATTCAAATGTATGTAATCAACATAGATGCACCACGATGTGGTTACTCGTGTTGTGATCTATACTCCCTCGTCGTTGGTGACCATATGAATGCTTGGCTTCTTTAGGACAACATAAGTGGGGGCCACTTGCTTGGAGTCAAAAACATGGTAAATAAAACCTGCTCCACACCATCTCTCAATCTCTTTCTTAACTACTTCCAGTAGATTAGGGTTTAATCTTCTTTGAAACTCGCAAGAAGGACTAGCATTATCCTCAACATAAATAAGGTGTTAACAAAGTGCGAGGTTTATACCCACAAGATCCGACACATTACAACCTATAGCCTTGCAGTTCTTTTCTAAGACTTCTAACAATGTAGACTCCTTCTCTACGATCATCTTAGAACTAATGATGACAAGGAATCTATCTTTGGATCCCACAAGAAAGGCATGCTTGAGTGTAGGAGGTAGTGGCTTCAGCTTTGGCAAAGTGGTATCATCAATTAAATCAGGCTGAACCATCTCAGAATCTGGTTCCATGCTACATGAAGGTGGAACTTACTCTGCAGTGCTTGTCACCAACTCTGCTGCATAAGGAGTCAGATCACCAAAGAAATGAGGTAATTTAGCCAAAGCCACACCTGACTCGTGATCTATATCCCTTGATTGTCCCGAAGAAGTGGGAACTAACATCTATGAAGGGATCTCTAAGTCATCAAGGGAATGAGATGATTTGTAGCTCAAATACTGTATTAACACCTTGCAAACTGCATCATGTACACTATCCTCTCTAGATGAGAGGGTGTTGCTCAATCCTATCAGGTTTTGTTTCCATATCCCTATTGTGCTAACGACTCTACAATCTGCCTCTGATGACGAAGAGAACTCTGTGCTAGACTCTGAGTCAGGTCACTTCAATTTCATATGTTCATCTTAAGTTCCACTTTTTTGCCTGGAGAATGGAACTTCATCACCCATGTCTGGTAATCAAAGGAAGCTCCAACAACCTAAGGAAAGGCTGCCCAAGGATGATATGTGAATCTCTCCTATGATTGGGGCTCTCCATCTCAAGGATAATGAAGTCTGCTCTGTAATCTTGTCCCTCAATCGTAACGATAACGTTCTTGATTCTTGACTTCACCCTTAACCCTCTTCACAGACTTATCCAAATACGATAGTAATTCTCTTGATTTACGTAATGGTCCCAACTCTGATATTTCATAAAAGATAAGGATATTAGATTAGTCGATGAACCGTTATCTAGGAGAGTGCATACAAACGTTATACCTTCTATATGATTCATCACATAATGCACACCCATGTCTCTCTTCTTTAGTGTTAGCTATTGGTTTTTAAGACAATAAGTTGTGAAAATTGATAAGACATGCATCTTCACATAATTGTTTGGTTTCTTCCTACCAACCCTATTAGGTGTGCAACACACCTTTAGGTATTTATGGAAGGAAGGATGGCTAGCCACATACTCATCAAATGGTAGCTTAATCATAATGTTATCCTTACAAAATCATGCTATCTTAGGATCATCTTTCTGAATTTTCTTAACAATGTGATTTCTAGTCGTAAGAGCACGGGGTAAAGGGATTGAACAACCAAAAGAAGAAGATAAAGAATCCGGATCATAAGCTGAAATGTACTTCTTTTTATTCATAAAATCAAGATTCTTCATACATAGCTCTTTAACTTTAAACTTGGAATCTAAAAAAGGGGTGTCTACTGCATGTTGGGGAATGTCTGTTGTTGGTTCATTCTCCTCAACCAAAGGTGCAAGGTCCTTCATACACTCTGAATCGTCTCCATGATGTGCTTGTGCTCTTGTACTCCTTCTCCTCTCTCTGCCTGTGGTAGATCTCATTGCTCCCTGAAGGGGTTTTTGCTGCTGATGCATGTCATCCTAATCTTGTGAAGAATCCTTAGATAGATCTTCAGAAACAAACCCATCCATGTACCTTGCCCGGTAGGTACCACCATGATCCTTCCACTCCTGAGTTATATATGATTAATTCAATCAAATAGAAGAATCTCATGCTCAGTCCAAGATGAGTCTGAGTAATATACTAGACCATGCTACTACCGCTATGTCTTGTTTAGGTTGTTGGGGTTAGCCTAAAATGGAGGTAGAAGATGCAAACTACTCGTCCTGCCAACAGGATAAGCGGTTGACGTCACACAGTATATTTTGTATCTCGTTCTTATAGGAACTAAGCTCCTCGAGTATCTACCTTTGGAAATCATTGGGATCTGATGAAGGTGACTGTTGTTGAGAAGAAAAAGGGTAACATGAAACTGGCCCTGATGGACCTAATATTGTTGTTGTGGTGGTTGATGCTAAAAATGTGGGCCCTGATGGCCCGACTGGTACGTCGATCGATGAACAAATTGTTGCTGCTACTTCGGTTGCTGGGAGTGGTAGGTTCCAGGGTTTTGCTTTGTAGGAATGGTTGCCAGAGTGAATGTGGTATTTTATGATGTAGAGGGATGTTGGTAAGAGGTATGATCCCGCATACCTGCCTAGCGAGCAGGGTCTTGAGTATACCAAACACCGTTCACATCCCACATTTGAGGAGGCTCCTCCAAGTCAGTCTCTCCTGACGGTTGTTGCTGCTATGGTTGGGTAGAGGAGTGGTCCTCAACCCACTGCTGGGTTTGCCCTGAAATCGATTGCTATTGTATGTGGTGTATCGGTAAATAGGAGCAGCCGATATAGACATGGTAGTTATCTTCATCCGAGATACATTCTCAATCAAATCTTCCATCTGCTACGGTAACTTGGATAAGTTGTCGTCAAGTGCATTCATCCTCTTGTTGATTCTCTCTGTTGTTGTCAATTTATCTGCATATTTTCCCATGCTAGGAATCAAGTCTTCGGAGATATAAACCACAACCTTTTTCCCCTTGTGGTAAGAGTGAAATGGGGGACTCAAGGTAAGCCTTGCTGGTTATTTGGGAGTGACCCGTCTCAACCATTTCTTTAAACACTTTCCATACGGCTTCCTCCCCTGGAAGCATAGTTTCCTCCATATGAAACACTAACTAAACCCTGCATCTTCAGGTTTAATCCATTGTACAGTGGCTGGACTAGAATGTTGTCATCCAGATTATGACATATGCCTTTTTGTGTAATATCCTTAATCTATCCCGAGTATCACAGAATGGCTCATTAGGTAGTCAAGAGAAACATGTGATCCATGTCTTCATATGGTTTGTTCTATTCAAAGGATAGAAATTTTTAATAAATATGTCCCTGAACTATATACATGTAGTTACAACCACCCCAAGATTCTTTATCCAATAGTCTACCTTATTTCTCAAGGTGAATGGTAGGGCTTTGAGACTAATGTAGTCCTAACTAACCCTAGGATGATTAAAGTTATCACAAACCAACTCAAAGTTGCTAAGGAATGCATATGTGATGAATCTCGGATTCATCACTCTAAGTCTCATTTATTAAGCTCAAGTCCCTCAAAATCAACAGCATTTCTGCATTTATTCAGCATAATTAGCATTCATACATGTTTTCATAAGAATTGCATTTTATCCATAATTTCTGCACAAAATAAGAAGCCAAAAATCCAAGCCAAAAATGACCTGTAAATATTTTAACTTCTTCATGCTAACACCGCATAACCAAAATGACCTCCGCTGTGTACACATCACTAACAAGAATAAATGAAAAATACAAAAAAATTACTAACCCTGATAAGTGGACCAGAAACCCAAACCCTAGTTTCAGGATTATCGGACTAAAAGCCACATATCTTCCCCATCCAGGGTCCGATTTGATCCTACTCACTTTTGAACTAATGCACATTCAATTACCTTCATAACAAGACCAAGTTCAAGTGAATCGGAGCTCGTATGTGAAAGTTGGGTTTTGGGCCTCTTTTGTACATTGTATATTTTAGCGGTCTTTTAACCTGTATTTTATGTAAATATTTTCTTAATTTATAAAAAATCCAAAAAAATTAGATTTAGGTGTCTTTTATTCATCTTTGATTTCTCTATATTTTTCCGGTTTTTTATCTTGTTTAAAAATGACAAAAAAATTAGAAAACCCAAAAATCAAGGTATTCTATGTACATGGGATACCCCAAAAATTCACTTTTTACATTTGACCGATTTTAATTTTGATGTCTTCATGAAAGTTGTAGATCTCGTCGAGACGAGTATTTTTTTTGAATGAACTTTTTCGATCCGAGGTCGTTTACTATCTCTTTTTAATTTTACAAATCTTTTATTATTCGTTTTTTCTGGTGTTGACACGTGGCAGCCCCAGAGGCCGCCACGTGTCATCGGTTTTTGGCCTTTGAAATTTCGCTTTTATAAAAAAAAAAATTAAAAGCGCCCGCACGTGCATCGCATGTGCCCCAGGCACGTGCTCCGCACGTGCCGTGCCATCTCTCTCTCCGCCCGCCACCACGTGGCATATTTCCAACCATTCGATCTCTCTGATCGAACGGTTCCTGCGCATCGTCCTCACCCGTGCCCTTCTCCCCCGAAATCTCCGCAACGACCCCCGACTTCTCCGTCGCGCTGCCTAACAGTTCCCCCCGGTCTCTCCTCCTCCGTTATCCCCGCGCCGACCAACCAACCAACCCCGCGTCTTCCGCAACCACCAGCCGCCTCCCTCGCCTATAAAATCACCTCGCCACCCCCGAGATCCGATCATCCGCCGATAATCTACTGTGAAGACCACCCTCCGGTGGTGACAGCCCGTAGTGGCGTCCATTGCGACGAGATCCGGCTGCTCCTACGGTCGTTGCAGCGCGGCCTTCCTCCGTCGCTAGTGCCTCGCTCCGCCCCTCGACGTCGAGCCAACGACGATATCTCTGCCTTCATCGACTTCGCCCAGCCACTTCATCAAGCTTCAACTCCGACGTTCACCACGCGCCTTCAGCCAACGTTACGCCTTCAACGTTCTTCATCTTCAACGACCGCCCTACGACCTTCATCTCCAACAGACGTACTCCGCCTCCTGGCGCTTCACGTCGCGTCGCACGCTTCAACTCCGCTTCGACAACGCCTCCGCCATCGCCCCGTCTTCACCGAGCCAGCCGACGACCACCGCTCTCCAACAACGCTTCATCGTCACCGGCCTCGGCCCAGCATCGTCTCCGACAACTCCCCCCTCCGCCTTGGGCCGCCTGCACCAACGAGGCCCCAGATCTTCGACACGCGCTTCACCACCGACTCCAACTGCTTCATCGACAGCCACCGGAGTCGCCTCCACCTCCGTCTCGCCTTCGGCCGGCTGGTTGGGCCGAGACCCCAGCACGTGCCAGGCACGTGCGTGGGCGACTTCCCCAGCAGGAATCAACCCCAGGGGGTCACATGATGTGCACGTGCCCCTTGGGCAAATTGCAAGTGTGCCCCCGGAGCTCCGCCTTATTGCATTCCAGTCCAAGACCAGACTCTGTGAACTTCGCAGAAAGGCCCCCTATTGCTGGTAAATAAATCTAGGTCCCCCACTGCATATTTTATAGTTATTTTATTTATTCTTGTTTGCATTTATACCCTTGTGTTCCCCCTCTGTTATGAACCTTCTCTTTGCATTATTTTATTTATTTAAAAATAGCATTGTGTTCCTCATATAATTCTCTACATTTTGGCATACTGTGGGTAATTTTGTGATTGATGGTTAAGTAATAATAAATTGTTTGGTGAAAATTAGCATATTTTGCCTAATTTGCTCTCTAAAATTCATAGTTGATTAACCATTGCTCTAAAAATCCTCGAAAAATCATGTTGTGTAGAGTTAATTGTGATTAACATTGTGCCCAAAAAGATTTACATTTGCATGTATAGTTTGCTCTGTAAAAATCATTTTGCACATCTCAGTATTTAATTTTTAATAGGTATTCAACCCCACATTTTCGAGGTCTAGGATTTTTCTGATATCCATCACCTAGTGATAGATCTTAGATAATTTTATCTCTTGAAAATAAGTAGGTTTAATATTTATTATAATTAAATATTGAAAATTATTTTGTTTGCATTTAAAAATCCATAAAAAATTCATATTGCATCCAAAAATTCTAAAAAAATTACAGTCCATTCATTTTGTCATAATTATCATCTCGGCCAAGTTTCGCATTTTTCAGACATTATTTGATCATAATTTATATTTTAGTCCCCAAAATATAGGCCGAATTTGCATTGTGCATCTCTTATTGCATTGAAAAATTCCAAAAATAAACCGCATCGAAAATCAAACACGAAACTAGATAGACATAATTCTAGGTTGTTCCTTTGCCTCCTTGTGATCAACCTTGGGACTGGCCCAAGTAAAATAAACATAAAACCACTTGATTGAAATTGATTAAAAATTTTCTGGTTATTTCTTGACTGTTTCCGATCGCCGCCTACAACGAACAACACATTTATTATTTTCACTCATGAAGATAAAAAACAACTTTTTAAAGCCGCGATTTCTGGACTCGTCAGATGGCGCCGTTGCCGGGGAGGCAAACGGCTTAGATTTTGTGTTTTGAACATTTTTGTTCGGTTTTCCGAATTCGGGTAGTCTGACCCCCGAATTTTTCATTGTAAATTACATATTTTTTTTCTAGCATTTTTTTTTATTTTATTATTTTTTGAGTCACTCTCTTATATTATCTCTCTCTTATTTTTCTTGCGAGGTACCCAGCGTACGTAGAGCGGTTTTTCAAGAAACCGACGCATCTTCAACGACATCCGAAGAAGTTGCAATAAATTTAAGATCGAGTCGAGTCGTGAGAGAGCGTAGAGTCTAGGTTTTAAATTTCTGCAAATTTTAATTTCTGCTCATTTATAGTGGTGTTCGTTTGGACTCTCGCGTGTGTAAAAAAGACTTTGAACTCAATTTGTGGTGTGTCGTGTCCTATTTCACTCTCCGGTGAGGGTGGGGCCCGATTTGATTGGCGATTAGGATAGACCTGCACATACGGCTCTCAGAGCATTTTTATTTTTGATTGTGCTCGTAGGATCTTAAACCACACTGCACTTTAATTGAGACGCACATTAGATCATTCAACTTAGCCAAATTTAACTCAATTCTTCCCCGCTAATAGAATTTTCTGCTTAGGTGTGGTTTTCATTGGCTTGCATTCGTTTAGAGTAATTTTTAAAATTCTGTCTAGCATCCCACATGGAGATAGCGAGGATTCACTATAAGTATTCTAACTGAGCATTCATCATAGTTTTCCGCGTGCGTCGGCTTTTCCCGAATTTCTCCCTCTTGTTTTATCACATAAATCTAAAGGAAATTGGGACTGGACGGTAGACATGTATTTGTGCTCATTTAAATTCTTCAAGTAATCACTTACTTAAAACTGGGACTGCTAAATATAGCCGATTTCAAAATAACCCATACAATCAAGAATTCTGCGGGAGAGCAACCCAGACCTTGGATGTTTCTATTTTTCTGAGTGAGCGAGAGACGACACTTAAGGCTAGAGCCCAAATCTGAAATTTCAGCTCGCTAAATTTTTGCCAAGATTAGTTTATCACCAACTAAAATTGAAAAGATAATAGCCGAACTCTTACGGCTTCACTGTGTGAGTTGGTGAACCTAGGGTTTGAATTGTGTTTGCATTGGTGTGCGTGAACCGATTTCAAGATCAATAGTCGCACATCTGATTTCTCTTGACTATCCCGTGCAATCATCTCTCCTCTTTTCTTGATAATGAAATTCTTGTACAAAAACAGACCCAACCCCTCATTCCTTTCAACTCTTTCAGAAATGACCGAGAATCCATCAGAACTATACTATGAAAATGAATTCATGTCGGTTAGACCCAAAACACCTCCTCCAAGAGACTCTCAACCACCAGCTCTTTTTACCAATCCGATCTGCTTCATGAATGACAATCCTCTATTTTCGGACCTGACAAATCAACAACCGACTGAGGTCTCCACTTCTTCATCTATCAATCCTTTCTACGACGATCATGCAATTCATCCATCATATTCGGTGAACATAAATCCATCATTCTTGGGAGATGACAACCACATTATCGAATTGAACTTCTTTACCTTGTCCTTCGACCCTGCCCTGGAACTTTAATGAACAATCATCATCTTGGATTGACCATGATAGACCCCTCGTCAGACATGATACTCATACAGAGGACTGGACTGACCTCCTAGAAACACATAAACCCTGTATGCGGACTCCACCATACCAAGATCCGACCACTCATGATCAAAGGAATAAATATTACTCAGACCAACTCCACATGTTTGGATCATATGAGCAGCCTCCTTCCATTATTTTTGAGAAGAAATTTTCAGAAAATAATGATCATATGTCAGATATTTCAAATTCTCCTCTCAGAACAAACGAGAAAATGGAAGATGAAATTATTGAACACATACCAACTGCTCCCATTATTGATGATGAACAGAATTTTGAGGATGATATTTTGAGGATAAATAAGAGATTCAATTCAATAGAGGATAGATTTCAAAAATTCACCGATCGATTAATCGCATTCTATGGTGGCTCAGATAGTAAAATAAATGAGGAAATGACTGGATCTGAGATTGAAAATTCTGAGGATATTCAGGGACCTAGGGACGATTCTTAAAATAACTATGTCGTTGACCCTCACCCTGAACACCAGAGCCCCTTTTCATCTGAAGAACACCCCACACCCCCACACCACCCAGAAAATACCAAAAAAATGGAAATATTTGAAAACCACAAAAAATTGAAAATTTAGAAAATTTCATAAAAGTTGAGACTGAAGACGATCTGAGGAATTTAGATCCAACTGTACGGGAAGCACTAGGAAAGAAATTGATTTTTGAACTTCCCTTTCTACAGGCCATTGAATACTTCCCCGACCTTAAAAGAAGTTTAACGGAAAAATTAACTATGAAAAAGTCGGGCAGGATTAGAACCAAGACCGAGAGACATATATTGTCAATGGCCTCCTCCTTGGTGTTGAGGAGAAAAACCAAGAGCCGCATAGTGAAGCGGTTGCTCAGATTTGACTGTGAAATCAAAGATACAATTTTCACCCATGCTTGAATTGATGACGATTCACCAATTAATATCCTCCCGACCTCTATATTCCATGAACTTAAACTCGGACCATTTAGGAAGATACGAGAGATTGTTCAATTAGCGGACCGATCAATAAAGCGGCCGAGAGGAATTATTTCTGTCATCATAAAATTCGAAGGTGCTCTGCTCAAAGTAAAATTCACGATCATTGATATTGAGCATCAAGGAGAATTCACCCAATCGCCAATCATTCTCGGAAAGCCATTCTTGGCATTGGCCAAGGCGAGTATTGATTGTGAGACTCGGGAAATCAATTTCACAGCATTGGAAGTACTTAGATCTGATACTATCCTTGAGGAACCACGATTTTCTGAGACAATCCACGAAGTCCCCGACAACCGTAACCATGAAGCGGTAGAAGAGCCCTACTCCGCAACCACACCTGAGATAGCGGTTGCTGATGAGACTATTGGTTTAGAAAATCTCCCCCCTGCTCCATTCCCAGCCGCTCTCACCATACAGAATCATGTATATGAATCATATGATCCGGAGACTTATGCATGGGCACACCCTGGGTCAACCTACTCTGATTACATGGATTACATCAACTCGACACAAGAATGCTCCAACATCGAATCAATTGAGAAAGAACATGCAGAGACTCTCCCCAATATTTCAATTCCTGCGGATCTCAAAATAAAAAAAATCTTTTTTCTATGACCCGGAGACATATGCATGGTCACACCCTGGAGCAACATTCTCTGAATATCTTGACCAAATCATCCCAAATCGAGAGTGCTCAAACATTCGGGAGATTAAGAACAAACACGCAGACCAAACACCGACCAAGGAGAATTCTAATGGCTATTCATCTGGATATTCAAGTGAACCGGCACCTTCACGACGAAATAAAAAGAGAGTCACCTTTGACCTTTCGGAAGAGGAATCAGCTGATGATCCCTCATCAGGTCTGGAAAAGGTAGTCTACATGAGTGAAGTTTGTTCGGCAGCTCTAAAGCCATATCTTCGCATGGATCCAAAATTCAATTCTCGTTGGACAACTCCCGTTCCTAACTACTATTCATCTAAATCCGATGCTCCTGCCCTCTTCAAGTACACTGGAATTATTTCGTATGAGCTGACTGAAATTGGTGCTTCGGAGTATTCATCTGAGGACAAACCGATTGACCCCAAAAAGGAACGAATTTTGATGAAACAACTGAAGAAACAAAAAGAAATGAATACTTGGAGTATGTCCACTTTCAAATACTATTCCTCTGATGATAACTCTGATGATGGATATCTTTCATCTGACTCAAACACTTCATCTATTATCCATCATGATTTTTCTAAGGATGACACTGATCATAGTTGGGAATCATATGCTTCATCTCCGTCTCATCATTACGATCTCCCACCGCAGGCTCACAAGAAGATCAGCTGAAAACCGCCTTAATCATCGGCTACCCACCCTCCCTCCCGACCACATCGGTCTCCTTGTACAGCTTCTTCCTCTACTTAGGCCAAGGCCTAAGTATGGGGGGGATCGATGCCATCTGTACATACCATCACACTCTTTCTCACGATCACTCCATCTCCGCCCTTCTTCCATACTTAGGCGGACCAAAGACTAAGTATAGGGGGAACCAACATCCACCTGTTTATACTCTCCTCATTCACATATCCCGACCGCTTCATTTTTTCTTTGTATTTTTACTCCCTTACGCTTAGCCCAAGCTATGTCTTCTTTCCGCTTCTTGTGCTCTGAGGACATAGCACTCGCTAAGTATAGGGGGGTCTGTATATACTTTGTATATATTTTACCCATATCTCGTACTTTCGCGTAAGTCTATATGTATTTACGGGGTGGGTACTAACTTGAAAAAAAACAAAACAAAACAAAAAACAAGCACAAAAAAAAGATTTTTCTACTAACACTAACCGTGCCCAAAATTTTTGGAAAAAAAGAAGGCTTCTTATTCCATTTTCTGCATAAAAAAATCCCTTACATAAAATGTCAAAAATAAAAAAAATAAAACAACAAAAAAAATAATAATAATGTGTCTGCATTGCACACACCTGCACTACATCCAACATCACATGCATTTGCATCTGTGAAAAGTCATTGGGTTCTGAACCGAGTTATGAGTAGAAACCGAGAGTGGTCTGGACTTGACCTTAATCCACCTAATTTTCAGAGGAACTTCACCGAGAAATAGTATTTTAAGAGCTTCAGGTCTTTTTGACTTAATTCCTTAAGTTCCACATAACAATGTACAGCGTTTGACTCTTAGTGTGTAACCTGGTCTCTTCATTCTGGGTACAACTCTGGAATAGGGAATTAAGTCGTACTCTCGCACTATGCACTTAGCTCAACCCAGACGGGATGTTGGAAGTCTATGCGAGTCTCTTTTCTGGTAGCAGGGAAATCTAAAGACCGGAGTACGGGTTGAAATAAAGCTTCGGAAAAGGGATGGACGGCTGGGCACAATTTTTTCTAAGACCCAAAAAATGTACGGAATAAAAAGATTCTATATCCGTATGGGCACAATAAGATCCAAGCAGAACCGCCAAAAATTCCAAATACAAAGAAGCAACTACCAAATAAAATCTGACCAAAAAGGTCCAAGCTTCAAGAAAACCTGCAGATCTTGGTGGAGACTCGGCTACACCGGCCATCTTCACAAGGAGAGGTGACTACACTGGCCACCCTCCAGTTCTTTTCTCTTTCTTCTATCTTTTCCCTCATTCGATTGTGAACACAGCGCGACAGACCTTAGAAGGAAATACCTGACTCCCCGATGACAAGTTACTGGAGAGGAGAGGAGCATGGTAGTCCGGCATTCTTAATGGGAAGAGCTAAAAACCTTCACACACATGAGTCGGTTATTCAATGTTTGTAGGGTATACTTTGGGAAGAGGATGGATCTAAGATGACTTCTGAGCCAAAACTGTGACAATGATGTGTAGAACTTGAAGGTTGTTGATTTTAAAATCATAAGTCTCACAGAAGTTCCACACTAATAATCCAAAGGTCGAGTCTAGTTTCATTTCACCTTCCGCTCATGGTCTTGGTACGGAACCCAATCTCATTTCACCTCATGGCATTTCTTTTTTATGCTCAGGAACGAGCATGGTTTAAGTATAGGGGGATGATGAATCTCGGATTCATCACTCTAAGTCTCATTTATTAAGCTCAAGTCCCTCAAAATCAATAGCATTTCTGCATTTATTCAGCAAAATTAGCATTCATACATGTTTTCATAAGAATTGCATTTTATTCATACTTTCTGCACAAAATACGAAGCCAAAAATCCAAGCCAAAAATGACTTGTAAATAGTCTAACTTCCCGGATTTCTAACTTCTTCATGCTAACACCACATAACCCAAAACGACCTCCACTGTGTACACATCACTAACAAGAATAAATGAAAAATATAAAAAAAATTACTAACCCTGATAAGTGGATCAGAAACCCAAACCCTAGTTTCAAGATTGTTGGACTAAAAGCCACATATCTTCCCCATCCAGTGTCCGATTTGATCCTACTCACTTTTGAACTAATGCACATTCAATTACCTTCAAAACAAGACCAAGTTCAAGTGAATCGGAGCTCGTATGTGAAAGTTGGGTTTTGAGCCTCTTTTGTACATTGTATATTTTAGCGGTCTTTTGACCTGTATTTTATGTAAATATTTTCTTAATTTATAAAAAATCCAAAAAAAATAGATTTAGGTGTCTTTTATTCATCTTTGATTTCTCTATATTTTTCCGGTTTTTTATCTTGTTTAAAAATGACAAAAAAAATTAGAAAACCCAAAAATCAAGGTATTCTATGTACATGGGATACCCCAAAAATTCACTTTTTACATTTGACCGATTTTGGTTTTGATGTCTTCATGAAAGTTGTAGATCTCGTCGATACGAGCATTTTTCGTGAAGGAACTTTTTCGATCCGAGGTCGTTTACTATTTCTTTTTGATTTTACAAATCTTTTATTTTTCGTTTTTTCTGGTGTTGACACGTGGCAGCCCCAAAGGCTGCCACGTGCCATCAGTTTTTGGCCTTTTAAATTTTGCTTTTATTAAAAAATAAAAGCGCCCGCATGTGCGTCGCACGTGCCCCAGGCACGTGCTCCGCACGTGCCGCGCCATCTCTCTCTCCGCCCGCCACCACGTGGCGTATTTCCAACCGTTCGATCTCTCTGATCGAACGGGTCCTGCGCATCATCCTCACCCGTGCCCTTCTCCCCCGAAATCTCCGTAACGACCCCCGACTTCTCCGCCGCGCTGCCCAACAGTTCCCCACGGTCTCTCCTCCTCTGTTATCCCCGTGCCGACCAACCAACCAACCCCGCGTCTTCTGCAACCACCGGCCGCCTCCCTCGCCTATAAAATCACCTCGCCACCCCCGAGATCCGATCATCCGCCGATAACCTACTGTGAAGACCACCCTCCGGTGGTGACAGCCCGTAGTGGCGTCCATTGCGGCAAGATCCGGCCGGTCCTACGGCCGTTGCAGCGCGGCCTTCCTCCGCCGCTAGTGCCTCGCTCCGCCCCTCGGCGTCGAGCCAACAACCATATCTCCGCCTTCATCGACTTCGCCCAGCCACTTCATCAAGTTCCACTCCGACGTTCACCGCGCGCCTTCAGCCAACGCTACGCCTTCAACGTTCTTCATCTCTGACGACCGCCCTACGACCTTCATCTCCGACAGACGTACTCCGCCTCCTGGCGCTTCACGCCACGTCGCACGCTTCAACTCCGCTTCGACAACGCCTCCGCCCTCGCCTCGTCTTCACAGAGCCAACCGACGACCACCGCTCTCCAACAACGCTTCATCGTCACCGGCCTCGACCCAGCATCATCTCCGACAACTCTCCGCTCCGCCTTGGGCCGCCTGCACCAAGGAGGCCCCAGATCTTTGACACGCGCTTCACCACTGACTCCAACCGCTTCATCGACAGCCACCGGAGCCGCCTCCACCTCTGTCTCGCCTTCGGCCGGCCGGTTGGGCCGAGACCCCAACACATGCCAGGCACGTGTGTGGGGGACTTCCCCAACATGAATCAACCCCAAGGGGTCACATGCTGCGCACGTGTCCCTTGGGAAAATTGCAAGTGTGCCCCCGGAGCTCCGCCTTATTGCGTTCCAGTCCAAGACCAGAGAGCACGTGCTGCGCACGTGCCTCTCTGTGGACTTTGCAGAAAGGCCCCCTTATTGCTCGTAAATAAATCTAGGTCCCCCACTACATATTTTATAGTTATTTTATTTATTGTTGTTTGCATTTATACCCTTTTGTTCCCCCTCTATTATGAACCTTCTCTTTACATTATTTTATTTATTTAAAAATAGCATTGTGTTCCTCATATAATTCTCTACATTTTGACATACTGTGGGTATTTTTGTGATTGATGGTTAAGTAATAATAAATTGTTTGGTGAAAATTAGCATATTTTGCCCAATTTGCTCTCTAAAATTCATAGTTGATTAACTATTGCTCTAAAAATCCCCGAGAAATCATCTAATGTAGAGTTAATTGTGATTAACAATTTGCCCAAAAAGATTTGCATTTGCATGTATAGTTTGCTCTGTAAAAATCATTTTGCACATTTCAGTATTTAATTTTTAATAGGTATTCAACCGCACATTTTCGAGGTCTAGGATTTTTCTGATATCCATCACCTAGTGATAGATCTTATATAATTTTATCACTTGAAAATAAGTAGGTTTAATATTTATTATAATTAAATACTGAAAATCATTTTGTTTGCATTTAAAAATCCATAAAAAATTCATATTGCATCCAAAAATTCTAAAAAAATTACAGTCCATTCATTTTGTCATAATTATCATCTCGCCAAGTTTCATATTTTTCGGATATGGTTTGATCATAATTTATATTTTAGTCCCTAAAATAGGTCGAATTTGCATTGTGCATCCCTTATTGCATTGAAAAATTCCAAAAATAAACCGCATCGAAAATCGAACACGAAATTAGATAGACATAATTCTAGCTTGTTCCTTTGCCACCTTGTGATCGACCTTGGGACTTGCCCAAGTAAAATAAACATAAAAACCACTCGATTAAAATTGATTAAAAATTTGTGGTTATTTCTTGACTGTTTCCGATCGCCGCCTACAACGAACGACACATTTATTCTTACATTCGAATATAAAAACAATTTTTAACTCGGCAATTCCGGACTCGTCAATATGATTCCTCGTATGCATTCCCATTGAAATGAGACAACAAATTCAAAAAATGCGGTTTTAGCTCATATTCTTCTTCGGGTTCAACTGGACTCAACCTATTTTGCACGTTGTATTGTCCATGATTGTAAGACGCATCAATCGATGCACCTACACCACATTAAGTTGGCCTATATGTTCTCTCAATAATACATTAGTTTGCTCAAGATGCTGCCAACCTAGTCAGAATCATTTGCATCAGGTCCTCACGCTCCTCTTCCTCGCAATTCTGTCTCTTTGGAGGCATCTTAAATGATTCTTCTATACCTTAATCAAAAAGAGAACTTAAGTGAGACTGAGATGAGGTAGTTGAAATCAAGTCGATCTCACTAGGGCAATGGTTTTCATTGGTGAGAATTGAAGAGAGAAAGGGCTCGGTCGGGATGCAACTGCTCCCTAGTAAGGAATCATGAAATCTTAAATCGAAACAATGATTATTTTGGATCCAGGAAGGTCCAGGAGAAGAAGGTGATTGGACGTTGGAAGATGTGATGTTTGGACGGTTAAATGATAAGTTCGCAAAATCTAAACAAAATTCCGACAACTATACATCTTCAATTTCAAGAGAATACGAGAAATGAACACACTAGATTAAAATAGAACTAGTACTAAGGTGCACTTGAATGTGCAGATTCAACTCATACAAAACAAATGTAGAGTAAACCCTTTGATGATTTCACCAACTCATGAATGCCATTAGAGTTTGATTGAATTATCTTATCATCTTTAAGTTAGTGATTACAATAATATTTGCAACCATTACACACAAGGAATCTTCTATTGTGCCTAGTTGAAATCATGTAAGCACTTGATCAAAGAGTAAAATTCTCGGGTTGTCGGGTTCAATATCACACTTGAAAATAAACATACAAGTGCAGACAACCAAAATGTATTTATAAGGTCGAAGGCAACCACTTGCAGCTCTCAAATCATTGAGAGTCAGAAATGGAGATTTAGGGTAGAAGTTCAGGGATTTGGGCTCTAACCTTATTGATTCGTCCTCACCCACTCTATCTAAGGTTAAGTACAAGTGTCTATGGATGGTGTTACTACTCGTAATACAAGGTAGATTTTGTTCCATGTTTATTTATGTCAACTTGCATAATTCAGTCCTGATTTTAATATTGGTTACCTCTTGATTAAATCTGACCACAATATATATCGCCTAATGTCCAGTCCCTTTTTCTTTAGATCTTAATTTATAAAACAAGATAGGGGTTCAGAAAATGGAATGCTTGCGAGAATCAATGATGCAGTTGTTTAGAGATACTTACAGTGATTCCCATCATTCTTCATGTGGATGCTTGATTGAATATTAAAATCTATCTATATGATGCAAGTCGTAAAAAAATGCACCCTAAACATAAGAGTTCTATTAGAGGTGAAAGATTTCAGTTTCATTTAACTAAGTAGAGCGTAGTTTAAGTGCATCTATTAATAAATCTATTAAGACAATGAATCTTAAGAGATTGGTTGTGAGGCTTAAATTACGATAAGACACAAGGTAATTGGACATAAGTTTGTTTATTTGAAAATGTGTGCATAAACCTATTCACGTCACTTAAGTCGAGAATCACTCATGACACAAACACACACTTAAAAGAATAATAAGAAGTGTTCGTACACTCGCGATATCTCAAATGAGAACCGTTGTAAATCAGGTATAATTATTACAGATAACATTACAACAGAAAACTAAGTACTTAATTTAGCTAAAATCTCCACTAATGCAATTGTTCAGTGGAGTCTTTAGCAAAACCTCCAAGCTCCTTGCCTCCTTGCTCCTTCAGCTTCATCGGCTACGCAAGCTCTACCACAAAACAATTAGATGATTACATAGTACTAGAGAGATGTATAGCTAAACAAATAGTTTGACAGCACATAAAAAAAACAAACAATAAGGCAATGAAAATAACATAAGAACACTTAACCTAAATTACACTAAAAATCCCAAAAAGAAATATTTAATCCTAAATAAATCAACTAAAGTGATTTATCTATGGCAACGATGCCATCTGATTAACATTTTTTATGGTTTTAAGTACGCTGGCACTTAGGTAAATATCAAGATAATATAAGAACCATGTTCTCATACTGGCTAAGGTGTTGACTCTCAGGTTTTATGAAGCCTTCACTAATTTTTATCCCATCCCAAACATCATAAAATCAGGTCCAAACTCAAATTTTTCACTCTATTTAGTCTAGCGAAACCACAACTCATCACAAAGTTCATGTAATCGTGCATGTGAAGTGCATGTCATATTCTGTTAAGGAAGAAATTAAACACACAATATATCATGCATATCTATCAAAAAAAGGAGTTCAAGTTTTTAAGTCATATATCATAATGACCAAGAAAGCTTAAACTTTGAGTCAAGTGTCAATCTAAACCAAGTGTCATAAACTGCACAAGTCTTGTGTGTAAGTGAAAGTGTCAGGGACAAAACCATTTACAAGTTAACTTTCTTTATTTTGTTTGAGTTTAATAAAAAATTATTTGATTTTAATAAAAAAATTTCAACGAATTTGTAAGTATATATATAGAAAAAAAGTGTGTTATGGTGTCAAAATAATTTGTACCCTTTTAAAAAATTGTAAAATATTTCTACAAACCATGTCAAATAGATATAAAAATTTTCCAAATATTTTCAAATATCTACCCATGGCCAGGGGCGTAGGTAGGAGGGCAGGTAGGGGCCATAGCCCACCCTCCCAAATGGAAAAATTAGAGCTCCTCCCCATATTTTGCCTTATTAAGCTTCAATTGCAGCATACATTAGTTCCTTAAATACCCATTCCCTCATCTTTTTTTTTGTAAATTTCCCTGGACGACTCGACTTCCCTCCCCCTTCACCGCATTCCTCAATTCTGACCGGCAGCTCAACCCCCCCCCCCCCCCCCCCGCCTACCTTCCGCTCAGAGTCTCAAACCGCTTTGACCCTCCTCCTCCTCCTCCTCCTCTCACACAATAACACAATCTCAGCCATATTCCCTCCGTCAAGACTCAAGGTCGTCATCCAACTCATCCCCATCATGAGATCTGACAATCGGTGAGTGTCATGATGTATTTTAAAATATTATAGGGATCATTATGTAATTTTAAAGGCGATATAAAAAATCACTATTTCAATTTTCATTGAATACGATTGAGGGTTAGGTTCCCATCATTAGATGAAAAAATCGGGTCACTATTCAAGAGAGGTTTTGCAAATCCCTAAAAATCCTACCAAATTCTATCAAGAGAGGTCACCATTGCATAAAGAAATTATATAAGAATACATTTTCTATGGCCTCTATAATATTAAGTTTATTAAATAAAAAATGAGATTGTACTCATAATCCTACCAAAGCTCATAACAATGATTTAAAAATAAAAATAGGAACTTAAAAAATAAATTAATAATAATACGCACAACATTGTTCGTGTCTTTTACAGCTCCTCCGACTGCAAAATGACAACCAAGTTTGATCAAGTATAAAGAATGAGGTAAATATTAAATTAAACACTTAAGAAAACGTATCAAAGGGGGGATCATTGATCAACAACAACATCGTGAAGATCAGGGACGACAACGACAGCTGGGCAATGCCGTGAAACGCAGTTGTTCAAAGTCTAAGGTAACTTTTCCTATTGTTGATCTGCTTGTTCATATTACCGCCGGATCGTATACTAATCAGAAGACATTAATGTGGTCTCATCCATCAACCATGGTGATGCATGTATGTTTAGTTCCCAGTCTCATATTATTAGCACTAGATCAACAAACATCTAACCAAACTTCCAATATACTAAAAGACATGGGGCTAAATTTGGATCACACTGGATTTTCAATTGTAGCTTTTCTTTATCCCCCAATCTCACATCCACTAGATGTTGACTCCTATCTAAATCCATGTACTCAAATTTTGGTTCCATACTGAAACTTTTTTTGCTTTAGCCAAGAAAAAAGTGAAAGTGAGTATTCCGAAAGATATTAAAAAATAATGAGTTGCATCTTTACGGATCGAATCTTCCTATCTTCCAACATATATCATGAAGATTGCATCTTGCTAATGAAAGAATCCTAGCATGCACGTCTATAATAATATAATAAAAGATAGCATCTTCCTTTGATGAGCTGGTGATGTATATTCCCCTCTTAAAAAATAAGATTTGTTTCATTTAAAAATGTCCAAGTCATGCTTTATTGTTGGAAAAAAAATGGAGAAGGAATTTTGATGCCTAAAGTACACTATAAAGGTTCTCGTCATCCTCCCAATAGTTACAAGCACAACGACTGGGAATTTTTATGCCCAAGTATAGTTTTGACTGTGGAGATCTTGCTTCTTCTTTTATTGGTCCGTTATATACGACAGAACCTTACATTTTTATATGTCAAAGAAGATGATTCCAACGAGATATAATATCAATATTTTAATCGCCATCAACTTTGTACAACCCTAGTGATGCATTAGCTATATCCTTTAAGAATTGGGATACCAAAATCTGATGGGGAGTACGCACCTCGACTGTATGTAACTTTTCTTTTCATCACCTCTCAGCCACTCATTTGACCATACCACTCGAAGAGCTTGGAGGACGATGATGGAGCTTTGTACCCGCCCAACCCACTACAACAAAAACACGTGGTGGCAACAAAATTCTAATGATAGAAATTTGACTTGTGGAAATGAATTCATGCACTAATGTCACCAATACTCATTGCTAAAAAGTTGGCAGCCATAGTTATATTGCAATTGACACTCTGTTGATACAAACTTGTGGCGATATATTAATTTAGTATGGTGCATCAAGACAATTTTAGTTTGATCGTCTATGCGATGGCATTTTCATTAGCAAAGAAATGTTTTGCATTTTCATTAGCAAAGAAATGTTTTGTTGCTAAAGATTTCATCGCTATAAGTTAGTTGCACAAGTGAACCTTCCTGCACAGGCAAGTCCCAATCACCCTCCCTACTCTACTACCACTTCTGATCCCCTCGCCCTCCTCTCTTCCCTTCCACTCTTTGCACCGTCGGCTACACCTTTCCTCCCACAAGCCCACATCCACACTACAACCTAGCGCCATGGTGTAAGGGTGGCAGGAAATGCATACTTTGTAAGAAAAACCCTGTAACCTAACCAAAGTGTGCATTAATCTCGTTGCTACATGCAAAAAATATCCCACAAATCAAACAGACAGTAGCAAATACCTCGCATGGAACTCTCCCTCGTTAAAGATCAAAGCCACAAAAAAACATTGCCCAAGCCAACCTGCTGAAGCGAAAAGTCAAACTGGGTCAACCTGTTAAACTCAAAGACCCTTTAGTGTCCCACATTGAACCCGAAGGAGTAAATAAAAATATATTCACTATGTATCATGGAAACACGAAATATTTAGCAAATTTTTTGTCCAAACAATGTTAGTCCATTGTATGAACTAGGAAATGTAGCACAATAATTGTGTAGTTTCTTATATTCACAATGAATAATATAAATAGATCAGTTTTTGTCTTTGCAGTATGAGTTTATAAAATAATAAACCTCCCGAATCAAGTCCAATCTACAATGTCTCTCTCGTGAGCGTGGAGATGAATCGTGTTGCTTCTCACAAATCCAGATGTCGACCAGGGCATCAAGAAGAGGTGTGTATATGATATATACACTCAAGACTCCTCTCTTCTCTCTAGGGCAAGAACTTCTTAAGGCACTAAGTTCTCCAAAATTCAAGCTATTCAAAAGAGAGAGTCTTACTCTCCTTTATACATATTGTATACGCCTATTGGAAGAGTCCTTTCTTCTAGTAGGCGTGTGCAATGAAGGCCTTAGGATTGTTGATTAAGATCTTAAGACTAAGTTCTTATTCAACAATATATTTTCTACTTTTTATCTCCAAATAATTTAATTATTGGATCAAACAACAAACTAGCAAAGAGTTCAATCATGGACTCTTTTTTATAATGACATGTATCAATGCACAATCTAAAACTAATTCCAAATATGGAATTAAATTGCTGCTAATTTATTAATGGATTAACAAATAAATATGCACAATATAGAGAGTCTTATTAGAAATAAGACTCAAGCATATGACGCCATGTGTATTCAATACATAAGCCCACATTGACTAATATAATCAATGATGTTGTATTGTATTTATTTATTAATTAACTTGATAATCACATTATCAATATTGGAGAAATTATGTAATTAATCTGTATAGCTTATAAATCATATTCATGGGTACAAAATTAAATTTAAATCCTATTTACATATATATAATTAATGTAAATCAAATTCACACAATCTCATGCCTTGAAAATATTATGTAAATCATATTTACAAAAATATTTATATGAATCACATCCATATGAGCATTAATTATTATGAATCATTATTCACATTAAATAATGAGTTATATTTGTGAATCTTATTCAAAAAATTGCCCTTATAAAATAAGGTATTTATTATTATTACAATAATGACATAAATAGGTATGAGTCCTTATCCAATTAGGACTCATGAGATACAAATGAAGATACTAGGATACAATGTCTGCTAGATCATACTAGACAAGTATTGTGACTTGAAATATGGATATGAATCCAATTCCAAGGTTCCTCCCATTTTTGGATGAATTGTAATTTAATCTAATTAAAGTACACACCACATTGTTAAAATGGAGCCACTAAAATCCATCACGTTTCATCATTCCTTAGAATGAAAGTGTCATGGTAGATGATCTAGTACGATAGATTTAACCGTGAGCATTCCTAATATTCATTCATCCTTCACATCATTGCCCATGTGCTTTCCGAAAGCATACATTAATATCTTGATTTCACGTCTTATTTCATAAACAAGACGACCATGTATGTAATTATTTTGACCCTAAAATATCTCATGAGTGAGCTCTGTCTTCCTATTCATCAACTATGAACCTGTGTGATTCCTTTCAAAGATCATACACCTTACACGACTTCATATGTGCATAAATGCATCGGTATATGGACCTTGGCTAGGTCACCTATCTATTGGTCCGTCAAATGTCCATACTGAGGCATATATATGCACATCTGTCTCAGGTCAGAGGATGTGTGCTTACTTGTGACAGTTACTATTCAGGTCTTAGTTTATCTCAACCTCATCAAGTCAATTCTTTGACTTGATTATTCCAACACTTTCGAATCTCCATTCCTATGCGGAGGACTTGCATCAAGAAGTCGGTAGGAAATCAGTCTTTGGAAAAAGATTGACATCTCTATCTTATACTGGAGATCTTTATTGAATATCACATGTTTAAAATCAGATGTGCCCTCCTAGCAACATGGCATTCAACACGGCCATGGTACATAACCCTAATTGTACAAAGAGACATTAATATTAAGTTTACTCACAATATTTCATATGGACATTTTAAAACAATAAAACTTTTATTGCATTTATGGGTCTCCAAGGGCTTACAAGTCCAACAAAACCCTCCAAAATCCCTAAATAGAAAATTCTATCCCCTCCACAAGATTCGCTCCCAATATACTCTCATTCTTTGGGGGTTTGGATACTATTTCACTTCCATCTTGTCCATAATTAGGAGTACCATTCGAAGCTAGTCATTGTATTGATAGACAACATAAGCGCATCGAAAACCATGTCATGTTGGGTAAATCATACCCAATCTAAGTTTGAACCTCCCACCATCAACTCATCCCCATGACCCCTCTCCCCCACACATCTCCCAAACAACATGAACTCTCCTCATAAATACAAAAAAGAGAGTAAAAAAACGGAAATAAACCAACGTTCGGACGTCGTCCCAAAGATCCTCGAGTAGCTGAAACCATAAGACAAACCTTCTTATTCTCTTTCTTGGAAGAGATAATTCCATATTTCAAAGCGTTATAAAACCCTTTTTTACCCATACCATGTTCCAAAACTAACAAGGGTGACTACTCGCTCTTCTCCACTTTTCCTTGTATATATTTAGGAGTTGGGTGATGAGCAACAAGAGAAACAAACTTCAAGCTCATTTCCCACCTGCTTCAACCTTTCCTTCTGTGACGAAGGCAAACCCAACAGATCTATATAGAAAGGGGCGGAGAATGCCTCTCACTGGGGGTGAGGAAGGACAATAATGAGAGAAGGGTCATAGCGAAAAGCATGGATGATTTATTTTCCTGAAGTTACCGAGTGGTATGGCACGAAGGTACAATAGTGGAGTGAGTGAGGTTAGTCCTCATAAAGGACTACACTATAGTTCAGACCAATCTCAATGGTGTGTTGGTGATTTTCTAATAATCCACAGTCGGGAAAACTTTCTCAATTGACACCCCTAGGTGACTAACAAAGCATTCATTGTATATGAAGCCTTTTCTACTTCCGGAGACTATTGTCATACATTTTCTTTAGCTCTGTCACCGACGTGACCTACGATTAAGGTCCAGCACTATCCCTCTTACAACCTATAAGTCTCTGCAGTAGTCCTTCCTCGATATGCTCCTTGTGAAAGTCGGTTTAATGAGTGTCAATGTTGGTACAGTGATGAATATATGATTCACCACTCTAATTAGCTAAGTAGAGCATCATCTCGAGTAATTAAATGCATTTAGGTATTTGTTACTCGTAATTAACGCACTTGCAAATAATTTGCATAAATTATCATTTTCATATCGTGCCAATATTCACTTGTATATATTCCCCTAACTTCATCCATTTTAATTAATTTCCTACCAACTCCAAATAACATCAAACCATCCATTGTGTACATATCACAAATATTTATCAATGAAAAATCCACAAAAATACTAACTTTTATATATGTGAACCTAAACCCTAGTTTGAGACCAAAAAAGCATAAAGTCAAAGATCTCTCACATGTAGTCTCTAATGAACTCATACTCACTTTTTAATCAATTTGTATTTAATTATCTAAAAACTAAGAACAAATTTAAAATAATTAGATTTCACATTTGAAACTTGAATTTTACAATTGAATTCTGGATTGTGTATATTTACAGATTTTTTACTCATCATTTTGTGTAAAAAATGAACTCTTTTTTCTTTTTTTTTTCTTTTTCAGTTCTTTTATTTGTGTTCTGTTTTAATAAATTCCATAAAATTCAAAATAAAAAAATATAAAAAGCAAAGAACCAAATGGTATCGATTCTTTATATATATACTATATACAAAAGTGTCGTTTATTTTATTTCTTTATTTTCTTCATTATTGTTTAACCCAAATGTCGGCGGTCTAATATGTCTCGCACAAGGCGGAGACAAAGTCGATGTGGCGACCGCGCGAAATCCGGATTATAACAACAATTAACGCACAACAATCAAATAAGACAATCAAAGTGAATGTGCGGAGTTAAAATTTATTATAACTCTACAACAAAGATGTGTATAGGTGCAAGTATGTGTAGAGGTCGAACACAGGGAGCAGACAGGTAGAACGGGGCAAAATGCTGAAAATGTGTGATTGTGATCAAATGTCTATTTAAGCTATGTTTTTGTGGGTTTTTGATTTTATATTTTTTTATTTCATTTTTTATTTTATATTTTTGTATTTTGATTTTTAATTTACTAATTTTATATTTTCTTTTTATATTTTATATTTTTGATATTTTCTTTCTTTAAAAGGAATATATATACAAAATAAGAAAGAGAGGGTTAAAGTATTTATAAAATAGGTAAAAATAAGGAAAAATCAGAAAAAAGTATTTTTGGTCTTTTTGTATTTTTCTAATGTTTTGTGATTTTTATAGATTTTTTCCTAATTTTTTTGGTATTTTTAAAGTCAAAAATACTGAAAACATCAGAGAAAATAAAGATCTGAAACTGAAATGGAGAAATAAAATAGAAAACAGTAACAAAAAATTCTCCAAATTAATTTTAGATTAAAGATAAAAAATAACGAAAATTTAGACGCAAAGATTGTATTTGTAGGAATTTTTATAGATTTTAATATTTTTACGAAGATTTTTAGAGTTTTCTATTTTTATGGGTTTTCTTTTGTATTTTTTAGTGATTTTTGGCTGAAGTTAAAACACAATGAGATAAGCAAAATATATTTTTTTGGGATTTTTCTGATGTGTTTTTAATATTTTTTTATGTATTTTATAATGCAAAAAGTGCTGAAATTGAGAATTTTTGAATTTCTATAAATATAAAAATGCAATAAAAATGCAAAATAAAAATGTAGCGTGAAACTACAATGCCAGCAGGAGTTTATGATGATTTTTGTGGATTTTTTAGGGTTTTAGAGATGCATGCAATAAATTAGATATAGCAAAGAGAAAATGCAATCTAGCGAGGGTATTTTTGTAAATAGATAAAAGAGCGAGGGACAAACTGCAATTTGCCACAAAAGTTACAACTAAATAAGCACGTTTTTGGATCAAATCAAAATAGGTAAAGCCGTGAGGGCCTTTTGGCAAAAATCCCACCCACGCGCGTGCGACGCACGCGCCTGGGGAGGACTGAAAAGAAAATTCCAAAAACTCAAGAGCTACGTTGCAAAAATGTCCAAAAACTTATAACTTCAAGTACAAAGTTCACATACTAAAAACAAATATTAAAATCCTAGGGCCTAGCACAAAATGTCCTCCTCACATGGCTGCCCACGTGAGCTGACGTGGCCTGGGGAAAATGGTAATTATCAGAAACACTGGGGGGCGATATGTAAAACGTACACAATTAATATAACAACAGAGGAAAGTTTGCTGGCTAAATATCAAATACAAAAATGTCCGGGTAAAAATTTGCAAAATACCCAAGCAAGGGCGTTGGCGGACGGCTTGATCTGCTTCACTTATGCCACGCATCTGCACGCGGTTCCACGATGAACTCTTCGCGCTAACGGCCAAGATTAGATCCCCTCGATGGGATCTGGGTCGAGGCTCTGCGAGATCTGACGGTTGCTGCTAGTCCAGAAGAACACGACTTGATCAACGGCTGCGGAGAGGGTTGGATGAGCTCGCGAAGAACACGTCCTCAGCAAGGCTTTTGCTTGATGATGCTCTACTCTCCGGCGGCCAGGGAAGCTTCACGTTGGCTGATAGGACTCTGTAAGGGTATTTCTCGATCCCGGAGGCGTCAAAAGAGGCTGGAGCTCACCGGAGGTCCCTCACGGCGTGAAGGAGCCCCAGTCCACTCCGACGATATCCAAAATCGCCTCCAGGCGTGCGTACGCTCCAGTAACCCTGCAAGAGAACGTTAAGAGGTCAGGGGCAAAGTGTCGCGACCTCCCGTGGGCAAGAAAAGAGGGAGAATGGCGAGATGGTCGCTCACCGGAGCAAGCGCCGACGAGGGGCGGATTAGATGGATTAGATGTTTGGGTTGGGTGAAACGTGAAAGTTAGGATGGTAAACCACTCCTGCGACTACGAGGAACCTATAAATGCATAAAAAAACTTGAAAAGAAAGCAAAATAAAACAGACCTCAAAGGTTTTAACACCTGGATGGGACCTCGACGGCTGCACGGTGGAGGTTGGTGGAAGCGCCCCGCCCACTGCCTTAGGACTCCTCGATGAAGCTGGAGAATGGCCCATGTCCCACCGCCTTCATCCAGATCTCCAGGAGGAATGCCCAAGACGGATCAAAAGAGGTCAAAAGGGAATGGAAGGGGTTTGGGTGGTTTAGAAGAATGGTCGAGAGGGCGTGAAGAACGTGGTGGTCTGGACCGATACAACGATCCACACCCGAGATAATCATAGGGCGTGAATAACCATATCACGAGGAAGAAAAGTTGTTAGAACGCAACATTAAAGGGTGCAAGGTGCGCCTCCAAAAAGGGGCAAAAACCAAGAAAAACTCATTTCTGACAACGCCAGACCTCGGTCAGAGAGTTGAGCGAGGTCAACCAAGGAAGAAATCTGGTTGGTCATGTGACCAACCAGAAAAAAACCTTGGAAAAAATCTTTATAAATTCATTTAAAAATAAAAAAATGAATTAATTAAATTTTGGTTATAAATAAAAAATGTTTATTATTTTATAAATTATTTTATTATGAATTTTATTTTTTTTTAGAGGTATAAATTTACAAGTTACCTATTTTAGCCTTTATAGGTATTTTTATCTATTATTTAAGTATTTTATTTTTATTCTATATATTTAATTTATTTATTTTTGTTTATTATTTTATAAATTTATAAAGTATTTTTATACACTTAAAGTATTTTATTTTATTATTTTCATAGGGTATTTTGTACACTTAATAAAATGAAAGTATGGTTTATATAGGTATATGTATAGGTCCTATACCTATGTATAATATACAAGTATTTTTATTTTGTATTTCAGTTGTATTTTATTCTGATTTTAATATGCATATAAATTATAAATAATATTTACAACATTATAAAAATATAAAAGTATAAAAATAAAGAATAATAAATAAAACGATTATTTTAATCTGTACAAGTATACAATAGGGGTCCAAAACTCAACTTTCAAACCGTAGCTCCGCCAAATGCGAAACCACCGCCATTAAATATCTTATTTTAAATTATATACAATTAAAGGTGAGTTTGATGCATTTGGAGTTTTTATTTGTGAGATACGGGACTGGGAAGTTGGGATTATGGAATTTTATTCAGACCATAACTTTTTATCTATTCATTATTTTTGAGTGAAATAAATTTTGTATTTTTCTATATTTAATTATCTACAACTTTCATGTTCAAAGTTTCTTTATTTGAAGTATAAAAAGTGAAACCAAAAATAGGTCCCAAAATAAATAAAGAATGGAAAAAAATCAAAGGTATTTTTGTTGTATTTTGGCCCTTATCTCCCCCTACTTTATTCCCTATCGACCTAGTCATCGAGATGCCTAGGTCGCGGGGTTTCGGGTCATAAAATATTTGCAATATTTTATTCTTTTTTTCTTTTCTTTTCTTTATTCTATAATTTTGGTTTTAAAACCCGCATTTTTATACACTATTTACACAATGATGCGTGATTGCTAAAATGCCTAAATTTCAGCCTATTTACACGCATTTAATAGGGTTTTTAAGGCCAAAATGATAGAATAAAGATGATGAAATGTAGATTCATTATCCCCCTATACTTGCCTTTGCTAGTCTCTAGCAAACCACTTATGCAATAAGTGTAGAAAAGAAAAACAAAGAAAAGAAAATGAAGTAAGTGGTCTAAATTTGATTATCAAACTTGTCTTCACAAAAATCAAAGTTTAGAGCTTAAGTAGACCTTCGGAATTTAAGTGCGGTCGGAACCTTAATGAGAACCAGATTTGAATCCAACAGTCCCTGAGAATCCCAAAACTCTGTTCAAGTCTCCTCAATAGCCAGGTCAGAAGTATCTCAACTCATACGCAAACCCTTACGACTATGAATCTGACTCGTACAGTGTCGGTGATAGTGGCTCTCCCCAACTAGAATGGCAAAGAAACTGACTTCTCCAGTATGACAACCCAATGATTCCCCAATCCAATAACTCCATCCTCGAGGAGCGGGGTATTCCCTTCTAAGTTCAAGTGGCAACCAGCTCAAGAGGAGGGGGTGAAGAGAAGAATGGACGGTAGCTAGTGTAGCTACCTATCCTAGGATGCAAGACCAGTGTAGTCAAGTCATCCAGCTGCATGCTCACATAATTTGACTTTGGAACTCAAGCTTGCTTATTGACTTTTACAACATATGTACATACTTTGCAGGCATTTTATTTTTGTACAAGCCTATCTCTTTTTTTTTTAAATTCTATTCACAGCAGTATTTACATAGGGAGTTTTTCCTCTTGAGCCAGTAGACTATCCCTCTTTTGAAGCTTTATTGCAACCCACACTCTCTTGTCTTTAGAAATCCTCATCACTGGATGGGTTGGGGTGCACTTCCCTCCCTAGAGGAGGACAAGTGTTTCCACTTGCGTGCATCTCATACCGGCAAATCCAATCCCCTCACCACCCCAACTGAGTTGAGCCATGTGAAAGGTGCAGGTGTCCAAGTTAGGTCATTATCAACAAGAGTTGTGCGTGTTCTCCGAAATACTCTACTTAGGTAGTCAAGAATCCATTGAACCAAGTCTCGTGATCCTCAAAGAATTAAGTCAACTAGACCTGAAGTACCTCAAACCCAGTTCCTATAAGGTTCCTGTTATTAGGTAGATTTTGAGGTCCAATCAAGCTCCAATCTCTGAATTTTATTTAGACTTGTTCAACTATCAAACTCAATCCGAAAAATGCTCATTCTATGCAAATAATATGCAGAATGCAGAAAATATTTTTGTGATGCAATTTTCAAGATTTTGAACTTTTTATGGACTTTTGAAAAGATGATGCATATGCATTTTTTGTATTTTTCAAAAAGATTTTTCAAATGTTTTTGGATTTTAGTTTTTCAAATGTTTTGGGATTTTTGAAAAGAAAAGATTTGGCTAAAAACTAGGTACAAATATTTACGCGGGGATGCTTCTTGTATTTACAAGAAGTGGATTTTAAGAATTTACAGGGGTAAGTGATCAATTTTATACATATATAGAGTGAATTTTGGTGAGATGTATATATTCCTCAAACTTATTTGACACAGGTTTTTCAAACGATTTTGAAAACTATAATCAAAAATAATTTTTACAAATAATTTTACAAACATGTATACACATTTGAAAATCATTTTGCAAAGGTTTTCAAACAGTATAGATAGATTTTTCAAAATATTTTTGCAACCATTTTTCAAACCATTTGCAAATAGTTTTTTCAAACATCTTATTTCACACAAAGAAAATAAAATTTAGCAAACAACACATTTTTACAAAGGTTGAAAACATGTAACAAAACGTTTTCAAAATATTTTCACAAAGATTTCCAAACTATTTTTCAAAACATTTTGCAAAAAACATTTTCACCTGATTTATTAATCAATATATACAAAAAGAATTTGAGGAATGTTAACATCTTTTTATCACGGATTTTAATGAATTTTAAAGAATTATTAACCATATTATTAAGAAAATATGAAAGTACGAGTTATGGCTAAAGTATATATGCAGTATATACGACCCCCTATACTTAGCTTGAGCTATGTCCTCATAGATCGGAGAGAAAAGAGAAGACATAACTCGTACTAAGTATAGGCAAGTCCAACGAATGAATATATGAATCAATGAGAAGTTGACCGTGCCCCCTATAATTAGGATCAAATAATCCTAAGTATAGCGGACTGTACACAACGCAGGGAGGGTCAAGGGTGGGAAAGAACAGATCGTACTCAAATTGTCTCCTCCTATACATAGGGTAAGATATCCCTAAGTATAGTCAAGAAGGGGAGACAATGGAGAGGATCAAAAAAATAGAGAAACTCGAGATGCACACCCCCCTATACTTAGGACCAAGTACATCCTAAGTATAGAAGACTGACAACAAGGGGCATCACCTTTTCGATAGATGAAGAGGATAGAATAGGAAAAGAAGAAAAGAAGAAAAGAAGAAAAGAGATGAAAATGGAAACGAGATCAGATGATGGAAGAAGATAGAGAAGGATATACACATCACTCCCCCTATACTTACGGTAACAGAAGTCCTAAGTATAGGCAAGAAGAGGAGTGATAAGACGGAACGATGAATGAACACTCGGCTCATCCACCCCCTATACTTAGGACAAAGTACGTCCTAAGCAAGGCAAACAGGAGAATGGGTGGATGAGCAATACGGGAGAGGGACGAAGATGAACAGAAGAGAATGTACAACAGAGATGGATGTACAGAGGGTCAAGAAGGTGGAAAGCAGACCTTCTTGCGAGAGCGCTGAGGGATAGATCTAGTGTGGTGCAAGTCGACATCGGGGACCACAGTGGATGGAGGCCGATCAGGGTCGACAGGGTGAAGGCCCTCAGTGGAATCAAATCGAAAGGGGACGAACTGGTCAATGGAAGTAGTATGGCTAGGTTCGCCCTTGGTGGTCCTATGGTGTGAAGGCGCAGACGGGCGATGGAAGAAGTGTGGTCAGGTCTGGCCTTGGAGGTCTCGCCGATGTCAAAGTGAAATGGGACGAACTCGTCATCATCGTAATAAGTGTAAACGGAGTCGTCCTGCGAGGGATCGTCCAGGTCAAAATAAAAAGGAACGAAATCATCAGTGGAAGTATACGAACTCTGTTCGTCCTCAAGAATCTCACCCGGATCTTCTTTTTCATCAACAGACCCGAATCTCTCAAAATAATGGGCAGCATCATAACCGACCTCAATCATCTTTACTTTTGAGTGACCAGGAATGGACTTATCTGTGGAAGTAGTCAACCTAGGTTCATCCTGCTTAGTCTTGGAATATGCCCTCCGTTCAATGGGATCAACCACATAAATTCCTTGGATTTCATCAACACATCGCCACACACCAGAAGGAGGAACTGCTAGGTCTACGCTTTCTGATTTCCCCTCCTTTCGTAGGATTTCTTGGGTCTCATTAGCGGTCAATAAGCAAACTTCTCTAATATCATCAGATAGGTCGTAGGCCTCGGAATCAGCTAAAATCGGTGAAGGTGCATCAGATGCAGGTCTCTGGTCAACTATGGGTGTGGTGATCAACGCTTCACTCTCGTCAATAGGATGGAAGCGAATCTCTCCTGATCCATAATCAATAACGACCCTCACAGAGGCGAGGAATGGTCGTCCCAGGATGATTGGAGAGGGCTCCCCTGTGGATATCTCCATGGGCAACATGACAAAGTCAACATGGTAGCTCGTGCCCAGAATAGAATGACGACGTTTTCAAGGATACCCTTCGGCCTCTTGATAGATCCATCAGCAAATTGAACGATCATCCGGGTTTTATTTAGAGGCCCTAAGTGAAGAGACTGTACCAGCGAGAAGGGTAGTATGCTAATAGACGCACCGCCATCCAGGAGAGTGTGATCACAAGTATGGTCAGAGATGGTGCAAGTGATGAAAGGGGTAGTTGTGTTCTTCTTTCTAGAAATGGGACGATGTGTGATAGCGTGGGCAGTGGCCATGGTCAGAATATGACGCTCAGATCTACTCCTCTGCTTTCTCTTCTTGGGAAGAGGAGCAGATAAATCGGTCATGGCCTGCTAAAGTGGGGCACAAATGATATCATGAATAGTGGCCACCACTTCCGGTTCAGTCAACATTTTTTTGAATTTTTGGACTTCCTCCATACAAGGGAGGAAGTCGGAA
Organism: Ottelia alismoides; assembly: GCA_037367405.1. Lineage (NCBI taxonomy): Eukaryota > Viridiplantae > Streptophyta > Magnoliopsida > Alismatales > Hydrocharitaceae > Ottelia > Ottelia alismoides. The sequence continues at coordinate 511,047 of JAZKJV010003628.1, read as the reverse complement.
TCAGCATATACACGAGGCATACCAAGAGCAGTCTGTACAGCGGCATCCTCGGGGTCAAAGGTGGGACAGGGTGTGAAAGGTTGTGTGGTCAAAGGGTCTGGCAAGTGAACACTCTCCTCACTGGCTGACTCGACCAAAGGTCTCCCGAACTCTTTTTGGATTTTTAAAATTTTCTCATTTTTTTGTATTTTGGGCGATTGCAAGCTCTCAGGGTAATCCTCAAATGATTCCAAATCGTCAGATTGTGAAGCATCAATGTGGCTCTTATTCATGCAAGTGAGGTCGTCAATCCTCGAATTCATTTGCTCCATGAACTAGGTCAAGGTCTCTAGTGTGGACATCATGAGAGGTGACTTCAACAGTTCATACTCGGGTGGATGTGAAGGTAGAAAATACAAAGGTGGTGGTGGATGTCAGTAGAAATCCGAGGTCTGATACTGTGGCTGAGGCAGATAAGTACAAAAATCAGAAAAAATAGGAGGAGAGTCCTCCTGATAAAAGGGAGGTGGACCGGCTGGAGTGAGCGAGTGATCCACAATGTCCGGATAAAATACACTCCAGGGGTCCATCTCGAAAACAAAAGATAATGATCGGGAGAGCACAATGGTCAACTCAAGAGAGCGAAGAAGAAGGCGCAAATGCGCAGAAGCAATCTAGGAAGCACACAAAACAATCACAAGCAAAAATGAAAATAAGACAAACCCTTAATTCACCTACTCAACTCGATAGAGACTGAAAAGTCAGTCTTTTTATCTTGTCTATTTTAGAGTTAGGTGAGAAGTCAAAAATTGTGCACACACTTAGGGGGTTGAAATGGGAATAGGGCACTAGTCCTTAGGGTGTGCGCGAGCAAGTAAAAGCAAAGACAATGAGGGGATTACTCGCCCCAAGACAAGATTTTCTTTTTGATTAGTTTTAGGGTCAAGTAATCTTAGCAGTCCCAATTTTATTGGTTATCACTTTTTTTGGATTTTTAGTAAAAATGCACGAGCCTAACGAGGAGTCAATTTCACTTAGCACCTAGGTTGGCAAAATCAGAGGGAGAGTCGGAAAAGCAATGCAAGCTGCAAATCAATGATGCATGCTAAAGAGAAATGCTCACCTTGCCTCCAGCACTCTACATGCAAAGATGCTCAGCAGAATTGAAACCTAATCTATATGCAGATGCAAGCCGATGAAATCGCCCTAAGTTCAGAAATTGCTATTACCGTGAAGAATCAAAGTCGGTCACCGATCTTCAATCCAAGAGTCCGGTCTAGGCTCACCCCTCCTCCTCTCGACAAATCGAGTTCAGGAGCAACGCTTGGCAGGGTGGGCTCGCGGCACGTAGGCTCGAAGATGATGATGCGACTGTTTTATAGTTTGACTAAGTCCAAATGCGGCTATAGGTACATGCAAGATATATTAGGTGTTTGGCCTTAATCTATCGCCAACAATCCTAAAACTAGGGACTCAATCACACAAAATAAATAAAATCGAAAATCAGAAAACAAAGTAAAAAAATGCGATGAAAAACCGTAAAAACCGCAGTGAGCCCCCAGGTGTACAAACACCTGGAAATTAGGCCCGAGTGTCCTGAGCGTCCGAGGTACCTGTATTATTACAAATTAAATGGTCTCTCTCTCTCACCAAAAAAATAAAAGACTATCTAACACTCTCTCTCAAATCTCCTGCTCTCTCCTATCAGCTGGGCTAGAACAGTCGACTCTGCCTCCCAAGGTTTCTCAGGATCCCCTAGGCGATCCTCCTCGATCCGCGGTCCCTCGCAAGAAGACAAGAAAGACAATGGTTAGATAGCTCAAAAATGTGAATCAAATACGAGAGAGATAAATGGAGCAATAATGTAGACAAATAAAGACAAGCAAACACAATCACTCAAAAATGCAATCTATACGTTGTTGCTCCCCGGCAACGACGCCATTTGTTTATCCCCAAATGTTGGCGGTCTAATATGTCTCGCACAAGGCGGAGACAAAGTCGTTGTGGCGACCGCGCGAAATCCGGATTAAAACAACAACTAACCCACAACAATCAAATAAGACAATCAAAGTGAATGTGCGGAGTTAAAATTTATTATAACTCTACAACAAAGATGTGTATAGGTGCAAGTATGTGTAGAGGTCGAACACAGGGAGCAGACAGGTAGAACGGGGCAAAATGCTGAAAATGTGTGATTGTGATCAAATGTCTATTTAAGCTATGTTTTTGTGGGCTTTTTATTTTATATTTTTTTATTTAATTTTTGATTTTATATTTTTGTATTTTGATTTTTTATTTACTGATTTTATATTTTCTTTTTATATTTTATATTTTTTATATTTTCTTTCTTTAAAAGGAATATATATATACAAAATAAGAAAGAGAGGGTTATAGTATTTATAAAAATAGGTAAAAATAAGGAAAATTAGAAAAAAAGTATTTTTGGTCTTTTTGTATTTTTCTAATGTTTTTGTGATTTTTCTAGATTTTTCCTAATTTTTTGGTATTTTTAAAGTCAAAAATACTGAAAACAGAAGAGAAAATAAAGATCTGAAACTGAAATGGAGAAATAAAATAGAAAACAGTAACAAAAATTCTCCAAATTACATTTAGATTAATGATAATAAAATAAGGAAAATTCAAACACAAAGACTTTATTTTTAGGATTTTTTTTATAGATTTTTAATATTTTTACGAAGATTTTTAGAGTTTTCTAATTTTTATGGGTTTTTTTTTGTAATTTTTAGTGATTTTTTGTCTGAAGTTAAAACACACTGAGATAAGCAAAATATATTTTTTGGGGATTTTTCTGATGTGTTTTTATATTTTTTATGTATTTTATAATGCAAACAGTTCTGAAACTAAGAGTTTTTGAATTTTTATAAATATAAAAATGCAATAAAAATGCAAAATAAAAATGTAACGTGAAACTACAATGCAGCAGGAGTTTATGATGATTTTTGTGGATTTTTTAGGGTTTTAGAGATGCATGCAATAAATTAGATATAGCAAAGAGAAAATGCAATCTAGCGAGGGTTTTTTTATAAATAGATAAAAGAGTGAGGGCCAAACTGTAATTTTCCAAAAAGTTACAACTGAATAAGCACGTGATCAAATCAAAATAGCTAAAGCCGCGAGGGCCACTTGGCAAAAAGCCCACCCACGCGCTTACGACGCACGTGCCTGGGGAGGACTGAAAAGAAAATTCCAAAAACTCAAGAGCTACGTTGCAAAAATGTCCAAAAACTTATAACTTCAGTACAAAGTTCACATACTAAAAAGAAATATTAAAATCCTATGGGCCTAGCACAAAATGTCCTCCTCACGTGGCTGCCCACGTGAGATGACATGGCCTGGGGCAAATGGTTATTATCAGAAACACTGGGGGCGATATGTAAAAAGTACACAATTAATATAACAACAGAGGAAAGTTTGCTGGCTAAATATCAAATACAAAAATGCCCGGGTAAAAATTTGTAAAATACCCAAGCAAGGGCGCTGGCGGACGGCTTGATCTGCTTCACTTATGCCACGCGTCCGCACATGGTTCCACGATGACTCTTCGCACGAACGGTCAAGATTAGATCCCTCGATGGGATCTGACGGTCGAGGCTCCGCGAGATCTGACGGATGCTGCTAGTCCAGAAGAACACGGCCTAATCAACGGCTGCGGAGAGGGTTGGATGAGCTCGCGAACAACACGTCCTCAGCGAGGCTTTTGCTCGATGATGCTCTACCCTCCGGCGGCCAGGGAAGCTTTACGTTGGCCGGAAGGACTCCTGCAAGGGTCTTCTCGATCTTGGAGGCGTCAAAAGAGATCGGAGCTCACCGGAGGTCCCTCACGGCGTGAAGGAGCCCAAGTCCACTCCGGCGATATCCAAAATCACCTCCAAGCGTGCGTATGCTCTAGTAACCCTATAAGAGGCGTTAAGAGGTCGGGGGCAAAGTGTCGCGACCTCCTGTAGGCAAGAAAAGAGGGAGAATGGCGAGATGGTCGCTCGTTGAAGCAAGCTCCGGCGAGGGGCAGAATAGATGGATTAGATGTTTGGTTGGGTGAAACGTGAAAGTTAGGATGGTAAACCACTCCTGCGACTACGAGGAACCTATAAATGCATAAAAAAATGAAAAGAAAGCAAAATAAAACAGACCTCAAAGGTTTTAACACCTGAGATGTGATGAATACTCATTCATCACTCTTTATTCTTATATTTTAGCTACAAAAACCTTTGCAAATGCATGTATATAGTTGTAAATAGAAATAATTACCAAAAGCATGCATTGTGTAAAAACTTATAATTAGCATGTTTTTGTGCAAAAATAAAAGAATAAAGATTTAAAAGAAAAAGAGGGAAATATTTAGAATAAATATTGAGCAACCTAACCCAAGGGAGGGCTCAGCATGGGCCTGACCGCATAAAAGCCAAAGTAGAGGGAGATAGGGGCTCATGTGTGTAAATATTTATGTAAATAAATAAAAGTATTTTCCTCCCAAAAATAGATTAAAATAGGCTTGTAAATATTTGTATATATTTATAAATACAAAAACAAAATAAAAATAACAAAATTAAAAACACAAAAATATATTCTAAATAGACCATGTATGTAAATATACATATGTATTTATTTCACCTATGTATGTAAATAATAAAAATAAAATAAAAATGTCTTTTTATTCCTCATTTTATAATATAAATAAATAAAATATAAAATGGGAATAAAATTGTATAAAAATAACAATTAAAAATCAAAAATTAAAATCTTATACATTGTATATATACCTATATCTAATCCTACTATGTACATACCTTGTTTTTATTTCGAAAAATTAATTAAAAATCACTAAAAAATAGAAAAAAAATAAAATAAAAATATTTCATGTTTTAACTTTTTACTAATTCGGCCATTAGCTACCTTTAATTTCACTTCCAAATTTTAGCCACGTGGCCGCTACCCATTGGCCCTGGGGAGTGTTGACCGCCCGGTCAACTGCCCCCCCAGGACCACTTCCCACGGGTTAAGGCGCCCGACCCGACTTCCCCTTATTTTAGCGCCTAAACCCGATTCACCCTCACCTAATTCCTGGGTCCGATTCCTTCCTGACATATCCGAGATCCTTGCCGGAGCTACCGCATCGGGATCCGCGCTCCAGAACGCCCTACCCACGCCCTTCTTCCCGGACCCTCCAGCGTATAAAGCTCCAGCTCTGCCTCCTCCATTCGTATCTTTGGCCACTCGTTCCACCCCCCAGTGAGCTCTATTGCGAAGGCGAGAGTGACAGCTCGTCCCCCGTGGTGTTGCAGCGAGGAGGGAGTGCGACTCCATCGATCCGGCGATCAAGCACCGCCGTGCTCCGCCCTGAGCTGGAGCTCGAGCCTCGGAGGGAGACGCTCCTCGAGGCAACGACCCAGAGCATCGCCTGCTCATCCCCAGTCTCATCGTACACCCAGGTAGCCCCGTTAGTCTTTTCTTTTCGCTAATTTTAGAATATCCCCAAATCGCTCCGCCGTCGCATTTCGTCGATTCCGACCACCACACTGCTTTGTTCAATCATCGGGATCCACAGTCACCTTCGCCTTCCTCCCGCGCACCTTCTCCATACCTCCATTCAATCCAGCTCGCACAGGAGCTGGGGTTCGAGCTCCTCCGTCTACCCCCCTCGCCGGAGCTCGCCCATATCGCACCTCCGACCATCTTCACCCCGCCTAACCGGGTCGAGGCAGTTTGCCCTCGACCCGCGAGCCTTCTGGTTTGCTTTGCAGGTACATCCAAGCCCATCTGAGGGCTTGGACCATTCGGTCCAGGAGCTCTACTTCCGCCGACCTCGCCGGAGCCCTCCAGGGCTCGACTGGGTCCTCGGAACCCACCATCAGTTGCGGAGCATCATCGCAGAGCTTCTCCGATCTTCAGGAGCAGCAGGGGAGCCGCCTCCGAGTTCGTACAGCTCTCCTCTCACGCTCTCCTGCGGCTCCGTACAGAAGGGAGCCGCCTCCGAGTTCTTCGGTTGCGTCGGCCTCTCGAGATCAGCCGCCTCGGTCCTCAGGCCCTCGCAAGAAACAGAGACAAGTGGTCAGACCAAAATAATCAAATAATAATGATAAGAAAAATAAATGAAAATGAAATGAGGGTATATATGCAAAAATGCAAAATAAAATAAACACTCAAAATCAAACAAAACAAAAATAAAAGAAAAGAAAATAAAACAAAGTAAAACAAAAATCAAATATAAACAAAAGCCGCGAAAAAGCCGCGAGCTTTGAAAGAGCCGCGAAAAGCCGCGAAAACAAAAATAAAGTAAAAATAAAAACTACTAAGCCGTGCTCCCCGGCAACGGCGCCATTCTGATGATCGGACGGATAATGATCAAGGCAAAGGTATCTAGAGGGTCGTTGCGACCTCAATCCCTAAGACTCGATCAATCAAGAAAAATATAGACCACCACGAGAGATAAAATCAATCAAAAATAAGCTAGGGATCTTGCTATTAGTTTAACCTGGTATAGCGACCAGGGTCGAACACAAGGAGCACGGATTGGCCTCTCGGCCTACGAAGTAGTGAAAAGAAATAAAAAGAAATAAAAGAGTTGTTTTTGGTGGTTTTTGAATATTTTATATTTTTTTGGATTTTTAATGTGTTAAGAAAATAATAAAAGCAAAGAAACTACACACTTCAACAATTTATTAAAAGCACTAAAAATCAACAAAAAATTCAAACAAAAATATTTTTATGTGTTTTGTAATTTCGCTGTTTTTGTTGAATTTTTGGGATTTTTCTGATGTTTATTTAATTTTCTAAAAATAAAATAAGGACTGAAACTGTAGGTACTGTCCAGCCGAGCTAAAAGGACCTAGATAAAATATCTAGAAGCCCCAAATTAGCTTGGAGGTACTTTTCCTGTATAGAATATAAAAAAAGGAAAACTTGGGCACCTAAATTATTGTTTTTGGGTTTTTAGTCTATTTATTAGAATTTTTATAAGTTTTTAAATGTTTTTCAATTTTCAAGTATTTTAAGTAATGAAAAATAGTCAAAATTGGCTAGAAAATCAAGCAAGCATAAACAAACAGTAAGTAATTTTTTTGTGAATTTTAGATGAATTTTAATATTTTTTTGGGACTTTTAAAGTTAGACAGTAACGAAATTAGCTGTTTTTGATTTTTTAAAAATATCAAAAAAAAACAAAAATGTCTCCAAAATTTAAAGAAACTTTTACATCATGGCAGGAGCCATGTGTCCAAGTTTCATTAAATTTGGAGGTGATTTGCTCTTTTATTCAAAAATATAAAGAGGGTACTGTGCACAGGGACCAAAGTGCAAATACCCGAAGTTCTGAGGGGTATGGTGCAAAATACCCAAGAGGTCACGCGCGTCGCGCGTGCCTGGGGCACTCAGGGACCCAAATGTAATAAAAACTATTCTCGAGGACTATTTGGTAACAGGTACCAAAAGTCCAGGGGGTAGTCTGCAAATAACCCACGAATTAAAGCACATGCACAAATGTTTCACGCACAGGGGTATAAATGCAAATCCTCAAAAGTTTTCATTCATTCAGTAACATTCAGAATTACAGGATAGAAAGTGCAAATACACCAGAAACCCACGTGACGAAGCACGTGTCACATCACATACAGGGGCATAAATGCGAACTAAATAAAGAGCAGGGTCCTCTATGCAATTTTACCAAAAACTAAACAACTACACTAAATAATTACAGGACTAAATGCGAAATAAAATAAAAGAGGGGGCCTAAGGGTAAATTACCCTTTTATTAATGCGAGCCGCATGATGGACGCCACGTGGTGCATCGGACGGTGAAGAATGGCTGGCGTTCCAAGGCTGGGGTCCTCGCAGCGATCGGACGGCTGAGGCTACGCCACGTGGTAGATCGAACGGGTGAGGCTCTCGGTGGCTAAACCTCGTGCAACGGACGGTCCAGACCGCCTCTCCAAGATCTGACGGTGGAGGGACCTCCTCAAGTGGACGGACGAGATGCAAACTGGAGGTCGAGGACGATCGGACGGTCGGGGAAGATGCCGAAAAGAAAATTGGCCGGCGAGTTTCGCCGGCCTCGTGCGTGCGCTGGGGTCCTCCCCTGCTGCTCCTGAAGATCGAAGAAGCTCCGCGATGATGCTCCGCAGCTGATGGTGGGTTCCGATGACCCAGCCGAGCCCTAGAGGGCTCCGGCGCGGTCGGCGGAAGTAGAGCTCCTGGACTGAATGGTCCAAGCCCTCAGATGGGCTTGGATGTACCTGCAAAGCAAACTAGAAGGCTCGCGGGTCGAGGGCAAACTGCCTCGACCCGGTTAGGCGGGGTGAAGATGGTCGGAGGTGCGATATGGGCGAGCTCCGGCGAGGGGGGTAGACGGAGGAGCTCGAACCCCAGCTCCTGTGCGAGCTGGGTTGAATGGAGGTATGGAGAAGGTGCGCGGGAGGAAGACGAAGGTGACTGTGGATCCCGATGATCGAACGAAGCAGTGTGGTGGTCGGAATTGACGAAATGCGACGGCGGAGCGATTTGGGGATATTCTAAAATTAGCGAAAAGAAAAGACTAACGGGGCTACCTGGGTGGACGATGAGACTGGGGATGAGCAGGCGATGCTCTGGGTCGTTGCCTCGAGGAGAGTCTCCCTCCGAAGCTCGAGCTCCAGCTCAGGGCGGAGCACGGCGGTGCTTGATCGTCGGATCGATGGAGTCGCACTCCCTCCTCGCTGCAACACCACGAGGGACGAGCTGTCACTCTCGCCTTCGCAATGGAGCTCAATGGGGGGTGGAACGAGTGGCCAAAGATACGAATGGAGGAGGCAGAGCTGGAGCTTTATACGCTGGAGGGTCCGGGAAGAAGGGCGCGGGTAGGGCGTTCTGGAGCGCGGATCCCGATGCGGTAGCTCCGGCGAGGATCTTGGATATGTCAGGAAGGAATCGGACCCGGGAATTAGGCGAGGGTGAATCGGGTTTAGGCGCTAAAATAAGGGGAAGTCGGGTCGAGCGCCTTAACCCGTGGGAAGTGGTCCTGGGGGGGCAGTTGACCGGGCGGTCAACACTCCCCAGGGCCAATGGGTAGCGGCCACGTGGCTGAAATTTGGAAGTGAAAATAAAGGTAGCTAATAGCCGAATTAGTAAATAGTTAAAACATGAAATATTTTTATTTAATTTTTTTCTATTTTTTAGTGATTTTTAATTAATTTTTCGAAATAAAAATAAGGTATGTACATAGTAGGATTAGATATAGGTATATATACAATGTATAAGATTTTAATTTTTGATTTTTAGTTGTTATTTTTATACAATTGTATTCCCATTTTATATTTTATTTATTTATATTATAAAATGAGGAATAAAAAGACATTTTTATTTTATTTTTATTATTTACATACATAGGTGAAATAAATACATATGTATATTTACATACATGGTCTATTTACAATATATTTTTGTGTTTTTAATTTTGTTATTTTTATTTTGTTTTTGTATTTATAAATATATACAAATATTTACAAGACTATTTTAATCTATTTTTTGGGAGGAAAATACTTTTATTTATTTACATAAATATTTACACACATGAGCCTCTATCTCCCTCTACTTTGGCTTTTATGCGGTCAGGCCCATGTTGAGCCCTCCCTTGGGTTAGGTTGCTCAATATTTATTCTAAATATTTCCCTCTTTTTCTTTTAAATCTTTATTCTTTTATTTTTGCACAAAAAATGCTAATTATAAGTTTTTACATCAATGCATGCTTTTGGTAATTATTTCTATTTACAACTATATACATGCATTTGCATAGGTTTTTGTAGCTAAAATATAAGAATAAAGAGTGATGAATGAGTATTCATCACCCCCCTATACTTAACTTTGCTAGTCCCTTAGCAAACACTTATTTGAAAAAGAAGTGCAAAATACAGAAAAAGAAAAAGAAAAAGAAAAAGAGAATGTACATGGATCAAGGTTGATTATTAAACTTGCCTTCATTAAATTAAGGTATGGAGCTCGATCAGATCTTTGGATTATTATTGTGTCGGAACCTTATTTTGACTTAAGTCTAAAACTCAACAGCCTCTAAGTTCCACTATTCTATAACCAAGACGCCTCAATGCTCCAGATCAGAACAAGTCATCAATCACAAACCCTGAAGACCATGAATCTTTTCTTGTCCTGTGAATGTGAGGTCTAAGCTCTCCACCTCAGAAATGGCAAATTGACAACCCTCCTCAACAAGGTAACTCTATGACCTCAATCTGGCCACTCTTTCCTCGAGGAGCGGGGTATTCCCTTCTAAGTTCAAGTTCAACCGGCTCAAGAAGAGGAGGAAGAAGAGAATGGGTCAAGGCCAGTGTAGCCAAGTACCCTTGGGAGCTTGACCAGTGTAGCCAAGTCTCCCTGCTGCAAGCTACATCAGGTAGATCATGAAACTCAAGCTTTGCTTATTGCACTCTATATACATACTCCGGTGGGATTATCATTTTCTCTCAGACCCACCACTTTTTTGGAGTTATTTTCTTTTTGCACATTTTTTTTCTAGTGCATCTATACAACATATACATGTGCAGCATATGTACAAGGAGTTTTTCCTCTTGAGCCAGTAGACTATCCCTCTTTTGAAGCTTTATTGCAACCCACAACTCCCGTCGTAAGACCTCATGGCAACCAGACCAAGTTGAGACGCACTTCCTTCACTAAAAGAAGAAGAGAGGTTCCGCCTAGAAGTACTACCCTCATATGCTACCCCAAGTCAAGGAAGACTGCCTCCTCACCACCTCATCCGTAGAGAGCTCGGTGCATAGTGCTGGTGTCCAAGTAAAGCCATAATCTATATGAGTCATGTGTTGTTGTTAAGTGCTCTACATAGGCTCATTGAGATGACATGTGATCATATGGACTCAAAGAATTAAGTCACCATGGACCTGAAAAGCCTTAAACCTAAGCCCTATAAGATTCCTCTTAGAAATTAGGTGGATTAAGATCTTAATCAAGCTCCATTTCTCAATTTGAATCCAGGCTAGTTTAAATGTCAACTATCATCCAGAAAAACTATATACATATGTACAAAAGATGCTATTTACACAAATTTTTCAAACATGCAAAATTTTTGAAAAATGTTTTGAAATCATGTATGAATGATGCATGAAGTGCAAGTTTTGCAAAAAGATATTTACACACATTTATACAAGATTTTTGCAAACTTTTGATTTTCAAAACATTTTGGAAAAATTTTGTACTATATACATAATTTTGATAAGAAAATATTTACACAAGCTTTACACAAAAGATTTTTGAAATCATTTTTACAAAAATAATTTGTACACTAGCTATTTATGTGCAAATAAAAGAAGTTTATGTACATGAAAATTTTTAATTTTTGTGATTTTTAGCCATTTTATTTATTAACACACTCACACAAAGTACGAGTTATGGCTAAAGTATATATGGAATATATACACACCCCCCTATACTTAGCTCGAACGATGTCCTCAGAGTCAAGAGCGATGAAGAAGACATAACTCGTGCTAGGTATAGGGAAGTGAAAAGGAAGGCTATATACAAAGATGAATGAATGAAATAGAAAGTTAAGAGGGTCTCGGGTCTTCCCCCTATACTTAGGATCAAGTAATCCTAAGTATAGCAAGCTGTACACTAAGGGAAAACCGAGTGGAGAATGTACAGGGTCTACCCCCCCTATACTTAGGGTAAAATATCCCTAAGTATAGGCAGCAAAAACAGGGGTAGACAGAAACAAAAGAGATACCCGAAGGTCTCACATCCCCCCCTATACTTAGGGTAAAGTTGTGACTTTTTTCCTTTCTGTTTTCCTCTACTACACCCTAAGTATAGCATAATCACAAGATGAAGAAAGGGATGTGGGACTAAAGAATGTAGTGATATAGACATCTGGATCTATACAAGGCGGAAGATCAGTGAAACCCAGGCGTGAGATGCATTAGATGTGAGTCAAAGACCACATCTCAGGCAAAATAAATAGGGGCAAGATCAGCGACCCGCGGCTCATGATCTAGAAATGGCTTGAGCCGCTGGCCGTTTACTCGAAAGGTACTCTCAGAAGACAACTCGGATATATCAATGCTACCGTTGTCATGTACCTTTCTGACCAAGTAGGGTCCCTTCCATTTGCTCTGTAGCTTCCCTGGAAACAAAGGAAGCCTCGCATCAAACAGCCATAGTCTCTGTCCAATCTCAAAATGCTTGTGGCTGATATGAGAATCATGCCACTCCTTCACTCTCTCCTTATACTGTAGGCTGTTTGAGAAAGTAGTATCTCTAAGCTCCTCCAGGGCGGCTAACTCTGCCCTCCTCTGGTCTCCCATACCATCTGGATCCATAAGAATATCTGTAATTGCCCAAAGTGACTTGTGCCTCAGCTCAACAGGTAAATGGCACGGCTTGCCATATACGAGGCGAAAGGGAGATGTGCCCAATGGTGTCTTGAAAGACGTCCTATATGCCCACAAGACCGAGTCCAAAAGCTGTGACCAATCCTTTCGGTCAGGGCGGACGACTTTCTGCAATATAGTCTTGATCTCCCTATTCGACACCTCGGCTAGACCATTCGTCTGTGGATGGTAAGGTGTGGCAACACGATGGTCTATACCGAACTCGCTAGCAAGGGCCTTCACCTGGTCGTTGATGAAATGAGACCCCCCATCAGAAATCAGAACTCGTGGAACCCCGAACCGCGTGATGATGTGTTTCCTCAAAAATCTGCAAACTGTCCTCGCATCAGCGGCTCGGGCGGGGATAGCCTCAACCCAACGACTAACATAATCCACGGCCAACAGAATGTACTCAAATCCCTGACTCTTAGGGAATGGACCCATGAAATCGATGCCCCATGCGTCAAAAACCTCACAGAAGTGAATAGGCTGCATCGGCATCATATCACGCTATCCGCAAGTGCCCATCCTCTGACAGTCAATACACCTCTTCACGAACTCATCAGAGTCCTTGAAGAGGGTAGGCCACCACAAGTCGGATTGGAGCACTTTCTGTGCCATTCTCCTCCCAGAATGATGTCCTCCTGCCTCAAGCTTGTGGCAGTAAGTGAGGACGCTATGGTGTTCCTCCTGAGGAATACACCGACGCCAGATGCTATCCCCTCCTTCGTGGTAAAGGATTGGATCCTCCCAATGGTAGGACTTGGCCTTCGCAAAGAAGGTCTCAAGTCTCTGCCTGGGCCAATCTTGTGGGACTTTCCCAGCAACGAGAAAGTTCACAATATCGGCATACCATGGGAGTGATGCGATAGCAAGGATCGCCTCATCTGGGAAGGTATCTTGAATGGGATCAATCTGCTCAGACTCCTCAGGCTGCTCTAAGCGGGAGAGATGATCCGCCACCACATTCTTGACTCCAGGCTTGTCCTTGATCTCAATGTCGAATTCCTGGAGTAGAAGGATCCATCTAGTGAGTCTGGCCTTGGCATCCTTCTTTGCCATGAGGTAACTGATGGCGGTGTGATCTGTGTACAAAGTCACTCTAGATCCAATGATATAAGATCGAAACTTATCTAGGGCGAACACTACGGCTAGCATCTCCTACTCTGTGACCGTATAATTCCGCTGGGTGGAATCCAATGTGCGGCTAGCGTAGTGGATAGCAAATGTAACTCCATCCCTCCTCTGTCCCAGCACGGCCCCTACGGCAAAATCGGAGGCATCCGTCATGATCTCGAATGGGAGAGACCAATCAGGCGGCTGGAGGACAGGAGCCTCAATAACACACTGCTGGAGAGTCGCAAAGGACGAAAGACACTTGTCATCGACAAGGAACTCGGTGTCTTTCGTCAAGAGGTCAGTCAACGGCCGGGCAATCCTGCTGAAATCCTGAATAAATCTCCTATAAAATCCAACGTGCCCCAGGAATGACCAAAGCTGCCTCAAATTGGACGGCGGTGCGAGTTTTCTAATGACATCAACCTTGACCGAATCAACCTCCATGCCCCTGTTGGAGATGATGTGGCCAAGCACCGTCCCTTGAGTCACCATGAAGTGACTCTTCTCCCAAGATAGAACCAAATGGTACTCAATACATCGCTGGAGTACTTGGTCTAGGCAGTCAAGACAGGAGTCGAATCTGTCGCCGTAGATCGAGAAATCGTCCATGAAGACCTCCAAACACTCCCCTACCATGTCCGAAAAGATCGACAGCATGCACCTCAGAAAAGTCGCAGGGGCGTTGCATAGCCCAAATGGCATGCGTCGAAAGGCATATGTACCAAAGGGACAGGTAAAGGTGGTCTTCTCCTGATCCTCAGGAGCGATGGCCACCTGGTTGTAGCCCGAGTACCCATCCAGGAAGCAATAATGGCTCTTCCCTGCCAGTCTCTCAATGATCTGGTCAATAAAAGGCAGGGGGAAATGGTCCTTCTTGGTGGCCTGGTTGAGTCTCCTGTAGTCAACACAGACCCTCCAAGAGCTGGGTACTCGTGTAGCAATCTCCTCTCCCGACTCACTGATCACAGTCGTGATGCACGTCTTCTTGGGCACCACAGGTCTTGATTAAGATCTTAATCCACCTAATTTCTAAGAGGAATCTTATAGGGCTTAGGTTTAAGGCTTTTCAGGTCCATGGTGACTTAATTCTTTGAGTCCACTAGGTTATGATCACATGTCATCTCAATGAGCCTAAGTAGAGCACTTAACAACAACACATGACTCATATAGATTATGGCTTTACTTGGACACCAGCACTCTGCACCGAGCTCTCTACGGATGAGGTGGTGAGGAGGCAGTCTTCCTTGACTTGGGGTAGCATATGAGGGTAGTACTTTTAGGCGCAACCTCTCTTCTTCTTTTAGTGAAGGAAGTGCGTCTCAACTTGGTCTGGTTGCCATGAGGTCTAACGACGGGAGTTGTGGGTTGCAATAAAGCTTCAAAAGAAGGATAGTCTACTGGCTCAAGAGGAAAAACTCCTTGTACATATGCTGCACATGTATATGTTGTATAGATGCACTTGAAAAAAAATGTGCAAAAAGAAAATAACTCCAAAAAAGTGGTGGGTCTGAGAGAAAATGATAATCCCACCGGAGTATGTATATAGAGTGCAATAAGCAAAGCTTGAGTTTCATGACCCACCTGATGTAGCTTGCAGCAGGGAGACTTGGCTACACTGGTCAAGCTCCCAAGGGTACTTGGCTACACTAGCCTTGACCCATTCTCTTCTTCCTCCTCTTCTTGAGCCGGTTGAACTTGAACTTAGAAGGGAATACCCCGCTCCTCGAGGAAAGAGTGGCCAGATTGAGATCATAGAGTTACCTTGTTGAGGAGGGTTGTCAAGTTGCCATTTCTGAGGTGGAGAGCTTAGACCTCACATTCACAGGACAAGAAAAGATTCATGGTCTTCAGGGTTTGTGATTGATGACTTGTTCTGATCTGGAGCATTGAGGCGTCTTGGTTATAGAATAGTGGAACTTAGAGGCTGTTGAGTTTTAGACTTAAGTCCAAATAAGGTTCCGACACATTAATAATCCAAAGATCTGATCGAGCTCCATACCTTAATTTAATGAAGGCAAGTTTAATAATCAACCTTGATCCATGTACATTCTCTTTTTCTTTTTCTTTTTCTGTATTTTGCACTTCTTTTTCAAATAAGTGTTTGCTAAGGGACTAGCAAAGTTAAGTATAGGGGGGTGATGAATACTCATTCATCACTCTTTATTCTTATATTTTAGCTACAAAAACCTTTGCAAATGCATGTATATAGTTGTAAATAGAAATAATTACCAAAAGCATGCATTGTGTAAAAACTTATAATTAGCATGTTTTTGTGCAAAAATAAAAGAATAAAGATTTAAAAGAAAAAGAGGGAAATATTTAGAATAAATATTGAGCAACCTAACCCAAGGGAGGGCTCAGCATGGGCCTGACCGCATAAAAGCCAAAGTAGAGGGAGATAGGGGCTCATGTGTGTAAATATTTATGTAAATAAATAAAAGTATTTTCCTCCCAAAAATAGATTAAAATAGGCTTGTAAATATTTGTATATATTTATAAATACAAAAACAAAATAAAAATAACAAAATTAAAAACACAAAAATATATTGTAAATAGACCATGTATGTAAATATACATATGTATTTATTTCACCTATGTATGTAAATAATAAAAATAAAATAAAAATGTCTTTTTATTCCTAATTTTATAATATAAATAAATAAAATATAAAATGGGAATAAAATTGTATAAAAATAACAATTAAAAATCAAAAATTAAAATCTTATACATTGTATATATACCTATATCTAATCCTACTATGTACATACCTTATTTTTATTTCGAAAAATTAATTAAAAATCACTAAAAAATAGAAAAAAAAATAAAATAAAAATATTTCATGTTTTAACTTTTTACTAATTCGGCCATTAGCTACCTTTAATTTCACTTCCAAATTTTAGCCACGTGGCCGCTACCCATTGGCCCTGGGGAGTGTTGACCGCCCGGTCAACTGCCCCCCCAGGACCACTTCCCACGGGTTAAGGCGCCCGACCCGACTTCCCCTTATTTTAGCGCCTAAACCCGATTCACCCTCGCCTAATTCCCGGGTCCGATTCCTTCCTGACATATCCGAGATCCTCGCCGGAGCTACCGCATCGGGATCCGCGCTCCAGAACGCCCTACCCGCGCCCTTCTTCCCGGACCCTCCAGCGTATAAAGCTCCGGCTCCGCCTCCTCCATTCGTATCTTTGGCCACTCGTTCCACCCCCCAGTGAGCTCCATTGCGAAGGCGAGAGTGACAGCTCGTCCCCCGTGGTGTTGCAGCGAGGAGGGAGTGCGACTCCATCGATCCGCCGATCAAGCTCCGCCGTGCTCCGCCCTGAGCTGGAGCTCGAGCCTCGGAGGGAGATGCTCCTCGAGGCAACGACCTAGAGCATCGCCTGCTCATCCCCAGTCTCATCGTCCACCCAGGTAGCCCCGTTAGTCTTTTCTTTTCGCTAATTTTAGAATATCCCCAAATTGCTCCGCCGTCGCATTTCGTCAATTCCGACCACCACACTGCTTCGTTCGATCATCGGGATCCACAGTCACCTCCGCCTTCCTCCCGCGCACCTTCTCCATACCTCCATTCAACCCAGCTCGCACAGGAGCTGGGGTTCGAGCTCCTCCGTCTACCCCCCTCGCCGGAGCTCGCCCATATCGCACCTCCGACCATCTTCACCCCGCCTAACCGGGTCGAGGCAGTTTGCCCTCGACCTGCGAGCCTTCTGGTTTGCTTTGCAGGTACATCCAAGTCCATCTGAGGGCTTGGACCATTCGGTCCAGGAGCTCTACTTCCGCCGACCTCGCCGGAGCCCTCCAGGGCTCGGCTGGGTCATCGGAACCCACCATCAGCTACGGAGCATCATCGCGGAGCTTCTCCGATCTTCAGGAGCAGCAGGGGAGGACCCCAGCGCATGTACGAGGCCGGCGAAACTCGCCGGCCAACTGTTCTTCTGGCATCTTCCCCGACCGTCCGATCGTCCTCGACCTCCAGTTTGCATCTCGTCCGTCCACTTGAGGAGGTCCCTCCACCGTCAGATCTTGGAGAGGCGGTCTGGACCGTCCGTTGCACGAGGTTTAGCCACCAAGAGCCTCACCCGTTCGATCTACCACGTGGCGTAGCCTCAGCCGTTCGATCGCTGCTAGGACCCCAGCCTTGGAACGCCAGCCGTTCTTCACCGTCCGATGCACCACGTGGCGTCCATCCTGCGGCTCGCATTAATAAAAGGGTAATTTACCCTTAGGCCCCCTCTTTTATTTTATTTCGCATTTAGTCCTGTAATTATTTAGTCTAGTTGTTTAGCTTTTGGTAAAATTGCATAGAGGACCCTGCTCTTTATTTAGTTCGCATTTATGCCCCTGTATGTGATGTGACACGTGCTTCGTCACGTGGGTTTCTGGTGTATTTGCACTTTCTATCCTGTAATTCTGAATGTTACTGAATGAATGAAAACTTTTGAGGATTTGCATTTATACCCCTGTGCGTGAAACATTTGTGCATGTGCTTTAATTCGTGGGTTATTTGCAGACTACCCCCTGGACTTTTGGTACCTGTTACCAAATAGTCCTCGAGAATAGTTTTTATTACATTTGGGTCCCTGAGTGCCCCAGGCACGCGCGACGCGCGTGACCTCATGGGTATTTTGCACCAGACCCCTCAGAACTTCGGGTATTTGCACTTTGGTCCCTGTGCACAGTACCCTCTTTATATTTTTGAATAAAATAGCAAATCACCTCCAAATTTAATGAAACTTGGACACATGGCTCCTGCCATGATGTAAAATTTTCTATAAATTTTGGAGACATTTTTGTTTTGTTTTGATATTTTTAAAAATTCAAAAACAGCTAATTTAGTTACTATCTAACTTTAAAAATCCTAAAAAAATATTAAAATTCATCTAAAATTCACAAAAAAAAATTACTTACTATTTGTTTATGCTTACTTGATTTTCTAGCCAATTTTGACTATTTTTCATTACTTAAAATACCTAAAAATTGAAAACACTTAAAAACTTATAAACATTCTAATAAATAGACTAAAACCCCAAAAACAATAATTTAGGTGCCTAATTTTTCCTTGTTTTATATTCTATACAGGAAAAATACCTCCAGGCTAATTTGGGGCTTCTAGATATTTTATCTAGGTCCTTTTAGCTCGGCTGGACAGTACCTACAGTTTCAGTCCTTATTTTATTTTTAAAAAATTAAATAAACATCAGAAAAATCCCAAAAATTCAACAAAAACAGTAAAAATTACAAAACACATAAAAATATTTTTGTTTGAATTTTTTTGTTGATTTTTAGTGCTTTTAATAAATTGTTGAAGTGTGTAGTTTCTTTGCTTTTATTATTTTCTTAACACATTAAAAATCCAAAAAAATATAAAATATTCAAAAACCACCAAAAACAACTCTTTTATTTCTTTTTATTTCTTTTCACTACTTCGTAGGCCGAGAGGCCAATCCGTGCTCCTTGTGTTCGACCCTGGTCGCTATACCAGGTTAAACTAATAGCAAGACCCCTAGCTTATTTTTGATTGATTTTATCTCTCGTGGTGGTCTATATTTTTCTTGATTGATCGAGTCTTAGTGATTGAGGTCTCAACGACCCTCTAGATACCTTTTCCTTGATGATTATCCATCTGATCATCAAGATGGGACCTCGACGGCTGCACGCCGGAGGTTGGTGGAAGCGCCCTCGCCCACGCCTTAGGACTCCTCGATGAAGCTGGAGAATGGCCCTGTCACCGCCTTCATCCAAAGCTCCAGAAGGAATGCCTAAGACGGGTCAAAAGAGGTTCAAAAGGGAATGGAAGGGATTGGGGCAGTTTTGAAGAATGGTCGAGAGGGCGTGAAGAACGAGGTGGTATGGACGATACAACGATCCATAGCCTGAGATAATCATAGGGCGTGAACCACCATATAACGAGGAAGAAAAGTTGTTTAGAACGCAACATTAAAGGGTGCAAGGTGCGCCCTCCAAAAACGGGCAAAAACAAGAAAAACTCATTTCTGACAACAGCCAGACCTCGGTCAGAGAGTTGACCGAGGTCAACCAAGGAAGAAATCTGGTTGGTCCACGTGGACCAACCAGAAAAAATCTTGGAAAAATCCATATAAATTCATTTAAAAATAGAAAATGAATTAATTAAATTTTTGTTATAAAATAAAAAATGTTTATTATTTTATAAATTATTTTATTATGAATTTTAATTATTTTTAGAGGTATAAATTTATAAGTTACCTATTTTAGCCTTTATAGGTATATTTATCTATGTATCTAAGTATTTTATTTTTATTCTGTATATTTAATTCATTTATTTTTGTTTATTATTTTATAAATTTATAAAGTATTTTTATACACTTAAAAGTATTTTTATTTTATTTTTCTAAGGTATTTTGTACACTTAATGAAATGAAAGTATAGTTTATATAGGTATATGTATAGGTCCTATACCTATGTATAATATACAAGTATTTTTATTTTGTATTTCTGTTGTATTTTATTCTGATTTTAATATGCATATAAATTATAAATAATATTTACAACATTATAAAAATATAAAAGTATAAAAATAAAGAATAATAAATAAAATGATTATTTTAATCTGTACAAGTATACAATAGGAGTCCAAAACTCAACTTTCAAACCGTAGCTCCGCCAAATGCGAAACCACCACCATTAAATAGCTTATAATAAATTATATACAATTAATGATGAGTTTAATGCATTTGGAGTTTTTATTTATGAGATACGGGTCTGGGAAGTTGGGATTCTGGAATTTTATTCTGACCATAACTTTTTATCTGTTCATTATTTTTGAGTGAAATAAATTTTGTATTTTTCTATATTTAATTATCTAGAACTTTCATGTTTAAAGTTTCTTTATTTGAAGTATAAAAAGTGGAACCAAAAATAGGTCCCAAAATGAATAAAGAATGGATAAAATCAAAGGTATTTTTGTTGTATTTTGGCCCTTATCTCCCCCTAATTTATTCCTTGTCGACCTAGTCATCGAGATGCCTAGGTCTCGGGGTTTCAGATCATAATATCTGCAATATTTTATTCTTTTTATCTTTTCTTTTCTTTATTCTATAATTTTAGTTTTAAAAACCGTATTTTATACACTATTTACACAATGATGCATGAATGCTAAAATGCCTAAATTAAGCCTATTTACACGCATTTACTAGGATTTTAAGGCCAAAATGATAGAATAAAGATGATGAAACGTAGATTCATCAATTATCAAAATTACAATAAAATTAGATTATTATAAAAACATGTTTCTTTTATTTTATTTAATTGTTTTTGAATGTTTATTTGACAAAAATTTTGCAAAACAAAAAATCCAGGTATTTTATTCACATAAAATAATACAAAAAATACTATTTTGTGTAGATGAGGTCTTTTTCTTTTGGTCTCTTTATGGATGTTGTAGATCTCATTGAGATAAATAACTTTTGTGAAGGAAGATTTTTATATGAGATTTTTTCCTTTTTTCCTTTTATTTTTTCTCTTGTTCTTGTGTTTGAATATCTGAGCACGACACGTGGAGGCCCATAGAGGTGCCACATGACGTCTCCCACTTTCCACCCTCATCTCCATCTTGGATCCAACAGTTGGGATTTCATCCCCAACATCCTGCATTTCGTCGGCAACCCCCCAACTCTAATGCCCTCTCTCTCCTCTATTGTTTCAACCCCCTCCAACAGACATCCCCTCTCTCTTGTCATCCATCTCTTTTTTATCATCTATCTCTTCTAATAGCTTTACAACTTGATGAAGCCTAACCTCCACCAAGAAACACGTAAAGCCTAATGGCCAATCCAACAAAACTCCATTGCCACCACCAAATCAAAACCCGTCTGATGAGTCCATTATTCATCTATTCTATATGGATGTTTTATCATAATCTTATTAATAACTCACAAATGAAACTCCCTAAAATCAATTAATAACACACTAATTACGCTAAAATTAAGGTTAACATCGGTAAATAAATAAGCCTTATTTTTACCCTGATTAAGCTTATTATTTTATGTACAAAAATCATTTATTTTAGCTTAATCATTTCTCTAAATTATCCTTTGATTAGTTAACTAACATGGTTTCAAGAATTAGAACCCATATAAAAGCAAAATCAAAAGAAGTCGAAAATATCTGACATTATATATTTTGTACATATTTTGTCTCCGTTGTTTTTTACCCTTTTCCAACTTATAAAAAATCCATAAGAATTAGATTAATTATGTATATATTGTATATAAATTAATCCACTAATTAAAATCGAATTTAAAAATATAAAAATTATAAAATGCAAAAATGTGGTATTTTATTATCAATGGAATGCCTCCAAAAATACTTTTTGTATAGTTGTCCTCTTTTGATGTTGGGTTCTTCACAAAAGTTGTAGATCATGTCGAGACGAGCAACTTTTGTGTTGAATACTTTTTCATTTGCTTTTGCTATTTATTTTTTTATTTTTTGATACTTTATTTTATTTTGACTTTTTATTTAATTTTATTTTACTTTTTATTTTATTTATTTTACTTTTTTATTTACTAGTTTTATTTTAATTTTTTCCTTGCCTCCTTTTTCTCTCTTTTTTTCTTCTCTTCCAGTCTCTCTCTCCACAAGTTACGTGACTGGCACGTGACCCGCCCCTTCCTCACTTCTCTCATAGGTCACGTGCCTTGCACGTGACCCAGTCCTCTCCCCTCTCTCACATCGGTCACGTGCTCTGACCGTCCCCTTCCTCCCGTGCTGCCCACGCTCGACCACTCCACCTCCTTAAGGTTGTTACCCATTGTCATAATCTCTGTCCATTACACTGCTGCTTGTAACCCCCAACAGTTCACCAACTTCGTCATTCCGACGAACCCCTCCTCCCTCCTTGGCTATAAGACCCCGCATCCATTTCTGACCAAAATTATCCACCATTTCCAAAACTCTCCTCTCCAGCCCGATACCCCTACCAGGTGTCAGCTGCGATGGGCTTCTTCGCCGGCGAAGATGAGAGGAGGTCAGTGAGATCCTTAGCCAACTCCAAGCCGAGTAGCAGCCAACCTAAAGTTGCAGAGCTTGGAATCTCATTCACCGGACCCTGTGAGCAAAGACAGGAGGTTCTTCCTTCATTTAGGCGAAATCATTTCCGTGGCCCTCAACCCTTTCACACATTCGCTCCATCCATTCTCCGATCACACCATCACTTCTAGACGAAGAAAGAAGTCGGACCTTCTCCTCTTCGCTTCCCATTCTGAAAACCACCGAGCTCGATGAGAGGAGCAAATCCACACTATGAAGCTGAACCTTTATGGATGAACTTCAACCTCCACCAATCATCTCCGCATCAATCTTCACCTACTCTGCCAGCTCCGCCTTCACGCGTGCCTTCGCTATCGGCAAAGCTCCACCTCTAGCTCCTCTCTCGCATCACCACCATCGTTGGATCAAGTGCAAGGCCTTGATGCAACGATCCCTAAGCCCCCACACGTCATCTCCGAGCCTCGACCTATGCCTCAAGGCTCGGGCACCCGAAGCATCCGTAGCAAGACACGTATAGGCTCGGGCTTATGAGCCTTCACCTAATCGAGCATCACACGCATGTGCTTCGCACATGCATGGGAGGTAAAATTACAGGAAGGCCCCTGCAAGCTTCAGCATTTATGCCTAAGCCCTCATCAGCTAGGGCACGTGCAAGGTATGTTTCCCCCTTGGGAAATTTGCACCTGCCAGCATAGTCGCGTGCCACACACGTGCGCGCATGGACAAATTGCATCAGACCTTCTCCAACTTTCAAGATTTGTAGATAAGTCAATACATGGACCTCTTTGAATAAATAACTTTACTTTTATTGCATTTTAATCCATGGAATTTGTTTATTGCATATCTCTCTCATGCGAACTCCGAATTTAGCGCATAATATGTTGATTTGAAGCTTGTTTTGTGCTCTATCACTCTAGACAATTTGTGGATTGATATGATGATATTTACTGATGATAATTATTAAAGGTTAAATTTTATCTTTGTAGGCTGATTTCTGACATGTTGTGCCATTTTACACTGACAAAATTAACGATCTAGTTTGTAGGGACTCTATGATAGGGATCTACAATTTAGTTAAGTCCCTATGGATTATTATCAATTATTCATGAAGAATTAATCTCTACAAGGGATAAATAGAGGAATAATTCATTTAATTTCCCTAACAATCTAACTTATTAAAGATTAAATTTGAGGAGCAAATTACATGGAATTTTGACAGGATTATTCATTGATTAACCGCCATCCAACTTGAATTTCATTGGAAGTTATTATTTGAAGAAATAGTTTGTACAAGGGCTCATCCAAGGAAGAATAAGTATCGATCATATAAATTTGGGAGTTAATCCTTCAGGAGCTTAATTGAGGAGGAGGCATTTATTTCCATGTTAAATTCATGCAATTACAACTCAATTAGTTTACAGATTAAATCACAGGGAATTTCGTGGTCAAACTATTCCTAGATAAAAATCATCACGTGATCTCGTTCTTTTTTGCAGGAGTATAAATTTATCTATTGACCTTCCTTGCCGGCAATCGGGGATTAATTTGAGTATCTCTTGAAATTATATCTTTTAGTCTATGACTAAATTTTGAGGATATTGATTAATATTATTGGGCTTAACAATCATCATCATAGATACTGAGCTTAATTTTTTTCTTTCTTTATTTTCTTTGCATTGCATCTCATTTCATTGTAATTTATTTTATGACAAAGAAATTAACTTAGCGGTTAAATAATTATTTAATATAATTTGAAACCACGCAACTAAAAATCAATGTTCCCTGAGTTTAACCATGGTACACTTACCAAGTAAAAATTGTCCACAACATTCTAAGATTGTGGTTTTTTCTGGATCGAAATTCATCGCATGTACTACAATTATCGACAATTAAAGAGACGAACTTTGGGTTCATCAAATGGCGTCGTTGTTGGGGAACAATGTATTTTTAGGTTTTAAATTATTTGATATCATTATTTTTTGTGAAATTAATTTCTGTATCATTATTTGTTTTTCCATTTTTGCATTTTATTTCTATATTTTCTCTCTCAACATATACCAACTGCATTTTCTCTCTTCGCAAATAACTCAGAGCAATTTTGGATATAAATTCAAGGGTCCACGAAGAAGAAGACTATTTTTAATTTTAATTTTATGAGAGAGTTTAGATTAGATTTTAATGTCTACATTATTTACATGGTCCCTCTCTCTGAACCTTGATTTTTGTAATAATTTGGACTGGAAATTCTTGTGGTGTGTCGGGTTTGTTTCATTTCCTACTATGCAGTTAGGATCCGACTTGAATGACATAGAAATTAGGTGTACATATGCTAGCTTAGTTATTTATTCATGATTGTGCTCATAATTCTTAGGACACACTTTCACTAACTATATGCGTAGTAGACTGTTCAACATTAGCCAAATCTGAAATCAATTCTTTTCCACTAATAGAACTATCTGCTTAGGGCATTTCATTTGTGCATATCATCTAGCATAAATTTCAATTCCTTGTGTTGCATCTCATATGAAGAATGCGAGGAATCATCGTAAGTTTTATTCTTAGCACACATCATTGATTAAACGCTTGCAGTGGCTTTCTCGGTCATCTACCTTAGTTTTACAACTTAGGATTTAAGAAATTGGGACTGGTCATTAGGCGTGATTTTCTGTGCTCACATAAGACTCAAGTGATAATCCTAATCTAAAATCAGGACTTCTAATCAAGGTGACTGTATATAAAGTTAACATAAAATTATCCCTTGTGTCTGGTGGAGAGAAACCCACTCATTGTTTTTCTAAGGACAAGATTCACACACTTAAGGCATAGCCAAAATTTAGAGGCTTTATTCTGACTACTGGATTTATAAACGACTAGCTACTTCTCAGTGAGGAAACTACGATCTCCCTTAGTAGATTGGGTTGTTAAAGGACAACATGTAACAACATCCTAAAGTAACACGGGTAGCCGTTCTACAGTCTGTACTTACACCCATACTGGCTGAAAGTAGGTGCAACCAGCTATATGCATTCGGGCTAGTCTTTGTGACACTCTCCTGTACTGAAAGCTTCGCTTAATCTGCTCAAAGATTGTTTTCTCATTAAAGTAAAATTTAAAAGATAAGCGGTTGAACTCTAACGTGACTTCACAAGAGTCGAGTGGGTGAATCTACGAGTTTGTTTTGTGTTCGTTTTGTGTGCATCAAAGTCCTTGCAATTTCAAGCATATCGAGGTTTGCAAGTTATTCTCCATCTTGAGAAGATGTTGGCACATTGGTCTTTGTACACAGAGTCTATGGGTCCATCGTACATGATCACGTCTCGATAGTCTTCTTCTCTTTCTTTTCAAGGGAAACCCTCTCTTCGAAATCGATCCCCTACAGCCATCATTTCCCCCTTCCCCATTCTCTCCACCCCATTCCCACATTTCTTCCTTGACTAGACCACTCTCATATTCGGACCTTCAAATGAACATAATAGAGCATGCAGATTTGAGGATGGAAAATAGAGTAACCGATTTTGATAAGGAGACATGATTTCTAGTTACAATGGACTTTCCACCATCCCATACTCAAGTTGACTCTCTTCTTGAGTACGACCACTTTTTCTTTAACAATCCACGAGAAATCCAGAGTCAAGGAAATATGGCTCATGACCAGAATACAAATACAATGAATAATCACTACTACACTCAGAGCTACGTGCTAGAGTCACATCATGTGTAGTATAATTATTCTACACCAAGTCACGAGATATTTGAGGATGAGAATGCTCGAATCAACAATAAAGCAAATACTTTGACTGAACAAATATATAATCTCATCCAGTAAACAAATGAAGAAGTGAGGATTCTACCTCGCGAACCAAAGTCCATCACGAGACCTACACACGAACCCAACCACCACTGACCTCTGACCCCCCTACTGACATTACACTAAAAATACCAGAAAAATTAAAATACCTGAAAATTCAAAAAAATGGATAATTCTTAAATGGAAGCATGTTGCGAGATCCGGATCGTTTAGCTTCCATTAATCAAGGACATAAAGTATGTGCCCTATCTAAAGAGATTTTTGAAGAGTCGACTAAATCCTAAATAGACAGACAAAAAGTGATCAAGGACTGAATACCATGTCATATCTATGGCCAGTTCATTGGTGATGAATCACCAAATCAAAAGCTGCAAAGTAAAGCGGTTGATTCGGAACATGTGTGAAATTGAGGATTCCACATTCACTCATGTTCGATTAGATGACGAATCTACATTAAACATCCTCCCCAAGTTTGTCTTCAATCAACTTAAGCTCGGACAACTCAAAAATACAAGGGTGATAGTTCGACTGCCAATCGATCTACCAAAAGATTGCGAGGAAGTGTTTCTGTCATTGTAAACTTTCGAGGTGAGAAGAACAAAGTGAACATTATTATCCTTGACATTGAGCACCGTGGAGAATTGTTTGAGTCTCCTATCATTTTAGGAAAATCATTCTTAGCCTTTGTTAAGGCACTTGTCGATTGTGAGACTCAAGACATCAAGTTTCTGAACTCAGACAATAATGGACAAACCCTCAATTTCACACCCTATCTTGAGACAACCCATACTTACCGACAGTCATGATCAGGGCAAGAGCATTCCACACGACCAGATCTCTCATCAGGAAAAACAGACACAAACCCTAGGAGAGATAATCGAGAGGCCAACTGTTGGATTGACCTTAGATTCTCACCACGCCATCCACCCTGATATTGCTCCAAGGAAGAAACAATATTTATGAGCATATGAAGAGTTGGATCATGTTTATGAAGATCATCACAATTATTTGAGTGGTACAATCTTAGAGTTGACAGTAATTCATGAAATACTTGAACAATGTAAGGATCCGACTCAGAAAAAAATTTATGTCACTGAAACACATGGATATCAAAAGGCGACATCATCATCCCCAGCCATAACCCACAAGGTCAATAGGAGCATGCTCCCTCGCTCGAAACCTTATATGATCCTACAAGAATTGGTCGACTTTTACGGAGATTCATCTGACGAGGAACCGATAAATGCTACACTGGTTACTCATGATAGGGAGAAGAACTCTGATCATCTTCCTCCCAATACTTCTCACAAAAACAAATCCACCAAGAAAGTCACCTTCGACCTTATAAACTAGGTGATTTTTGAAGAGTCCTCGTCCAATCCTGAATTGGTGCATTAGGTAGTTGCAATAAGTGCAGTTATGATCAATGGACACTTACCTCTTGTTGAGAATAGTTGCAAATCCTCTGTGTATGACTACTATTCTTTTGAGGATGACTCTGACGATGGCTGGATCTCTTCATCCTCTCCCTCTTCACCACCCACTACCTCTCCATACAACCTCCTACCACACTCATGTAAGAAGGTTTGTCGCAAAACTCCTTGACCCTATACATACTTCCTAAATCTAATCAGTCTTCTACTTCTAATTATCTAATCATACTTAGGTTGACTTGAGCCTGAGTATCGGGGGACTGATATCATTGTGTGTACATAACTTCTGTTATTTTCTTCTCACCCTCGACTGCCCCATTTCATGCTCTTCTGCTATACTTAGGCCCTCAAAAGCCTAAGCATAGGGGGTGAGTCGACTTCCTTTTTCTTTTAACTCAATTATGCTTAGTCTGAGCTATGTCAACATTTAAGCTTGTACCTTGAGGACATAACACAATCTAAGTAGGTGGGTGTGTTTGTATATATTCTATATACTTTATCCATAGCTCGTACGTTAATTGTTTTCATTGAAAATCAGGTATGGGTACAAGTTTTGTATATTATGTATACTATACTAAATTCTTTGTGTAAATAATACATATTTTTAAAGCATAAAAATCTTTTTTATAAAATTTAGGGTGGTATAAAAAGTTCAAAATCAATCAAAAAGCTTTTCAAAAATAGACAAACAAATAAAACAAAAGTACCTTAAGGTTTTATCCCTGAGATTTTCACTCAAGATTTGAGGAATGAAAGAAACTCGATTTTTTAAAGTCCTTTGATTCAGAGTTAATTGGCCTTAGTCATTAGGGTTTTAGACTTAATAAATCCCCACTTCTAGTTTGAATGATGTGAGTGTTATATTGCGCGTTTAATCTCTACCTTTAAGAATATGATTGGCACATTACTTACACAACTACATGAATTATGAGATGAGTTGAGATTTTACTTGAAGGAGTGGGACTTGAGATTTGAGTCTAGACTAGATTTTATGAAAATTGAGGATGGGATAAAGTCAATGAAAGCTTAAAGAAACCAGAGTGTTAGCAAACCCTAGCTAGTATGTGAACAAGTTCGCTTGCTATCTCTTGATATTGACATATGTGACAGGGTGTGATGAAACTAAATAATTATTGATCAGTGTGCACCAACTCTTGGTAAAAGAAGTGGATCTAGACAAAAAGAAAAGAAAGAAATATTGGAAAGAAAAGAGCTCTCAAACACAAAGTCAAATCACAACGAGCTTCTATCAAAGACGAGCGCTCCAACCATTTTCAAAGTTTCCACTTGGACTAAAGCTAATTAAGACCAATGAGTCGGGCTAGTACCTCAAAAAGGGCTTTGCATCGCAAGCGATACAAGTATGGGTGTAAGTATATTAGATACTTAAAGAAGACACACCCAGTATACTCCCAAGAAAATAAGTACATACGACTCAACAACTTTTGATGGACGCACTTGTCAAAACCCAAAATTAAATGACTTGAGTAACAAGGCACTCGAGAGGACCCTTGTTCCAATGAGAGGAAGAAGAGAAAATATACAAACTTAAATCCTCCATCATCTAGCCTATCATATACACCTTCAAGTCTGACAAACTACGGAGACGGCAGATTGAATGCAAGAACTGATTTATTCTCTAGTATTGAGGATTAGGTATTGAGGAAATTATCTCAAACTTGGATGAGTGACATTTTGACTCAACTCTCATGATTGCAGTATACATTAAAAATCATATCCTTATACTATATGTGTAAATAGAGAGTCTGATAATTAGAGAAGTTGGATTCCTTTTGACTAGATCCTGGTTGAGCTTAGAATTTTGGGATCACTAAAACCTTGGATTCTTAATGAGACAAGTCTTGAAATTCACACTTGCATAGTAATGGATTCAACCCTCTAACTCACTAAAAATTGCTTGGGGACAAGAAAAGAGCTAAGTACAGGGGTATGATGAATCCATAAATCATCTACTCTATATGGAGGTTTTAGCAAAATCCCCTTAATAGTTCACTACCTAAACTCCACAAAATCAATGAATTAACACTCACTAATTGCGCTAAAATTAAGGTTAAAATATGTAAAAAAATAACCCTTATTTTTGCTCTAATTGAGCTTATTATTTTATGCAAAAAATCATTTATTTTAACCTAATTCTTTCTCTAAATTATTCTTTGATTAATTATCTAACATGATATTAAGAAGTAGAGCCCATAAAAAGAGAAAAAATAAAAGAAACTAATAATATCTAACAATGTATATTTTTTTACGTATTTTCTCTCTATTATTTTTATTTTACCTTTTTCAAGCCTTTAAAAAATCCATAAAAATATTTTTTATGTATATATTGTACATAAATTAATCCACTAATTAAAATCAAATTAAAAATATAAAAAATAACAAAAAGCAAAAATAGGGTATTTTATTATTTATAGAATGCCTCCATAATTATTTTTTGTACAGTTTTCCTCTTTTGATGTTAGGTCCATCACTCATCGAGACGAGTAACTTTCGTGTTGACCACTTTTTCAATTGACTTCATTTACTATTTGATTTTGTTTTTTTCATCCTTTATTTTATTTTTTTACTTTTATTTAGTGTTGTTTCTTTTTTTATCTAATTTTTATTTTATTTTTTACTTTTTATTTTACAGATTTTGTTTTAATTGTTTCCTTCCCTACTTTTTCTCTTTTCTTTTCTTTTTTCCTCCCCTCTCTCTTCACAGATCACATGCTTGGCACGTGACCCACCCTCCCTCACTTCTCTCACAGGTCACGTGCCTCGTACGTGACCCAGTCCTCTCCCCTCTCTCACATCGGTCATGTGCTTTGCATGTGACAATCCCTTCCTCCTGTGCCGTCCATGCTTGACCACTCCACCTCCTCTCGGTCGTTACCCATCGCCATCATCTCCGTCTGTTACACCCCTGCATGTTGCCCCCGACCGTCCTCCACCTTCATCATTCTGACAAACCCCTCCTCCCTCCTCAGCTATAAAGGCCCCACATCCTTTTCCGACCAAGATCACCTACCATTTCCAGAACTCTCCACTCCAGCCTGATACCCCTAGCATGTGATAGCTACAAAGGCCTTCTTCGTCGGTGAAGATGAGACGAGGGGGATGAGATCCTCGACAATCTCCAAACCTAGTAGCAACTGACCCAAGGTTGCAAAGCTTGCTCTCTTTCACCGGAGCCCGTGAGCAAAGACAAAAGATTCTTCCTTATTCTAGGTGACATCATTTCTGTGGCCCTCCGCCCTTTCACACATCTGCTTCACCCATCCTCCGATCACACTATCACCTCCAGATGAAGCAAGAAGCCGGACCTCCTCCTCTTCGCTTCCCATTCCGACAACCACAGATCTCGAGGAGAGGAGGAGCGAATCCACGCTATGAAGCCAACCCTTTGAATACTGAACTTCAATCATCCACCGATCATCTCCACATCAAGCTCCACCTACTCTGCCAACTCTACCTTCATGTGCCGCCTTCGCTATAGGCTGAGCTCTGCCTCCAGCTCCTCTGCTGCATCACCGCCATCATTGGATCAAGGGCAAAGGCCTTCATCCAACGACCCCTAAGCCCCCACGTGTCATCTCCAAGCCTCAGCCCATGCCTCGAGGCTCAAGCTCCCGAAGAATCCACAACAAGACACGTATAGGCTCGAGCTTCTGAGCCTTCGCCTAACCGAGTCTCTCGCGCATGTACTTCGCACGTACGTAGGAGGTAAATTGTAGGAAGACCCCCGCAAGCTTCAACATTTACGCCCTAGCCCTCATCAGCTAAGGCATGCATAAGGCATGTGCCCCCGTGGGGAATTTGCGCTCGCGCACCCTAGTGTTCTGAGAATTACGTACAGGTCCCTGCCAGCATAGTCACACGCAAAGCACGTGTGCGCGTGAGAAAATTGCATCGGGCCACCTCCAACTTCCAAAATTTGAAGATAAGTCCCTACATGGACCTCTTTGATGTAATAACTTTACTTTTATTGCATTTTAGTCTTTGTAATTTATTTATTGCATATCTTTCTCATACGAACTCCGAATTTAGTGCATAATATGTAGATTTGAACCTTATTCTGTGCTTTATCACTCTAGATACTTTGTAGAGTGATCAGATGATAATTATTAATGATAAATATTTGAGGTTCATTTGGATCTTTACAGGTTGATTTCTGACATTCTGTACCATTAACACTGAGAAATTAACTATCTAGTGTGCAGGGACTCTATGGTGGGAATTTTCAATTTAAATAAGTCCCTATGGATTGTTATTAATTAATTTCTCCCTAATAATCTGATTGATTAAATATTAATTTTGAGGAGCAAATTACAGGGAATTCTGATAAGATTATTCATTGATTAACCTCCATCCAGCTTGAATTTCATTGGAAATTATTATTTGAAGAAATAGTCTGTTTGGGCTCATCCAAGGAAGAATAATTATCGATCATATAGATTGAGGACTTAATTTCTGCAAGAGCTTAATTGAGGAGGAGGAATTTATTTCCCTGTTAAATTCATGCGATTACAACTCAATCAATTTATAGATTAAATCACACGGGATTCTGAGATCAAATTATTCCTAGATAAAAATCATCATTTGATCTCATTCTTTTTTACATGAGTATAAATTGATCGATTGACCTTCTTTGCCTGCAATTGGGGATTAATTTGAGTATCTCTTGAAATTATACCTTTTGATCTATGAATATATTTCGAATATATTGATTACCATTATTGGGCTTAAAAATCATCATCACATGTCCTGAGCTTAATTTTTTCTCTATTTATTTTCTTTGCATTGCATCTCATTTCATTGCAATATATTTTTTGACATGGAAAGTAACTTAGTGATTAATTAATTATTTAATATAATTTGAAACCACAAAACTAAAAATCATCGTTTCCTAGTTTGATCTTGGTGTACTTATCGAGTAAAAATTCTCCACAACATTCAAAGATGGAGGTTTTTACTGGATCGAAATCCATCTCATGTAATACAATTATCGATAATTAAAGAGACTGATTTTGGGTTCATCACCATCTGTCAATCCACTCCTTTATTCTGAAGCAAGAAAGAGAGAGTGCTGACCACCCTGTTGTTGGCGATATCATCGACTTGAGACTACGATGAAGACCTCTCAATGGTGAGATCGATAGGATCATTCTGTGTTGCGATGCTCAACCCGTCGAAGCACAACCAAGCTCCTCATTATATCGTCGCAGAGTTGAGCGATAACCCGTAGTTGTGTCCCTGTCTCCTCCACATTCATGCAACATTCAGAAATCTAGATAATCATCTTCTAATTACCTTCCTTCTTCTTTCTCTTTCTTATCCTTCATGTCTGCTTTGCGTACTCTGTCTTCTGCTACACATGTTCACCCATACCGACAACTCCACTCTTATCTTCTTGTCCTCCTAGTTCCTTTCTACATACCTTTGTAACCCGTCGCTGACTTTCTCCTCTTCCTTTATACTCGAGTAGGAGTGCCATCCACCAAACTTTTTTACACCTCAATGACTAAGCCAAGCCCCGGTGCTTGAGACACCTTCTACTTGCAAGAATTACATCAGACCATTATCTCTCTTGCCTGAGCAGACTCATCATGCTCCAAGGACCAATCCGAGGGTCCCCAGACTACTAGATCAATCTTAAAACAACGTTGGAGTTGGGTCTTCCAGCAAAGTAGTGATGCCTTCATCAATAGGGACGAGTAGCACCGCACAAACAATGCATGATTAAGAGCTCAAGATCTCATCTTCTCTGTCCAAGAGCCCCTCATTCCTAGACATTGGATCTGCTTCAATCGAGCGGCTGAAAATACACCACGTGGATTCATTAGAAGAATTGCATAAGAGACCTCCATGGTGTAAAGAACTATATCAAGCTTTGGAAGAATTGCCGCCATATACAAGCGCTTTTGGGTAATTGTTTTTCAGTCCATGTGACACATTAATTTAGTCTATTTTATTTATTTATATTTGCATAGAGTCCCCTATATTAGAATATTTTTTGAAGCATCATCTATCATCATTTTAATTCTCTAAAAACTGCATGTTAAACATCACTATTTCTTTATGTAATGATTTCAATGTATTTTTTATCTGTGATTGTTTGATTATAATTGTTTTGGTGAAAACTATTATATTCTACCAATGAATTTTATAAAATTGATTATAAATCAATCACTATTCTAAAAATCTCCAAAAATCATATTTAGAGTAAATAATGTATGTGCATTTGCCCAAGAGTCATTATATGTGCATGCCTATTAATCTCTGAGTAAATTATTTTGTGATTATAGTAATTGGTTTTAAATTAAATCCTTGTTTAGTATTTTTATGAAATTAAAGTTGCTCTGGATTCCTATCACATAGATATATCTTGGTTAATTTTAATTATCAAAATATTGAATGTTTTATTTATTAAAATTCATTTATTTTAAATCACATTTTCTGTATTATTTAATTTGTAGAAAAGTCATATTATATTGGAAATATCAAAAAAAATAGCAGTCTCATCTTGCATTGTTCTATATCCAGATCAAGTTTGATATTTTTTTGACCATTATTTTATTGAAATTTTGCAGAAATAATCCTGGATGTGGTTACATTTACATAATTTCTTGTTATATTTGCATAAAAAATCCTTCATGAAGATCTTGTGCACTAATTATCTAAAATTGATTGTAAGTTGATAAGTTGCCTCCTTGAGTTAAACTTGGTGCTTATCCATGTAAAATAAATATATTAGTAACATTAAACTAATTGAACATTTTTGTAATGTTTTTGATTGATCATTGGATTTTTGTGCTGCACTGAAAATGATAAATTAATTAAGGAATTCAATGGTCTTTCAAATGCCATTTGTCGAGGAGGCACGACTTAGGATCTTTTTGGAGAACTTTGTTTCCATGTTTTCCATCCCCCAGGTAGTCTGACCCCTGGTTTCTTCTTGTATATGTTTTCTTTGTTTATTTTCTTTGTTTCTTTTTCAACATTTATTTACTTATATTTTTGTATCTCGCTCTAGTATAATATTTGTTTTTATGCGAGGAATCTGGTGGACTTAGAGTGACTTTTTCCAGAGCTAACTCAACTCGAGGAGACAGAAGGCATGTGATTCTATGGACCGAACTTGCTAAGGAGGCAGAAAGATAAAATTCTTATTTTTGGAGAGAGAGAGAGCAAGAGAGAGAGAGAGTATGTGTGTGTGTAGTTTAGGTTTTGTTTTTATTTCGAGATAATTATTTGTGTACATAATTGTAATAGTTGTCTATTTCCAACGGTCTTTGTTTAAAGGCTTACGTGTGTAACCAGACATTAGACTTTGGGCATTCCTTGACCCTAGATGTGCGATCAAAACCCTGTGATTGACTTGTGATGTGTGATGTAGAACTAGGTTGCACCGCAACTCATGGAGCTATTCTTAGGTTTCATGTACGTAATTTTCACTAATAATAGACACACGAATATGTTATATATACTCAAAGTCAAATTAAATTCTTCCCATTAATGGAATTACTTCTCTTAGGTGTGGCTTTTCGACTCTTTATTCATATAGATTAAAATTTTCTATTCAGCATCGCATCCTTCATGGTAGAGAGCTGAAGACATTGTAAGTACATCTCTTACGCATGCATAATACTTTTAGTTGCTTGCATCGACTTTTTTTATTCCCTACCTCTTGTTTTATAGAATAGGATAAAGGAATTGGGGCTAATTGGTATGCGTGTATTTAATGTTGGACTTAATTCAAGTTGCAGCTAATCTCTAAAATCGAGAATACTAACTGGATACACTAAAATTTTTGGAAAACAAACCAAGAATTGCCTTGGGGGAGAGTAAACATGATCATTGTATGCCGGTACTTACCTCTTGAAAACCAAGGATTCAACGGAGGTCCTGCCAATCCACAAGGCCGATCAACAGTCAACGAAGTGGCCTCTCATGGACCCTTGATAATTCAACAATTAACCCATAATATGTATCAAGCATTGAAAAGCAAAATATATGGAGCTAAACTTTATTATAACTCAGTAATGGATGTGTATATGTGTAACTATATAGAGTATCGAGAATATGGAGAAAACGGTAGATCGAGGAAAATTTAATTCCAAAAATGTGAGTTCCTCTTGTTTATTTATTTTTATATGGGTTTTTTATTTTTTTATAGAATTTTAATTTTTATATTTTTTTTAAATTTTTAATTTTATAATTTTTATTTTCTTTTTCTTTTATAAGTAAAATATATATCTAACATAGGATAATATAATTATAAATACAACAAAAAATAAACAATAAGTCATAACCATTTTTTTGGTTTTAAATAAATTTCTACTATCTTTGTGATATTTTAGGGATTTTTGCTAATTTTTATATATTTTTAAAGTAAAAAATATCCCAAATTAGGGACTGAATAAATAGGCTGGATATACTTGAAGGTGAAAAATAGTAAATAAAGTACAAAATTTTCCAAATCAATTTTAATAGATAAGTAGTAATAATATAAAGAAGCTATCAAATAGAAATGAATATTTTTAAAGCTTTTTGGAGTTTTTAAGTTTTTGTAAAGGATTTTTGAGATTTTTAATTTTTTATGAGTTTTTGTTTTTTATTTTTTGGGTTTTTGAGTTCTAGAGTTGTAAAATAAATAGATAAATAAAATATATTTTTTGACATTTTCAAAAAGATTTTGTATTTTTCGGTATTTTATAAGTCAAATAGGGACTTTTTATGCTCTTTTTGATTTTTATAAAATAGGAAAAGGTCCTAAAATCCAAAACTAAAAATATAATATGAATCTAGATGGAATCAGGAGCTGAATCCTATTTTTTTTGAGATTGTTTGGAGCATAAATGCTATTTTAAATAAATAAAGAACATCAGCAAAAATGCATGTACTAGGCGGGCATATATGTAATTAAAAATAAAGTTGAAGTGCTTCCTGCAATTTTCCCAAAATATTGCACTAATATTACAAATTATAGGATTAAATAAAAATCTAAAAACCTACGAGGGTATAAATGCAAAATCGCCACCTCACGTGGGATGGCATGTGAGGTGACGTGGACTGGACTAAATAGCAAATAGGGAAAACTATGATGTTCTGTTTGCAAATTACAAAAATATAATAGAGAAAGATGAATGTTTGGGAATTAAATATTAAATTACAAAAACAAAGGGGTGAAAGTTGTAAAATACCCCCAAAGAGGCATGATCCAACAAGCATGATCTGCCCACTTATCCACATGGCTTGCTGAGGATCGCGATGACGTTTCAATCATCGACGGTCCAAATTAGATCCTCGGATGGGATCGGACAGCTGTGGTTTGCAAAATCCGAAGGTGGTTGTATGATATGGCACGGCTCAAAGATCCAAAAGCTGGAAAGGCTTCTGGAAAAACAAGCCAAGAACTTGTCGTTGGTGAGTTTCGATCTGCTCTCCTTCGCTCCTCTGGTCACCTGGGAAGTTCAGGCAAGGGGCAAAATGGAGTTCAGGCTCCTCCACGTTAGATGGTAGTTTCAGGAGGTTAGTTTCAGGAGGTCTCCTAGTGCTTCGATGGCGTCGAACAAGCTCGGGGAAGAAAGAGGGCTCCAGGTACCTGTAGCGAAGTCCAAAATCGACCCTTGAAGGGTCCCTAACCTCCAGAACATGCAAGAAAAGCACACACAAGAAAAATGGGGGGTTCTAGGGGTTCTTCTAGGTGAAATGGATGTATGGTGAGGCACGACGGTGATTGCTCTCGTGAAGGGAGGAAGAGGAGCACAGGGATCCTGCTCTAGGAAGGAGCAGGCTGAATGGAATGTGATCGGGCATTGGGAAGCGATAGGGGAAGCGAGGAGAGGTGGTTGGCGGGTCGAAACAGGCGGAGGACAGTGAGAAGGTTCACCGGAGCGGAGCTCTGACAAACTGCGAATTTGGTATTTTAAGATAAAACAATTAATGAAATTTTAATTTAATGGCATGAAATGAAATCTAAGCCTAAAACTAATATAAAACGTGATAAAATATACCTCGAGCGACGTTGAGACGCAAGATGGACCTCACGGCGGTGGAGGCCACTAGAGAGGGGGAGATCTGCCTTAGAATCGCTCCCCAATCCAACCAAGAGCTTGGCGAAGAAGTTGTAACCTTCCTTTAGTCGTTGAGCGCAAAAGGAATGAGAGAAGGTGTCCAAAAGGGACTCCCAATTAGAAGGAAGGAGGAGGGGAACTTATGTATAGGCGACTGGACAAGGGGAAAGAACGAGACCGTGTATAGATTTAGAGATCCTCGGTCTAAGCGATCAGGCACACGTGATAGAGTGAGGATTGAGGAAGAGAAATGCAGAAGAGTGAATCGATGACTACATCAATCAGGAAACAAGGTAGAAGGTCAGGTCGAATGAAGATCTCATAAGCCTAAGGGCTAGTCAGAGTAGTCGACTGGGGTCAACTAGAGGGGAAACCTGGTTGGATCACGTGGATCAACCACAAAAAAACAAATCTGAGAATACTTATAAAAACAATAATAATTAATAAATGATTTTTTTAATTTTAAGTTATAAAAAATGTTTGTTATTTTATATAGTATTTTAATATGATTTTTATTTATTTATTATGGGATTTATTATTACAAGTTAATTTTTAGTGTTTATTTATAGGTATATTCATCTATGTTTTGGGTATTTTATTTTTATTTTTTAGTTTTATTTTATTTTTTTATATTTATAACTTATTTATATATAGATAAAAATATTTTACTATATTTTTTGATATAATATCTACACTTAAATAAATAGGGGTGTATATTATATAGGTATAAGTATAGGTCTTTCTTCTATCTACTTTTGTATATTATTTTATTTTTATGTTTTCTTTATGATTTTATTCTATTCAAAATATGTACATATATTATAAATAATATTTACAAAAATATAAAAATATAAAATTATAAAAAAATTTAAAATAAATAAAATGAATATTGTATTCAGGTATAATGTACAATAGGGGTCCAAAACTAAACTTTCACATCTTAACTCCAAAAAATATGAACCACCTTCATTAAATAATTTATTAAAAGATATATAAAATTAAAGTGATTTTGATACATTTTGAGTTTTTATTTAGGAGATATTGGTCTCAAAAGTTTGGGTTTTGGCTTTTTATTTAGAGTATAGAATGTACAATGTATATTATTTTTATATGAATCAATTTTGTATTTTTTCTATATATTATTATCTACAACTTTCATGTACAAAATTTCTTTATTTGAGGTATAAAAAATGTAAAATAAAATAAGTCCCAAAATTACATTATTGATGAATAAAAGAATGGAATTTATATTTATTATTTAATCCTTATCTCCTCCTACTTTATTCCTTATCGACGCAGTCATCAAGATGCCTAGGTCTTGGGGTTTAGGGTAGTTTTTCTTTTCTTTTATTTATTCTTTGATTTTTTTCATTAGAAACTATATGTTATATACAATAAATGGAATAAATCATGGATGTTAATTTGTATAAAGTAATGATATTTACATGCATTAGCTAGGGTTTTTAAGGCCAAAATGATAGAATAAAGGTGATGAAATGGAGATTTATCACCTCCCGACTATGATGGGTGAGGACGTAGCCTTAAGGTTAAAACCTTAGACCTACGTCCTACATTTCTAGATCCAACTCTTGTAAGTTTGGGAGCTAGAAACACTCACCTTCGACCATAGTAGATGTTTTGGGCGTGTCAGTCTATTATCTCCTTTAGGGGTGTGATATCCAACAACCTAGGTAGATCACTACTTTGATTGATGAATAATAGAACAACATCTAGGCATCATGGCGACACACTTGTGTGTAACAAACGTAAAGATGGTTTATCACAAAATTAGATCTGAAAAGATAATCAGTCAGACCTTCATGCCCTTCATTGTGTGATGTTAGTAAATTTGGGATTTGATCTTGCGTATTGTTTGTTTGTGTGTTTTCTCCGTGCACTTGCACAATTCCGGCCTTTAATTCATTTCCATTCACATCATTCCTTTTAAAATATGTCTTCACATCTGTCTCAATACATGGACCTCGTAGGACGTGTCTCTTTAATCATGTACTTGAATGCTTCAGTTTCTTCTTCTACCACACATTCTGAACCAACCACGAGTGACTCTCTCCCGTGGCCGGTTCCACCTCACCCATGTGACAAAGCTGGACTTGACCTGCTTTTACGTCGCTTTACCTTCCTCGCCTAATCCCACCCACCATCCTCTTCCCACTTGGTCTAGCACATACGATAACCCTAGATTCGCTCATTTTCATAGAACCAACCTTATGAGAGAGCAACTACTGAAATCCAACAAGCATAGTAAAATAATCCTACGTATGAGACATTATTGATTACCATATGGGTTCTCCATGCTCTGCCCATGATTACATTCTATGTCACAGTATGAAAATGATGAGAATCCATACTTTCAACAGTTTTATGGTGTCTGCCATTTGAATGATTCATACTCAGATCAAGATTATATATCGTCAGTGCAATATACTGGTATTTTAATCCACATATTTAGCAGGCATCTATGAATTAGCCTTCCATGTCTTGCCATGAGATCTTTGTCGAGGATGACCTTTCGAGGCTTGTTAAGAGATATCAAGCATTTCACGACAGGCTTACAAAAAGTCACTAAAATGATTATATCTTTTACTACTATCCACGGGATAGAATTGGAGAATAAATTTAGTGGATTCAATGTTGGAAACCTAAAAGACAACCAAGAAACCACACACAGTTTGTTGTCTGAGTGGAGTCTTCTATTTTCCTCTTCTACTAACCCTACACCCTCCAATCTAGTTGTGTATGTAAATTCCCCACCCAAAATGAAGGGCATAGTCATACCTTTCCACCACCCAAAAACACAAAAAAAATTAAAAATCCCAAAAATACTAATAAAATTGAAAAATAAGAAAAAATAAAAAAAGAACTTGATCATATGAGAGAAGCATTCTAATGCATAGTCATAGAGTTTCCATTGATTAAGGTTATAGAACACATGCTCAACATTAGATGATATGTCTAGAAACTTTTCACACCCAAAAGGACATGTAAGAAAAGAACTAAAATAGAGAAACACATTTTGTCTATGGTGGATTCGTCGGTGTTGAGGAGAAATACAAAGAGTCATAGAGTGAAGCAGTTGCCTAGAGTAAAGTGTGAAATCAAAGGCATAACATTCACCCATGCTTAGATCAATTATTACTCATAAATAAATATTCTCCTACCATACATTTTTTATGACATTAAAATCGGATACTTCAAAAATTAAGGGTGATCGTTCAACTTGTTGATCGATCTGTTACTAGGTCAAAGGGAAATATTCCGATCATCATTACTTTCCAAGTGGTACCAGTCCACGTGGACTTTATCGTCCTTGATGTGGAACCCTTGGAGAGTTTGTCTAGTCTCCAGTTATTCTTGGTAAGCCATTATTAGCCTTATCTAAGGCGATTATTGATTGAGAGACTCGGGCTATTGAGTTCCCGGTGAAGATGTACACTGACCATGCATACATTATGAGGATAGAAAACCCACCAAGCTATTGATTGTCAGGACCATCGAGATGAAAATGATTCCTACCCCTCTCCTTTATTAGCCTAAACTTATCCAAGGAGACCTCCCTTCACGATGTGACCCTAAAAGAGACACATGCAAATTTTATTATCGAGCTGACTGCCAAACCTCACACCATGGGCATCTCACCACCCATCACTTGCTATATCATATGGATATCTTCCAAGGAGGACTCAAGGATAGAAGATTCACATGAATCAGATAAAGATTTTGAATGTATTGATCATTTCAGTGATCTGATTCTCGAGCCTACACTGCCACACCCCACTGACTCCTCATACCCACCATAATGTGGACACAGAATCAAGGAAACAACCACCAAGGGGAAATATCTCAACTTACAAAAATACTTCACCTAAATCGGACACAACCATTTTGTATTTTCTTGATAATTACTATGATCTTACACTTGAGCCGATAAATCCCAAGCCAACAAAGGAAACTTCTTCACATACTATCTAAGATCTGAGTCACATATGTACCCTTGAATATATGTTAACTGGACAACCTGACTGATCCGATGAGGAGTTCGTGATTCCCAAGTAGACACCTTTCCCAAGACCTAGACCTAAGGAAAAGACCAGTATCCCACCAATCACCCCAAACAAATAGGTCATGTCCTCTACTCGGTTATCTATTGAGGTGTTCCCCTGTACCCATCGAGGAGTGTCATTCACCTCTTCCTCTATGTGCTTAAAGTTGTACGAACTTGAATAAGAAAGTCTCCTTCTACATACCGGAGAAGAAACTTTATGAGGACTCCTCGTTGGGTCCAAACGAGGTAATCTACATGAGTGAGGTTAGTTTGATTGTTCTTCTACCATAATTGAGCATGCGATAGTGTGTCAACCCTCGTTAGGGTATCCAGACATCTCTTTACTACTCATATGAGGATGATTCTAATAGTGACACACTTGTACATTCTTTTCTTCCCTGTAGTCCAAAGAAGGTTTGATGATGACATTCTTGATCTCTGTACATTTTCACTACCTTGTAGATGTTTTCTTTTTGTTCCTTCTATCTCTCATGATTCGTATCACTCACTCTGGTTTTTTCTATTTTTTATTTGTGGCTATACTTAGCAGATTCTATGTATAAAAGAGTGAGTGACTCGATTTTCTCCTTATTCTATTCTTTTTCTTATTCTTTTTCTTTTTCCTTTATGTATATTCTCCATATCTCATCGGTCCCTCAGTCTCTCCTGACCAGAGCCTAAGTATAGGTGGGTAGATGTCTGTTGTTTGCCGCATGTATTCTTTATTCTTTCCTTTTCTTAACCTCAACCCCCTCATTTTTGTTTTCTTCTAAACTTAGGCAGACTTGAGCCTAAGTATAGTGGGGCGACTGTCTTTTATACTCTCTTTCTTTTCATCACTCTACACCTAGTACGATTTATGTCTTCCTTTGTCTCTATGCTCTGAGGACATAGCATGACCTAAGTATAGGGGGTGTCATATATATTGTATATATAATTTACATGTAACTCGTACTTGCACATATTTTCTTGATATAGCTCTTACTTATATGGGGGTATATGTAAATATTATAAAAAAATGTACAATATGTAAAATACTTCTAAATATGTATAATCCTAGTAAAATTTGTAAAACTCTTGTAAAATTCAAAAAAATACAAAAAATGAGTAAAAATAAAAAAACAAATTCAACCAAAAAAACTTGCATATGATGCATCTGCACTTCATTCAACATATCATATATATGCATTGACAGAAAGTCATTGGCTTCTGAACCGAGTTGTGGGAAAAATTTGAGAGTGGACTTGACCTTGACCTCAATCCACTTAATCTTTAGAGGAACTTCATCGAGAAGTAGGATTTCAGAAGCTTCAGGTCCTAGACTTAAATTTCCAAGTTCTACACAACAACATTCAGATTTTGACACTTAGTGTATAAGATAATTGCCTCATTCTGAGTATGACTCTTGAATAGAGAGTTGATCTAGACTCTAGTACTGTACACAATTCAACTCTAATGGAGTGTTGGAAGATTGTATAGCTTCTTCTCTAGTCATGTGGACGTCTAAAGACTGGAGTATGGGTTAAAATAGAGCTTCTATTAAGGGATAGTATGCTAGTACTTAGTCGTTTAGTCGAGGTGGGGGGCAATGTAACCATATCACATGGATGTTCACTCTTGTACACAAAAAATAAAAAAATGTACCCTAGATAAATGGGCAATATAAAAAAATCTCCAAAATATATACAGAGCAAAAATTTCAATACGTGAACATAGAAGGAAATACCTAACAGCGACCAAGCTTCAAACATGAGACTTGTAT
Organism: Ottelia alismoides; assembly: GCA_037367405.1. Taxonomy (NCBI): domain Eukaryota; kingdom Viridiplantae; phylum Streptophyta; class Magnoliopsida; order Alismatales; family Hydrocharitaceae; genus Ottelia; species Ottelia alismoides. The sequence continues at coordinate 467,391 of JAZKJV010003628.1, read as the reverse complement.
GCACTGGATAGGATCCAATTTCTTCCCTCTTTAACCTTTTTTATACTAGCAATACGTGAACATAGAAGGAAATACCTAACTCCCCAAGGACGAGTTACTGGAAGAGGAGATTATATCATAGTTTATCATTTAAAATCGAAAGAGTCAACACCCTTTACACATAAGAGATTGTTATTCAATGTTCATGGAGTACGCTTTGGGAGGGGATGGTTACGATGTGACTTTTGAGCCGAACATATGTAGTCACTTGTAGAACTTATAGACTATTGATTTTAAAATCCTAATTCACACAATGCCAAACTATTAATCCAAAGGATGGGTTAATCTCCATTTTCACACTTTGCTCATAATGTTGGTATGTAATCCAGTTTCATTTCACTACTTCATTCTTTAGTTGCTCGGGGACGAGCAAGGTTTAAGTACACGGGGTTTGATGATTCAATGATTAACCACTCTAATCATCTAAAAATAGAGCTCCGTCTAAAGTAATTAAGTACATTTAGGTGTTTATAACTCATAATTAGCATTCATGCACTTGTTAATAATTTGCATAAATTAACATTTTCATGTTGCACCAATATTCACTTGTATATATTCAACTAATTTAACCCAATTTTAGTTAATTCACACTAACTCCAAAAGACATCAAAATATCTCCAATTTATACATATCACTAATATTCATCAATAAAAATCATAAAAGAATACTAACATGTATATAAGTGAGATAGACCTAAACCCTAATTTGAGACTAAAAAGTCATAAAGTCAAATGTCTCTCCCATACATATTCCTATGAACCCATACTCACTTTTGAATTAATGTACACTTAATTATCTACAAATCAAGAGTAAATTCAAAAACATCAGAGTTCATATGTGAAACTTGGTTTATCTGACCGAATTGTATTGTATATATTCACTAATTTTTACTCATCATTTTATCAGCAAAATTGACTCTTTTTGATTCGTTTCTTTTTATTTTTTATTATAGTTATGTTTTTGTAATTCCAAAAAAACAAAAATTTCAAAATATAAAAATCAAAGAAAAATGGTTCTAAGTCTATATATACACTATGTACATAAGTCTCTTTTATTTTATTTCTTTATTTTCTTCATTATCAAAATTACCATAAATTATATTAACGTGTAGACACATTACTTTTATTTTATTTGATTTTTTGAAATTTTATTTTATTAAAAATAACAAAAATTGCAAAACATAAAATCCATGTATTTTATTCACATAAGTAACCACCAAAAATATTATTTTGTACAGATGGGGTCTTTTGGTCTTAGTCTATCATGAAAATTGTAGATTATATTGAGGAGAACAACTTTTGTTAATGAAGTTTTTTGATCTGGTATTTTTTTCTATTTTATTTTGATTTTTCTCTTGTTTTTGTTTTTGAATTATCTGAGCCCGACATGTGGCAACCTACAAAGACGCCATGTGTCGTCCCCTGCTCTCCAACAACTTCTTGACTCGATCAAGTCTAACCTCCATCAAGAATCATGAAAACCCTAATGCCCAATCCATCAAAACTTCATCACCGCCACCAAATCACAACCCATCTGTCGATCCACCTCTTTAATTCTGAAGCGAGAAAGAGACAGAAGTGACCGCCCTATGGTTGGTGACAACATTTGACAGGAGTGAGAAATCCCTGATTTTCATCATAACCTTGATTTATTATCCCTCCAGCTTCAACAACTCATTAACAATAGTTATCAATTAATTTAACTTGATAATTAACCTCCTTAATTACTTAATAGTAATTGTTGTACACAACTTAATATATTATTATACCCATTATTTTATGTATTTCTTTATTATTAAAAATCAAAGAAAAAAGTCTATATATATTTTATTTAAGATTTCTATTAAATCAAAAATACAAAAAAATAATAAAAGGGGTTAAAATAAGTATTTCAATACCTTCAAAATACTCACAAAAATAATACTATGTATATATGATGTATTCTTACTTTGAGTTCTTCATGAATGTTGTAGAACTCAAAAAGATCTAATACTTTCTTGTTGAGTATTTTTTAATTATGCCTCTAATTATTTAATTCTTATTTTACAAGTATTATTATATTTCTAATTATCTTATTAGGCCATATAGCTTCATCTCCACTCGTTACGTGGCTCGACCTTATGTCCTTACCCGCTCTACTCCAAAGCTATCTGATCTTAATTGATCAGATGCTCTAGAATCACTCATCAACACCTAATCGACAATCGCATGATCATCTTTGATCAAGTCCATCAAAACCACCCATTGGCTGACAAACCTCAACCTTCTGATCGCAAGATCAGACGAGCCTGGTTCATCATCAAGTTCCTCCCCCTCAACCTCCAAGCGTTGTGAGCTCAGCAACCACTGGCTTCCCCAAAATTCCCTAACCTCCTCACGTAACCACCCAACCAACTTCCACCATTACCCTCTTCACCTAACTTCTCTTCTTCATGCTAACCCCTTGATCGACCAAAACCTTAACTTTCCAAGCAATGGGAAGTATTTGAAACCACAACCTGGGAAAGGACACCATCAAACCACCTTCTTTAAATACTCCTTCACCGGGCTAAAATTGGTCGTCTACCCTTGTGGAAAGCAAGCCCTAGCCACCTCCTCCACTTAGTGACAGGAAGAAAGAGGTTTGATCGAGTGATTGTGGACCATGTTCTTCTGGTGATGACCCACGGTCACCTACCATGTACATAGCTAAATCATGGCTATTTGAGCTTCCAATCTTATCGAATTGGTCAACCGAATATCCGTGCTTCATATGAAACTCAATCCAAGGCGATTCATCCATCTATGTGTGATCCTCAATCTCCAAGTAAGTTAGGTTTTCTCCTTGTCATGTTTTCTCTTATTTCTTTACATGTGTACGTAGGTCTTCATTCAACTCAAACTAACCCTTGACCTTCCCGTGCATCAGTGATGCATGTGGGTGGAACCAATCAAATTCTCCTCTCCTCCAGCCCTTAGATCACCTCGCACTTTTTCTCCTTCATCCATGGTGGAGAACCCACCAGGTTCCCACCTTCTTCACATATCAAAGACCTCCAAGTCGCTCATTATCGCATACACAATCATCTTTGCTTCGGTTATTGCTTCCATAATGAAAAATCCTAAATTATCCTTCTTAATTCAACCGGATTATCGATTAAATTTAATGATGTCATTGCAGTCGGGTAAAATCAGACTTATCAAAACCACTATTATTAATATGTCACTTAAATGCAAGAACGGTAATTTTTTATTTTACTTGGGCAAGCCCAAGGTCAAACTTAGGGAGGCAACTTTCTCCTTAGATTAATTCAAAGTTGATTCAGATGTTAGGTTTTCAAGAGAAGATTTTTATGGTTTTTTATGCAATTAAGGAAATGCAATGCAATCCATACCACTTAGAGGGTTAAAATGTGAATAAGATCAAACTAAGTCATAAAATTCTCAAACTTGGCCAGGATGCCAGTTTTGATGAAATGGAGCTACCCTAGTTTTTAGAATTTTTCGACTCTCAATGAATTAACTACGAATTAAACATGAATGCAGAGTGATTTTCACAATTTTAATTTTAACAAAGACCAAACATCAATATTTTTTAGAAACTAATTTATCCGAGATAGGTCTATGTGAGAGACATCCATAATAATTGTTAATTTCTAAAAATACTAAGTGAGGAATTAATTAAAAATGAATTACACAAATCACCAATTAATTTATTGCGACCTAGATATGCATGCAAATGATGTGATTTTTGGGTACAATGTAGAAATACTTAAACTCTAACAATGATGATTTTTTCGTAATTTTTGGAGCATCAATCAATTTAATAATCAATTAACGGCAAACTGTGGGCAAAATGTGCTATTTTCCATGAAAAGAATTATGTTAAATAATTTGAAGCTCACAAAAATATAATAACCATTCACAATGACAAAGTCTAAGATGTTCTACAATATGCAATTTTTGGAATGACAAAATGATGCTAAATTGATGCTCAAATAAATATGCAAAGACAGGAGTATGAATGCAAAACAGAAATAAAATAAAAATAATAAAAATGCTGACAGGATACGGATGCAATTACCTAAACCCTGAGGGGTTTTTTTGTAGTTTCCCCGCCAGGAGTGTGCAACACACGTGTTATCTCCAGCAGGGAGCTTTTCATTGATTCCTGTAGCTATGGGGGGTCTCTGCAAATTCTTCCAAGTATACACGTGCACCTCACGTGATTTTAGACTAGCAGGGGCGTCAGCATAATTTCCTGAACTTCCACGGGCACAGGCAAAATATTCCAGGACCTCACGTGTTGTCCACATGAGTTGCGAGGCACGGATGGCTGCTTCTGAGCCTCCACGTGTCAAGCTATGGAAGCTTTCGGCGAACCGAGACTAGTGGTTTGGTAGGCGACGTAGCACAATTACCACCATCGGATGGCACCTGATCATGTGAATATGATCAAACTAAGTCATAAAATTCTCAAACTTGGCCAGTATGTCAGTTATGATGAAATGGAGCTACCCTAATGTTTTAGAATTTTTCGACTCTCAATGAATTAACTACGAATTAAACATGAATGCAGAGTGATTTTCGCAATTTTAATTTTAACAAAGACCAAACGTCAATACTTTTTAGAAACTAGTTTATCCTAGATAGGTCTATGTGAGAGACATCTAGAACAATTGTTAATTTCTAAAACTATTAAGTGAAGAATTAATTAAAATGAATTACACAAATCACCAATAGTTTATTACGACCTAAATATGCATGCAAATGATGTGATTTTTGGGTAGAATGTAGAAATACTTAAACTCTAACCACAGTGATTTTTTTCGTAATTTTTGGAACATCAATCAATTTAATAATCAATTAATGGCAAACAGTGGGCAAAATGTGCTATTTTCCACGAAAAGAATTATGTTAAATAATTTGAAGCTCACAAAAATATAACAAGCATTCACAATGATAAAGTCTAAGATGTTCTACAATATGCAATTTTTGGAATGACGAAATGATGCTAAATTTATGCTCAACTAAATATGCAAAGACATGGGTATGAATGCAAAACAGAAATAAAAATAATAATAATAATGCTGACAGGATATGGATGCAATTACCTAAACCCTGAGGGGGTTTTATGAGGTTTCTCCACCAGGAGTGTGCAACACACGTGTTATCTCCTGCAAGGAGCTTTTCGTTGATTCCTGAAGCTATGGGGGGATCTCTGCAAATTCTTCCAAGTAGACATGTGCACCTCACGTGATTTCAGACTGGCAGGGGCATCAACATAATTTCCTGAACTTCCAAGGGCACAGGAAAAATATTCACGGACCTCACGTGTTGTCTACGTGAGTTGCGAGGCACGGATGGCTGCTTCTGAGCCTCCATGTGTCAAGCTATGGAAGCTTTCAGTGAACCGAGACTAGTGGTTTGGTAGGCGACGTGGCACGATTACCACCATTGGATGGCACCTGATCATGTGAATATGATCAAACTAAGTCATAAAATTCTCAAACTTGGTCAGGATGTCAGTTATGATGAAATGTAGCTACCCTAATGTTTTAGAATTTTTCGACATGAATTAACTACGAATTAAACATGAATGCAGAGTGATTTTCGCAATTTTAATTTTAACAAAGACCAAACGTCAAGATTTTTTAGAAACTAATTTATCCTAGATAGGTCTATGTGAGAGACATCCAGAACAATTGCTAATTTCTAAAAATACTAAGTGAGGAATTAATTAAAAATGAATTACACAAATCACCAATTAATTTATTGCGACCTAGATATGCATGCAAATGATGTGATTTTTAGGCATAATGTAGAAATACTTAAAGTCTAACAATGTTGATTTTTCCGTAATTTTTGGAGCATCAATCAATTTAATAATCAATTAACGGCAACAGTGGGCAAAATGTGCGATTTTCCACGAAAAGAATTATGTTAAATAATTTGAAGCTCACAAAAATATAACAAGCATTCACAATGTTAAATTCTAAGATGTTCTACAATATGCAATTTTTGGAATGACAAAATGATGCTAAATTGATGCTCAAATAAATATGCAAAGATAGGGGTATGAATGCAAAACAGGAATAAAATAAAAATAATAAAAATGCTGACAGGATACGGATGCAATAACCTAAACCCTGAGGAGGTTTTATGCAGTTTCTCCACAAGGAGTGTGCAACACACATGTTATCTCCAGCAGGGAGCTTTTCGTTGATTCCTGAAGCTATGGGGGGTTCTTTGTAAATTCTTCCAAGTAGACACGTGCACCTCATGTGATTTCAGACTGGTAGGGGCATCAACATAATTTCATGAACTTCCAAAGGCACAGGAAAAATATTCCCGGACCTCACATGCTGTCCACGTGAGTTGCGAGGCACGGATGGCTGCTTCTGAGCCTCCACGTGTCAAGCAATGGAAGCTTTCGGCAAACCGAGACTAGTGGTTTGGTAGGTGACGTGGCATGATTACCACCATCGGATGGCACCTGATCATGTGGTGCATGCAGTTTCTCCTTTGGCTGAAGGAAATAGGCGACGCATCGAACGAAGCTGGTGGGAGCCCAAGGTGGTTGGCACTTCTGGCAATCATTGGTGTGAGTGTGAAGCTACTCTGCTGTGGAGGGTCGTCTGAAGTCACGGTGGCGGTGGTGTGAAGTGGACGGGTGAGCAGGAGCTCTGTCAAAGGCTCCTGGCTGTGCGTCGGTGAAGCAGGGTGCGTTCGTGCCACTGGGAATGGCAGAAGCTAGTCGTGAAGGGATCTCCTTGTTCCAGGTGACACATGCCCAGATGCTCGAAGGAGAGTATTAAGACTCGTAACGTTCACCTGCAAGGAGCTCGATGGGATCGAGCAGAAGCCTGGCGTTGTAGATGGAGGTGGTGTAGTGATGGTAGTCCAATGGCCCTGTTCTAAGCACGATGGTTGTGGATGCTCAGCACGATGCGTGAGGTAGTGGTGGATATCGGGTTGTACAAAGGGTGGAATTGTTGATTAGAGACGACAGAAACAAAGTGACGATGTGGTGTAAAGATATCACAGAGACGGGGAACGGAAGAGGAAGAAGAAGAATGAAAAAGGATATGAAGGAGGGAGATGATGAAGAAGAAGAAGTAGAGAGGAGTTTACCTGAGATGGATGAGTTCACATGAGGAATGCTGGAGCGTCGAGCTTCAACTGGGATCTTTGCTCGATGAAGTCAGTAAACTTCAGAGCTTGACCAGCACAGAAGACTGCAACTGCTACAAAGGGTCGAGATGGCCCTTTGGATCTCATCGGAGATGGCATGTCGTTGCTCGACTGGTTGTCGACCTTGCTGTCACCAAACTCAGATCAGGAGCTCGAGGCTATTCTCGCATAAAGGCGGATGATGGTCAAGGCAGGCGATGGTGGTGTATTTATAGAAGGAAGTTTGGGGATCCAATGAGTGGAGGCACGGATTGCAGGGGGAATATGGAGCAAGTGGAGGACAGACGTGGGACGAGTGGTAGGCTGCGAGGATGAGGGATGATCCGACTCCGTCGTGGAGTGGTTGGTGCCTAGAGGAGATGATGGAGGCGGTGGGGGAAGTAGAAAGGGGGGAGAGGCTGCACGAGGTGAAGTTCGTGGGCGAGGGAAGTTTGGAGGTAGATGAAGGATCTCAGCCATTGGATCTTACGATCCAACGGTCTGAGAAGTGGGCTCTCACAGACGACTTGAATTAAATCGATGGAGGGGGAATCGAAAGGCGTAGAGAGCACCACGTGGTGAGCTGAGAGGACAGCATGGACGGACGAATGAGATGCGTTATAGGATTGGATCGGATGGTCGAGAGTCCTAGCGGAACAAATGGTTGAGATGATCGTGGGATGGAGAAGATCGGGCGGCTATGAAGGGGCACATGTGGCATTAGGAGGAGTAGGCGGGAGCGGACAGTCGTGATTTGATCTGGGAATGATCAAACGGTTGCGAAAGGATGCAGGATTGGATGGTGCAGAAAGAGGTGCCTGGAGCCAATCGAATGGTGGAAAAATGCAGGCGAGTGGCTTACAGTGAGCGGGCCACGTGGCTCAACCAGAAAGACCACGTGGCCCAATCAGATTATTCAGGAGAAAATCAAGAAAAAGAAGGAGGAGATGGTTGAATTTGGAAAAACTCAAAACATGAAAGTTTGAAGGTCTTTGAATGTATATTACTTTAAAAGTGAGTAGACCTAAATCAGACACTATATGAGAGAGATATGCGCATTTTAACGCTCCTAGTTTCAAACTTAGACTCGGGTTTTATTGGTCAATTTTACAAGAGTATTTTTTTGATATTTTTCCATAATTAGAGTTAGTAATATATACACTATAGAGTTGATTTTATTGGATTTGGAGTTAGTACAAAATAGATACAAATATAGTATTTATAGGTGATTTTTACACGTGAATTGGACTTCTTATTTAATGCAAATATGAATGCTAAAATGCAGATATTATTTACACATGCATGAATGCTAATTATGCAATGTAAGTGGAAATATGCAGCTAATTACTCGGGAACAAAGCTCTATTTTCAACTTTTAGAGTGATGAATCACAAATTCATCAACCCCCTATACTTAGACCTTGCTGGTCCCCGAGCAACTAAAATGAAAAGCATGAGTGAAATGATTTTGGGTTCCATACCAAGGTCATGAACAAAAGATGGAAATGGAGCTTGACTCGACCTTTGGATTAATAATGTGGCAGAACCTTATTGGGATCTGAATTTAAGACCTAACAGCCTTTAAGTTCCACAATTCTTCTATTCAAGACGCCTCAACAGTCAGGTCAGAACAAATCCTCATATGTAAATTTCTAATGATTATGAATATTACTTGTAATAAGTAAGTGAAATATATCTCTCCACATCAGAAATGGCAAAGAACCATTCTCCTCTAACAAGGTAACTCTAGTTCCCTGGTCCAGTAACTCTTTCCTCAAGGAGCGGGGTATTCCCTTCTAAGTTCAAGTGCGATCGACTTAAGAAGGGGGTGGAGAGAAGAATGGACGGTAGCCAGTGTAGCAACCTATCCTAGGATGCTTTACCAGTGTATCCAAGTCATCCAGCTGCAGGCTTCCATGGAATGAGGCTTTGGAGCATATGCCTTGCAGATATACAGACTCCGACAGGCATTTTATTTTCAATCAGGCATGTCCACTTTTTTGGAGTTCTCTCTCTCTCTTTCTTTCTTTTTTTCTTTTTATTTTTTGACATATATACAATCAGGCATATCCCTCTTTTGAAGCTTTATTGCAACCCACAGCATCCCGTCCTTAGACGTCAACACCACCAGACTAGGGTGAGATGCACTACCCTCCCTAGAGGAGGACGGATGTTTTCACCCGTGTGCTACTCCAAGCTAAAGGATTCTACCTCCTCACCGCCTCATCAATGAAGAGCTACATGTATGGTGCTTGTCCAAGTTAGGTCACTGTCTAAAAGAATCGTGCGTGTGTACAAACTATTTTACTTAGACCAATCGAGATGACATGTGAATGTAGACTTGCAGACTCAAAGAATTAAGTCACTCGATCTGAAATATCTTAACTCCAGTTTCTATAAGGTTCCTCTGAAATTAGGTAGATTAAGGTCAAATCAAATCCATCCTCAACATTTATTCATAACATGGTTCAAAACCCGCTAACTTTTCACTTTGCATGTGCTAGATATGCAGATGAAATGTAGATGACATGCAATTTATATGAATGGAATGCAAGATATTTTTTAGTGCAAGGATGATATGCAAGAGTAAATAAAAAGCCTATTTTTCTTTTGTTGTGTTTTTAAAAAACTTGGTATTCCTCCTATGTTAAAACAATTTTACAAGAGTTTTATAAGTATTCTACAATATACAAGTATTATACAATATACAAGAATGCATGTATTTTAATCTTAATTTTTTTACTCACCCCGTAATTATTGCATAATATATACAAAAATACGTGAAAATACGTGAAAGTACGAGCTATGGGTAAAGTATATATGTAATATATACATGCCCCCCTATACTTAGCATGTGTTATGCCCTCAAAGTACGAAAAGTAAGGAAAAAGGCATAGCTCGTGCTAAGCATAGGAGAGATAAAATAACAAAATGTATAGAAGTCGCTCAGCCCCCCTATACTTAGGCTCTGGCAGCTAAGTGTAGAAGAAGATCAAAAATGGGGCAGACAAGGTCAAGAGGGAGACGGATGAATATATACATGATGGGCATCGGTCCCCCCTATACTTAGGCTCTGGTCAGCCTAAGTCTAGGACAGAAGTGGATGTGAGAACCGATGAGATCTGGAGGATGTATAGCAAATGGTGAATAGACTCGGGTCACTCTTCCCCTATACTTAGGATCTGGTCATCCTAAGTATAGCCATAAAATGAAAGGATATGGAGCTGGGGCGAGTGTTTCGAATCACTGGGGAGGGAGGGAAAGAAAAAATGTACAAGAAGGGTGAGTATATACAAGGATCAAGATCTGAATCTTTTTTATCCTGCTAATGGCGAGAGCTTAATGTTGCAAGGTCTCATGCGCAGCTTTATGTGTGTTTTCTGAGTCCGCCTCATGCATGAAAACAATCTCCTCAACACGAACTAACAGTTCATTAGGTTTGACAAAGTGTTTCAGCAGTTATCCATTAACTAAAGATGTATGTGCTCCATCTGTAAGATCTGAGATCTCTACACATCCACCGTCATGCATAGCACGGACTATGAACGGACCCGTCCACTTGGATTTAAGCTTCCCTTGGAAAACCTTCAGCCTCGCATTGAACAAGCATACCTTCTATCCAGGAACAAAGATCTTTCGTCTGATAAATCTATCATGCCAACGCTTTACCTTATCCTTGTACACCAAACTATTATCATATGCTCGGTTTCTGATCTCCACAAGTTCATCCAAATCCATTTCTCTATGTTTATGTGCTAGTTGTGTATTCCAATTGATCTTCTTGATTGCCCATTCAGATTTCTGCACTAACTCTGTGGGCAAATGGTACATCTTCCCAAATACCATTCTCAATGGGGAGGTTCCTAATGATGTCTTGTAAGCTGTCCTGTAAGCCCAAAGGACCTGATCCAAGATCTGAGACCAGTCCTTCCTGCCTAGGCAGACAAGCTTATGCAATATGGTCTTAACCTCGCTATTCAACACCTCTGCCATGCCATTGGTCTGTGGGTGGTAAGGACTTGCGACACGGTGTTCGATGCCATAATCCTTTACGAGTTTCTTCACGTATCTGTTCACAAAATGGCTACCCCCATCGGATATCAACACTTTGGGGATCCCGAACCTAGAGATGATATGATCTCTGATAAGTTTACAGGCAGTCCTGTTGTCTGTAGCTCAGGTCAGGATACCTCCACCCACCTTGATAGATAATCCACCGCAAGAAGGATATATTCAAAACCATGGCTAATCGGGAATGGGCCCATGAAGTCGATGCCCCATGCATCAAAGACATCACAAATGATGATAGGCTGCAATGGCATATCATCCTTGGAACCAACAGTTCCTCCCATTCGCTGGCATACTGGGCACAACTTCACAAAGGTGAGAGCATCACAAAATAGAGTCGGCTGGTATAAGCCACATTGTAAAACCTTCCATGCGGTCCTCTTCCCGGAGTGGTGTCCTTCTGCCTCCAGACTATGGCAAAAAGTAATGACATTGTGATATTCCTCCTGAGGAATACACATCCTCCAGACACAATCCGGTCCTTCAAAGAAAAGGATCGGATCCTCCCAATGGTAATATCTCGCATCCGACTTGAGTCTGTCTATGCTGTTCTTGGGCCAATCTTCAGGAACTTTTTTGGAGACACGATAGTTCACTATATTGGCGTACCATGGGAGTGAGTCGAAAACAAAAACCGACTCGTCTGGAAAGGAGTCTCAAATAGGTGTATCATCAGAAGTATCAAGAATTTTGAGATGGGAGAGGTAATCAGCCATTGCATTCTTCTTTCCAAGTTTATCTCTAATGTCCAAGTCAAACTCTTGGATGAGTAAAATCCACCTAAGAAGACATGCCTTTGCATCCTTCTTTTCCATCAGGTACAGTAGTGTTGTATGATCTGTGAACACAATCACCGTAGATCCGATGAGATGGGATCTGAATTTATCCAAGACGAACACTATTGCAAGCATCTCCTTTTTAGTAACTGTATAGTTACGTTGAGCGGTGTCAAGCACTTTGCTTGCGTAGTGTATAGCGAACGGGATACCATCCCACCTCTATCCTAATAAGGCCCCAACAGCAAAATCTGAGGCCCCCGTCATGATCTCAAAAGGAAGAGACCAATCTGGGGCTTGTAGGATCGGGGCGTCCATGATCATCCCTTGAAGTAGCTTAAAGGCCTCAAGACATTTATGATCGATAATAAACTCCATGTCTTTGCCTAAAAGCTCAGTTAGTGGTCGGGCGATCTTTGAAAAATCTTTGATAAATCTCCTATAAAATCCAACATGCCCGAGGAATGACCGCAACTATTTTACGTTGGTTGGTGGCTAGAGTCATCTGATCACATCCACCTTGGTAGGGTCAACCTTAATTCCTCTCTTGAAGATGACATGCCCCAACACAATGCCCTTAGTCACCATGAAGTGACTTTTCTCCCAAGAGAGCACCAGACTAACCTCACAACATCTTTTGAGGATTCGGTCCAGATTTCTAAGACAAGAATCGAAGGAATCATCGTGGACCGAGAAGTCATCCACGAAGACTTCCAAGAATTCACCAACCATCTCGACAAATACTGCAATCATGCACCTTTGAAATGTACCGGGAGCATTTCATAACCCAAAGGGCGTGCGCCTGAAAGCATAGGTACCAAAGGAGCATGTGAATGTGGTTTTATCCTGATCCTCAGGAGCGATAGCTACTTGATTTAGCCCGAGAACCCATCTAAGAAGCAGAAGAATTCTTTTCCCATTAATCTTTCTAAGATGTGATCAAAAAGGGTAAGAGAAAATGATTCTTCTTCGTTGCGGCATTCAAGCGTATGTAATCCATACAGACACGCTACGACATGTGTCCTCATGTCACAATCTCTTCTCCATCCTCATTGGTGGTTGTTTGAATTCCCAACTTTTTCGGGACAACATGGATAGGTGCCACCCACTTGGAATCGGAGATGGGGTAAATAAAACCCGCATTACAAATTTCTCAATCTCCTTCTTCACGACCTCTCGTAAATTTGGATTCAACCTACGTTGGAATTCACGAGAGGGTTTAGCTTCATTCTCATGGTAGATATGGTGCGAACATAGAGTGGGATTTATCCCATGGAGATCGGAGATGCTCCAGCCTATTGCTTTGTGGTTTTTCTCCAGGATCTCTAGCAAGCGAGATTCCTTCTCATTGGTCAATCACGAACTGATGATGACCGGAAATTTCCTCTCGTGTCCTGCAACGAAGGCATACTTAAGGGTTGTGGGTAATGGTTTGAGCTCAGGTAAGGTGTGGTCATCAAGGAAATATGGCTTAATTAATTCTGGCTCTATGCAGGCAATGGATGGATCTGTCTTTGAAGTAACTGCCACCAACTCATTCAGCTCTGGAGTCGGATCGTCAAAAGTATCCAAACAATCGGCGAAAGCTACGTCCGACTCATCATCCTCATCTTTTGATTGTCCTAAAGAGGAAAGGACTGACAGGCCCAACTGGGCCTCTGTGTCATTAAAGATGTAGCGGGATGCATTCTCTGTAGGATTGATGAATCTACGTTTCATCATCTTTATTCTATCAAGTTGGCCTTAAAAACCCTAGTAAATGCGTGTAAATAGGCTTAATTTAGGCATTTTAGCATTCATGCATATGTGTGTAAATATTGTATAAAATGCGGTTTTTAAAGTCAAAATTATAGAATAAAGAAAAGAAAAGAAACATAATAAAATATTGTAAATATTTTATGACTCGAAACCCCGAGACCTAGGCATCTTGATGACTAGGTCGACAAGGAATAAAGTAGGGGGAGATAAGGGCCAAAATACCAATAAAAATCCCTTTCATTTCATTCATTCTTTATTAACTTTGGGACCTATTTTTGGTTCCACTTTTTATACATCAAATAAAGAAACTTTGTACATGAAAGTTGTAGATAATTAAATAAACAAAAATACAAAATTGATTTCACTAAAAATAATACACAGATAAAAAGTTATGGTCTGAATAAAAATCCAGAATCCCAACTTCCCAGACCCGTATCTCACAAATGAAAATTCCAAATAAACTCACTTTAATTGTATATAGAATAAAATAAGCTATTTAATGGCAGTGGTTTTGCATTCGGTGGAGCTACGGTTTGAAAGTAGAGTTTTGGACCCTTATTGTATACTTGTACAGATTAAAATATCCAATTTATTATTTATTAATTATTTTTGTATTTTTATATTTTTATAATTTTGTAAATATTATTTATAATAATGATGTACATTAAAATCAGAATAAAAACCTAAATAAAATACAAAATAAAATACATGTATATAAAATACATAGGTATAAGAACTATACACATACCTATATTTTTAATACTTTTATTTTATTAAGTGTATAAAATACTTCATGAAAATAAAATAAAAATATATTTATGTGTATAAAAGTATTTTATAATTTATAAAATAATAAACATAATTAAAGAAATTAAATATACAGAATAAAAATAAAAGAATAAAATATATAGGTAATATACCTATGAGGGCTATAAAAGGTAAGTTGTAAAAATACACCTCATAAAAATAATTAAAATTACCATAAAATAATATATAAAATAATAAACAATTTTTATTTAATAACCTAAAGCTAAATAATTCATTTAATATTTTTAATTGATTTTACAAGGGGTTTTTCCTGGTTGGTCCACGTAGACCAACCAGGTTGGTCTGATAGTTGACCTCTGGTCAACTGTCTGACCTCCCACCTGTAGTCATGTCAGAATGGTTTTTGGGTCTGTTTCTCGATTTTTTCAAGGGTTGTCCGCTCCTAGTTTCATGTCAAAGTCTTCTTGACTTTTGTTCGTCGTTGGTCGAGGATGCTCGCCCATATCTTTCCTCGGGCATCGCGCTTCATTCTTTGGAGCTGGTCGGGCGGGCAGTCAAACTCTCAAATACCCCCCCCCCCCCCCCCGACTTTCCTCTCTTTTTTATCCCTCTTCCACCACCGAACTCCTAACCTAAGTCCTTGAAGATACTCCTGGTGACAGCAGGAGCTCGTCGGGCTTCTCATTGGACCAAGGCGGCGTCGAATTGAGGTGGATCCCCTCGCCGGAGCTCTCGCCAGAGACCCCTTCGTGCGCATCTTGGTGAGGCCCTTCTTCCCCTTTTTCTCTACTGTTACCTAGTGTCTAAGTAGTTAAAACCCTTCTTTGTGTTTGCCTCGTTACGATCCATCATCTGATCATCATCAGACACTTTGATTTCGTCTCGGCCGGCATCGAGTTTCGCCGGCCGACGTCACCTTCCCACGTCACTGTACACCCCTGTGAAATCCTCCACGAAGTCGGGGCATTTTTCCCTCGACTTCTTCACAAATTTTACTTGTAGGTCTGAAGCCCAACCCCGCATCCGGAGGGATTTTGTGCCTCGCCGGAGGAAGCTTGGAACCACCAAGCTCCGCCTACGCAGCGGGAGGGCCCTGGCCTTCGCCTGGGCATTTTGAAGCCTCCAGACGTCAGAGGAGCCCTGCAGGAGTACACGGAGACGGTCGGGGACCGCCCAGGTGCACGGAGGAGCCGTCCTCTGTTGATTCAAACTCGCCGGGGGCCTGTTCCTCGGGTGTTATTGGTGGACCTCTCCACGCCGTCCGATCAAAGGCCGATCGCCCAGGATAGCAGCCACCGTAGGATCAGATCCAGCCCTTACTGTTCGATCAACTTCCATCATCTAATCAGGGTCGTCCAACCGAAGGGGCATCGCGCAAGGAGGACGCTCCACGTGGCGTTAAGTGAGACCTATCAGCCGTTGGATGCGCCCCCGGTGTGGGTAAATTTACATTCCTCCCCCGCCAGTTTTTGTAATAGTTTATTAGTAACTAAACTTTCGTGGGTTGTTTAATTGTTTTTGTAATGTTTACATGCAGCCCCCTGGGCTTTTGAATATTGTGTTTTGATCCCCCGCCTGGCGCACGTGCCCGTCACGTGCGTCTGGGCTTTTTGCGAGGGAACCCAGGAGTTTTTGTGTGTTCACCTTTAGTACCTAAACTTTCAGCTGCTATATAAAAGTATTGGCCTTTTTGCATGTAAGCCCCCAGGGTTTTCAATATTGCAGTTATACCCCTCCCAAGTCCACGTGCTTCGCGCGCGTGACCTTGGACATTTTGCAGGCATACCCCTACGGGTTTTATGATTGGTATTTAGTCCATTAATTCGCAAAATTAATGTATTATTTTGTTGGAAAATTGCATGTGTGCCCTTGATACTTTGCCTATTTACAGATATACCCCTGCCAGGCTTAGCATTTTTGTCTGCTTGTGTTATTTATTTCTTGCATCATTAAAACCCTAAAAATTCCACAAAAATTATGCTAAGCTCATGTTAACTTGCACTTCTACGCCATATTCTTCTATTGCATTTTCATTGCATTCTTATATTTATTAAAAATCAAAAACATGCATTTTATCTTCTGTATAGCTTAGAAAATACCAAAAAAATTTTAAAACACATAAAAGTTCCAAAAAAATTACCTACTGTCTATTTCAGTCTATTTTAGTGTCAATCCAAAAATCAATAAAAAATTCAAAACCAAAACCTTAAAAATTAGAAAATACCCAAAAAAATCCAAAAAAACTAAAAAATACTCGATAAATCAGAAAAATACAAACTCAAGTCATGTAGGTTCCTTATTTTATTCCCTTTATTTTAAAATTAGTTTGGAAAAAATTTATGGCTTTTTGATATTTTTCATTCCTGTTTTACCTTCAGCCAGAACATTAAGTCACTATTTTCTTTATTTCACCATTTAAAATACCAAAAAGAGTCTGAAAAATACCCAAAAATCATAAAAATAGTAAAAATTTATAAAAAGACCAAAAATATTTTATTTCCTAATTTTTGACTATTTTTCCTTGTTTTTATAAATATTCTAGCACCTCTTTTATTATATTGTTAATATATTCCAATATAGAAAAAAATAAAAAATATAAAATATAAAAAGAAAAAAAATAAAATCAGAAAATTAAAAATCAAAATACGAAATTAAAAAATTTTTAATAACAAAAAAAATTATAAAATTAAAAACCCAGAAAAAATCCAGATTGGCTAAGTAGTCCATTAGACCTAGGTTTTGACTTTTTGTCTACACTCTACACCTTTGTTTCCTGTGTTCGACCCCTACTTGCTTGCCATTGTACATTTTTAGTAGGGTATAATAAATTTTAATACTTGCTATTGATTTCTTGATTAATTGTGTGGGTTAATTGTTGACAAACGGGAAGGCTTGAGTAGTCGCCTCAGCGACAGTGAGTCTGATTTGTCAGACCATTATTTAGCAGCTCTCACATTCTCGTTTTTCAAATGGCGTCGTTGCTGGGGAGCATCGGCTTGTAGAGTACATTTGTGTCTTTTATCTGCTTAGCCATTTTTGATTATTTGTTTTCAGTGCATAATTTGTTTTGAACGGTCTGACACCTCTTTTGTTTTCTTGCGAGGGACCGCTGACTGAGGAGGATCGCCTAGGGGATCCTGCGCAGCCTTGGGAGGAGGAGCCGGCTATTCTACCCTAGCCGGCAGGAGAGAGCGGGAGACTTGAGAGAGTGTGTTAGATTAGTTGTCTATTTTTTTAGAGAGAGAGAGACTAGTAATTTGTAATAATACAGGACTTGGACACTTAGACACTCCGGGCCCAATTTCCGGGTGTTTGTTCACCTGGGGGCTCACCGCAGATTTTATCGCATTTCACGACTGTCGGTTGTCGGTTTTGTTTTCATTTTTCATTTCTTTTGTGGATTGAGCCCTTAGTTCTAGGCTTTTGCTCGATCGATTAGATTAGGACCAAACACACTAATAACCATTGCATGCACCTATAGATCGTATTTGGACTTAGTTTAATTAAACAGTTAATCACTAGTCTTTGATCCGACGTGCCACGAGCTCATCCCGCCAAGCACTTCTCCTAAAATCGATGTGTCGAGAGGAGGAGGGGTGAGCCTAGACCGGACTTTAGGATTGTAGATTGGAGGTTGACTTGTGGTTCTTCACGTAGCAATTGCCTCCTTAGGACAATTTCCGCTTGCATATCGGCATATAGCTTAGGTTTACAAATTTCTGCTTTGCATTCCGCATGGAGAGAGCTGGGATTCACTGTAAGTCCTCTATCTTTGCATCCATCATTTAGGCACAAAGGTGAGATTTCCATCTTGGTGCCGACTTGCATTAGCTTTTCCGACTATTTTTTCCCTCTGTTTTTGGACAAAGTAGGAATCAAAGAAAATACAAAAATCGTTAGGCGCTTGTTTGAATCTACTCAAAAGAAGCGATAACACCAAAAAAATTAAAAAAGGGACTGTAAGAAAACTTTGACCTAAATAAAATTGGTAACTGGACTCATTGATTGGGGAGAGTAACACCCTCACTTGTATTCAGGTTGCATGGGAAGGTCTCCTTCCAAGTGAGCAGAGTGCTTCGTAAGGATTAGAGACAAAATCCCAGCTTGTGGCTGCCTTGTGTATCGCCTGGATTTCCGATGTATTGGCGCTACTATCGTACGTAGGAGAGTAGGACTTGGTCACCATCGGTGACTCATTATTGTGTCAGCATCGACCTTGTCCGAAGTACCGAGCATAGGCCATGCCTTCACGGGTGTGTCTGTCTCACCGTCTGCGTCCAAGTAGGGTCTTGCACGCTCACGGGTGATTCCGTTGTGAGCGAGATCCGAAGTATCAGTTTCGCCTATCGGCTTCCTCCCTCTTCTTCTTTGGCTGAGTAGGGATCCAGGAAGGGTTACAAGGACCTCGAAAAGCGCAAGCTACAGGTTACACAGGAGGAGGACAAGTACGGGAATACTTTTCCGGCAGTACTCTCGCTCCTATAGGCGTAGCGCTCTAAAGACTCGTTAAAAGATAACTTCCTGAATTCAAGTTAAAAATTACAAAGATAAAAGTCGAACCTTCACGGCTTCACGTGTTGAGTTGGTGAATCCCCTTATTTTGTGTTTGATTGCTAGTGCATTTAGGTCAAGATCAAAAATATCGTGCCTTTGCGCAAATTTTGTTCTCCCTCCAGTTGACCCTTGCTCATTGTGAAGCCTTCTATTGTTTTACACTCCATTTGTTTCTTGTTGACCCCCGTATCTTTCATCCACATCAATCTTCCTCCTGATCTCCGAGATGGCGGCGAATGGGCAGTTTAGTCGAGACTCTGTTAGCACCCACATCAGTTCCATTCGCTCTCCCTCTCCAATAATTCGGGATGATTCCCGAGAACCCGGTTCAGACTCCGTGAACCAATCTCCAGACCCCCCGTCTTCTTCAATGAACCTGGATTACTCTCGTCCCGAACTTTGTCCGTTTTGGATGGCAATTGATTTCACTCCTTACACATCACCGTCCTTAACAAAATTCTGTGTTGACCTTGACATAGACCACATCTCTCTATCTGGTGCTGCAATTCAGACTGATCGGGGCATTCTTCCATGTGCAGACTTTGAGCCCGATCTCGAGCCAGCAAACCAAGCAGAATCCGAGATGGTCGGTGGAAGAGGAAAGGGACCACAGCCCAAGCCTGAACCTGAAATCAATCTGGGGGAAGGGCAGTACACCACACAGAATGAAGTTAACAGTCAGCTGTTGGCTTCCATCCAAGCCATTCAGCAACAATTGACTAATCAAGCCCTGGCCCAGACCGCCTTCCAAGATATGTTGAATGATCTGAGGAGGAGGGCCGACACAAGAGATGGACGACGAGAGGATGATCCAAATCATGAGCCTAATTTTGAAGAGGTCAGAGATGAGTTCTCAGTGGGAGGACCAGAATTTGATGCAGCGGAAGCAGACCCACCGCAGCCAAAGCCCACGTTGAAGGAAACATACAACCCAGGAGCGGGCCGCATCACTGAGTGGATTCAAGTTCCACGAATTCATACCCACTTCGAGTTGAAGCCGCAGTTATTGTCCCTGCTTCCCACATTCCACAGGAATACCACTGAGGAACTATATATCTTTCTCAAGAAGTTTGGCCGCATCTGTGCCACTGCTCACTACCCTGGAATTCCTCTAGGGGTAGTCAAGATGACCGCCTTTTCCTTCAGCCTTCAGGACAAGGCCCTATATTGGGTCGACCATCTTGGGAAGGTCGTCACGACCTGGGAGGAGTTGAAGTCTGCTTTTCTCCATAAATTCTATCCTCTCGGGCGATTGAATCAGATGCGTGCCCGTACCTCCAGTTTCTGCCAGCAGCCCCACGAGACTATCCATGAAGCGTGGGAGAGATTCAAGGACCTGCAGGAAAAGTACCCCCACCATGAAATTCCAAAGACTAGTCTCGTGCAGCATTTCTTTGGGGGGCTATCACTTGAGAGCCAAAAGCTTGTAGACGCCGTTTGCGGCGGTTCGCATTTCAACAAGGACGAGGACGTGGTATGGAACGTCTTCGAGGAAATGGCTGAAGGAGAAGCCGCTCAATCCTCGTCTAGAGCATACATGAAGGTACCAACCGCCATCAGCAAGCCAGTGAACATGGCTTCTCACACCGAGAACAAGGATGAGAGCTCCAACCTGAGCATCATTGGGAGCCACCTATCTAAGGTGGATATCATTGAGAAGAGGTCGCAGGACCTCGAAAAATTATCTATCATCGAGAAGAGGACCCAGGGTCTGGAAAAGCTCGACTAGATTTCCCAACAGCTGGAGCAGCTTGTGGATGCATTGAATGCAAACATGTGCAACGCTGTGTCTACTCTTGTCGAGCCGAATGCTGAGAAGAAGGAGCCTACAATGCAGCAGAACCCTCAGCCGACTCCACCGCAGCCCCAGCCTGTTCATCACGTGTATTACATGCAGGTTCAGGAGCATCCCCCTCAGCCCCAGACACAGATGGTTGTATATCAACCTGAGTCCCAGCCAGTCTACTCTGAGCAGTTCTCTCCACCCCCACCGCTGATTCAGGAGATCAATGACGTATGGAACAATAAAGTGCAGCTGACCCGTCCTCAGGGACACTCTCAGGGTCAGAACATGGGCAACAGGCCCTATCACCAGCAGCAGCAGGGTGGGAGACCCTTCCAGCCTATCTACCATAACCAGCCTCCATCTCACGGTAACACCTGGAGGCAGAACTACCAACATGGTCCTCAGCAGTCCAGATATCGCGGACAAGGATACCATCAGCAACCGGCTGCTCCATACAACCTATAGAATTCACAGTATTCCTCCAACCCTCCTCCTCACCAATTTTCTCAGGGTTACCAGTCCCAATCTCAGCCGCCATACTAGACCTCTAGGCCCCAGCAGGGGGATTCTTCTGAGATTGTGCCGGTTAATCCAGCCATGGCTTGTCCTGAACAATTAATGAAGAACATGGATGAGATGACCCAGAAGATCGACAACCTGACGGCTGCTAAGACAGTCATACCAGCTCAGGTCGAAGCCAATCCGAACAACTTCTGATGCAAGGAGCAAGTAGCCGGCAGTGTCCAACCCGAATCAAGTGAATTAAATTATTTTTTATCTAATGTTGTTACTCTCAGGAGCGGTAGGACACTCCAGCCATCAGCGACGGCGAAGGGAAAGCATCTTGCATCTAACGGGGAATTTTGGGAGCAGCACCATCATTCAGAAAATCACAAAAAAATGAAGAAAACAAGAAAACACAAAAAGATAACAGCAGCCTCGGTGGAGATAGGCCAGCATTGGAGACGTCTGCACCTGCCTCAGAGCCAGCCACAAGGGATTTTGCACCTGCAGCGAGTCCAACGCCAGCACCTGAAGCTGAGCCTGCCATTTTTGGTCCACATCTTGTAGATGATTCTATTCCTTCTTGCCATCTACCTATACACAACAATATGGACACTATTTTGAATGAAATTGGTGAAGATGTTGTATATATTCCTTTTCCGGAAGCAATGAAAAAACACAAAAAATGAAAAATTTGAAAAATGCTTTGTCTGATCCTGTCATTATAGAGATCATTCAGAATTTGGTGTTGAATATGCCATTAATGAAAGCTCTTGAGTACATGCCAGCTATAAAGAAAGGATTGAAAGAGGCATGCACAACCAAGCGTCGGTTGCATCCTCACAACTCCAGAAGCAAGGGTGGTAAGTCTGAAAAGCATATCCTCACAATGGCCACTGTTAATGCCATCAGCAATCTCCCGGATAAGAAGCCAGATATGGGAGCACCTCTTGTGCGTTGTCAGATGTTCAATCAGGAGTTTGAACGAACACTTCTCGACAGCGGGTCTTCTGTCAACTTGATGCCAGCTTCGCTACTTACGGAATTCAGGCTGGGACCGCTCAAGCCTACAACGATGATTCTGCGGTTTGCAGACAAGTCACTTAAGCGGGCTAGGGGCCTGTTGGAGGACGTGATAGTGACGGTTCAGGGAAAGCCGTTCCCGGCCGATTTTGTGGTATTAGATATGGACGTCCCTGCTCCATTGCTCCTTACCCCAATTATACTCGGAAGACCATTCCTGCGGACGTCAAACGCAGTAGTGAACTATGGGATAGGAGAAATCACTTTTGGTGCTGGCAACGAAATAATTAGAGTAGAGACCCTGTCTGACAGAACACCAGCCGAATGAACAGTTGCGGCATGTGCAAGAGTGATTGAGTATTCTGACGACTGCGACTTTCTAGCAGAAATTCAAGACACCAACTTGTTTTTGGATGATAATGAGATCCATGAACTCCTCTGCTCCGAGGAGGGAGTGGAGACCGCAGTCGAATTTCCCCTTATCAATCAAGATGAGGAACTCGCTGATGTGCTGCAAGAGACTGCTGTGGGGGTGATGTGCCTTCAAAACCAAGAGAAAATTTTTGAAGAATCTTTTAATGAAGAGGACATCATCGAGGAATTCTGTCAGGATTTGAGAGAAGAGGCAGAACCGAGTATGGTGGACACCGAACAGTTGAAAGAATCGCTACCTACACTAATAGCTGAGGTCACTTCTGAAGCAGCTCAGACCCCGCCAGAGCTGAAACCCTTGCCCTCCAACATGAAATATGCCTTCCTTGAAGGAGAACATAATATGTACCCGGTCATTATCAATGCACATCTGACCGAAGACCAAGAATCTCGTCTGATGGAGGTTCTTGAACGCAACCGCAAGGCGATAGGCTGGCGAACTTCGGATCTCCATGGGATCAATCCATCACTATGTTCGCATCGCATTTTTCTGGAAGAAGATTGCAGGCCCTCTCAAGATTAAATCCTAATCTGCGGGAGTGTTATGAAAGAAATTCAGAAATGGTGTGATGCGGGATTCATTTATCCCATCTCCGATAGCAAATGGGTCAGCCCTCTGCATGTTGTGCCAAAGAAGTCAGGGATCACCATTGTGAAGAATGACAAAGGAGAGGAGATCGCAACCAGAGTACCCACTTCTTGGCGAGTGTGCGTGGACTACAGAAGACTTAACCTCGCTTCCAAGAAGGATCACTTTCCTTTACCCTTCATTGACCAGATCTTGGAGAGATTGGCCGCGAAGGAATATTTCTGCTTCTTGGACGTTTACTCTGGATATAATCAAGTTGCTATTGCTCCTGAAGATCAAGATAAAACCACGTTCACATGTCCTTTTGGCACATATGCCTTCAGACGGATGCCTTTCGGGTTTTGCAACGCCCCAGCCACATTTCAGAGGTGTATGCTTGCAGTTTATGCCGATATGGTGGGCAACTTTCTCGAGGTCTTTATGGATGATTTTTCGGTCTACGGGGATTCATTTGACCAATGTTTGGATTATCTAGACCGAGTCTTACGAAGGTGATGCGAAGTCAATCTTGTGCTCTCGTGGGAGAAGAGCAACTTCATGGTGACCGAAGGAATCATGCTGGGTCACGTTGTTTCTAAACGTGGTATGGAGGTTGACCCAGCCAAGGTGGACGTGATTTCCAAACTTGAGCCACCTACAACCATCAAGCAAGTCAGATCATTCTTGGTCCATGTCGGTTCTTACCGACGATTCATCAAAGATTTCAGCAAACTGGCCAGACCATTGACTGAGTTACTTGGCAAGGAGAATGAATTCATTGTAGATGACCGGGTGCTCCTTGCCTTTAATCAGTTGAAAGAACTCATCACACAGACCCCTATCTTGCAGCCACCGATTTGGACTCAGCCCTTCGAGATAATGACCGACATGTCAGATTATGCCATCGGAGCTGTTCTAGGACAGAGGAAAGATAATGTACCCTTTGCGGTTCACTACGCTATCCGAACGCTCGATGAAGCCCAGCGGAACTACACTGTCACTGAAAAGGAGCTGTTGTAGTCTTTGCCCTGGAAAAGTTTAGATCCTACCTCCTCGGATCCAAAGTAATCATTTACACTGATCATTCGACCATTCGATATTTACAGCAGAAGAAGGACGCCAAACCACATCTCACTTGGTGGATCCTTCTCCTCCAGGAATTTGATCTGGAAATCAAAGATAAACCTGGGGTAAAGAATGTGGTGGCCGATCATCTATCGAGGCTTCCTGAGCCGGAATCTCCTGAGCTGAATCTGCAGCCGATCACAGAGACCTTTCCAGACGAGGCAATTCTGTCTGTCACCTCGCTTCCTTGGTATGCAGAGATTGTGAATTATCTGGTGACCAAGAAAATCCCACAGGATTGGCCTAAGTTGAAAATAGACAGATTCTTGTCTAAAATCCATTTCTACCAGTGGGAGGATCTGTATTTGTTTCGTGAGGGAGCAGATTGTGTCTGGAGAAGGTGCATTCCTCAGGAGGAAGTTCCAAGTGTCCTCGCTTTATGTCATGATCAAGATTCTGGAGGACATCATCCAGGCAAACAAACGGCAGCAAAAGTTCTTCAAAGCAGCCTCTGGTGGCCTTCTTTATTCAAAGATGTAGATGATTATGTCAAATGTTGCATTGACTGTCAGAAGATGGGCGGAACCATAGGAATGAGAGACACGATGCCTCTGAAATACATTCAGATATCTAACGTCTTCGACGCATGGGGGATCGACTTTATGGGCCCGTTTCCCAACAGTTAGGGCTATGAATATATTCTGCTGGTTGTCGACTATGTAAGTCGCTAGGTGGAGGCTATTCCCGCCCGAACTGCCGACAGTAGGATTGTATGTCGATTCTTGAGGGATCACATCATAGCACGGTTCGGGATTCCCAAGATTCTCATATCTGACGGGGGTAGTCATTTCATAAACAGAGAGGTGAAGAAGTTGACTCAGGAATTCTGCATTGAACATCGTGTTGTTTCACCCAACCACCCGCAGCCCAATGGCTTAGCTGAATGTTCAAATAGGGAGATAAAGACAATTTTACAGAAGCTTGTGCGTCCGGATCGCAAGAATTGGTCTCAGCTGCTTGATTCCGTTCTTTGGGCTTATAGGACGGCGTACAAGTCACCCTTGGGAATGTCTCCCTACCACCTGGTGTATGGAAAGCCATGTCATTTGCCCATTGAACTCATTCACAAATCCTTATGGGCCATTAACATCTGTAATTTGGACTCCAAGCAAGCAGGAAAGAACAGAAAATTGGATCTGAACAGATTACTAGAATTCAGAGATTATGCATATGACAACAACCTGATGTACAAGGAGAAAGTCAAAACATGGCATGACAAGCATATCTGCCACAAGTCGTTCGATCCAGGTCAGAAGGTGTGGTTGTTTGATGCGAAATTAAAAATCTTTCCAGGCAAATTGAAGTATAAATTGATTCGGCCGTTTATGGTTAGGCAGGTGCGTGACAACGGAAGTGTATTGATATCCAATCTGTCAGCTGACGCACAGCCATTTGTAGTCAATGGACAGCTTCTGAAGACATACCTTGAACATGATACATTCATGGCTGTCGTTGACTCGATTCAAGTAATCTACAAGGATGAGCTGGATATCTCCAAAGAGGCAGAGGAAGGCCAAGCAGAGCAAAACATTTTTGAATGACTTTTCTTCTTTTCTTCTTTTCAATCTCTTTTATCATCTTCTACCGACATGATGTCATCCCTTTCATCATTGCTACACTTAGGATGTACTTTATCCTAAGTATAGGGGGGATGCGCATCCCGAGTTGTTCATATCCACTTTTCTCTTTTCTTCTTTTCTTCCTTTCATCTTTTCCTTTTTTATCTTTTATATCTATCGAAAAGGTGTCGCCCCTTTTTGTCAGTCTTCTATACTTAGGATGTACTTTATCCTAAGTATAGGGGGGTGTACACCCCGAGTTTCTTTCATTATTTTCGACCCTCTCCATTGTCTCCTCTTCTTGTCTATACTTAGGGATATCTTACCCTAAGTATAGGGGAGACAATCTGAGTACGATCTGTTTATTCCCACCCTTGACCATCCCTGCCTTGTATACAGTCTGCTATACTTAGGATATTTGATCCTAAGTATAGGGGGGACGGTCAACTTCTCATTGGTTCATTCATTTCCCCATTCAACTATTCTTTAGACTTGCCTATACTTAGTACGAGTTATGTCTTCTCTTTTTCTCTCTGATCCATGAGGACATAGCTCAAGCTAAGTATAGGGGGGTCGTATATACTACATATATACTTTAGCCATAACTCGTACTTTCGTATTTTCTTAATAATATGGCTAATAATTCTTTAAAAACCCTAATAAATAGATGTGATTATTCCTCAAATTTACTGATTAATAAATCAGGTGAAAATATTTTTGCAAAATGTTTGAAAAATAGTTTGAAAATCTTTGTAAAAATCTTTTGAAAACTATTTTGAAAACGTTTTGTTACATATTTTCAACCTTTGTAAAAATATTTTGGTTTGTACAATTTATTTTCTTTGTGTGAAATAAAATGTTTGAAAAATGGTTGCAAATGGTTTGAAAAATGGTTGTAAAAATATTTTGAAAAATCTATCTATACTGTTTGGAAAACCTTTGCAAAAAGATTTTCAAATCTGTGTACATGTTTTTAAAATGTTTGTAAAAATTATTTTGGACTATAGTTTTCAAAAAAAATTGTTTGAAAAACCTTTGCCAAATAAGTTTGAGGAATACATACATTTCACCTAAAATCCACTACATATACATATAAAATTGATCACTTACCCCTGTAAATTTTTAAAATCCACTTCTTGTAGATATAAGAAGCACTCCTGTGTAAATATTTTCACCTATTTTTTATCCAAAATCTTTTTGTTTTCAAAAATCCCAAAAACATTTACAAAACTAAAATCCAAAAACATTTCAAAAAACTTTTTGAAAAATCCAAAAAAAATGCATATGCATCATCATCATCATCATCTTTTCAAAAATCCATAAAAAGTTCAAAATCTTGAAAATTGCATCACAAAAATATTTTCTGCATTCTGCATAGCATTTGCATAGCATGAGCATTTTTCGGATTGAGTTTGATAGTTGAACGAGTCTAAGTAAAATCCAGAGATTGGAGCTTGATTGGACCTTAAAATCTACCTAATAACAGAATGGATTCTTGACTGCCCAAGTAGAGTATTTCGGAACACACGCACGACTCTTGTTGATAATGACCTAACTTGGACACCTGCACCTTTCACATAGCTCAGCTCAGTTGGAGTGGTGAGGGGATTGGATTTGCCGGTATGAGACGCACACAAGTGGAAACATTTGTCCTCCTCTAGGGAGGGAAGTGCACCCCAACCCGTCCAGTGATGAGGAAGTCTAAAGACAGGAGGTTGTGGGTTGCGATAAAGCTTCAAAAGAGGGATAGTCTACTGGCTCAAGAGGAAAAACTCCTTATGTAAATGCTGTTGTATATAGTATCAAAAAAAAATGTGTTCAGGCATGTACAAAAATAAAAAGCCTGCAAAGTATGAACAAATGTTGTAAAGTCAATAAGCAATCTTGAGTTTTAAAGTCAAATATGTGAGCCTGCAGCTGGATGACTTGACTACCCTGGTCTTGCATCCCAAGATAGGTAGCTACACTGGCTACCGTCCACTCTTCTCTTCACCCCATCCTCTTGAGCTGGTTGCCACTTGAACTTAGAAGGGAATACCCCGCTCCTCGAGGATGGAGTTATTGGATTGGGGAATCATTGGGTTGTCGTACTGGAGAAGTCAGTTTCTTTGCCATTCTAGTTGAGGAGAGCCACCATCACTTACACTGTACGAGTCAGATTCATAGTCGTAAGGGTTTGCGTATGAATTGAGATATTTCTGACCTGGCTATTGAGGAGACTTGAACAGAGTTTTGGGATTCTCAGAGGCTGTTGAATTTCAAATCTGGTTCTCATTAAGGTCCCGCCCGCACTAAAATTCCAAAGGTCTGACTTGAGCTCCGAACTTTGATTTTGTGAAGTCAAGTTTGATAATTAAACTTTAATCCACATTTCTTCTTTTTCTTTTCTGTATTTTTCTTTTTCTGCACTTATTGCATAAGTGTTTGCTAGGGAATAGGAAAGGCAAGTATAGGGGGATGATGAATCTACGTTTCATCATCTTTATTTTATCATTTTGGCCTTAAAAACCCTAGTAAATGTGTGTAAATAGGCTTAATTTAGGCATTTTAGCATTCATGCATATGTGTGTAAATATTGTATAAAATGTGGTTTTTAAAGCCAAAATTATAGAATAAAAAAGAAAAGAAAAAGAATAAAATATTGTAAATATTTTATGACCCGAAACCCCGAGACCTAGGCATCTTGATGACTAGGTCGACAAGGAATAAAGTAGGGGGAGATAAGGGCCAAAATACCAATAAAAATCCCTTTCATTTCATTCATTCTTTATTAACTTTGGGACCTATTTTTTGTTCCACTTTTTATACATCAAATAAAGAAACTTTGTACATGAAAGTTGTAGAAAATTAAATAAACAAAAATACAAAATTGATTTCACTCAAAAATAATACACAGATAAAAAGTTATAGTCTGAATAAAAATCCATAATCCCAACTTCCCAGACCCGTATCTCACAAACGAAAATTCCAAATGCAGCAAACTCACCTTTAATTGTTTATAGAATAAAATAAGCTATTTAATGGCAGTGGTTTCGCATTTGGCGGAGCTACGGTTTGAAAGTTGAGTTTTGGACCCTTATTGTATACTTGTAAAGATTAAAATATCCAATTTATTATTTATTAATTATTTTTGTATTTTTATATTTTTATAATTTTGTAAATATTATTTATAATAATGATGTACATTAAAATCAGAATAAAAACGTAAATAAAATACAAAATAAAATACATGTATATAAAATACATAGGTATAAGAACTATACACATACCTATATTTTTAATACTTTTATTTTATTAAGTGCATAAAATACTTCAAAAAATAAAATAAAAATATTTGTATGTGAATAAAAGTATTTTATAATTTCATAAAATAAAAAACAAAATTAAAGATATTAAATATACAGAATAAAAATAAAAGAGTAAAATATATAGGTAATATAACTATGAGGGCTATAAAAGGTAAGTTGTAAAAATACACCTCATAAAAATAATTAAAAACTACCATAAAATAATATATAAAATAATAAACAATTTTTATTTAATAACCTAAAGCTAAATAATTCATTTAATATTTTTAATTGATTTTACAAGGGGTTTTTCCTGGTTGGTCCACGTGGACCAACCAGGTTGGTCTGACAGTTGACCTCTGGTCAACTGTCTGACTTCCCCCCTGTAGTCATGTCAGAATGGTTTTTGGGTCTGTTTCTCGATTTTTTCAAGGGTTGTCCGCTCCTCGTTTCATGTCAAAGTCTTCTTGACTTTTGTTCGTCGTTGGTCGAGGATGCTCGCCCATATCTTTCCTCGGGCTGTGGAGCATCGATGCGAGCAGCGCGCCTCGTTCTTTGGAGCTGGTCGGGCGGGCAGTCAAACTCTCAAATACCCCCCCCCTGACTTTCCTCTCTTTTTTGATCCCTCTTCCTCCACCGAACTCCTAACCTAAGTCCTTGAAGATACTCCTGGTGACAGCAGGAGCTCGTCGGGCTTCTCATTGGACCAAGGCGGCGTTGAATTGAGGTGGATCCCCTCGTCGGAGCTCTAGCCGGAGACCCCTTCGTGCGCACCTTGGTGAGGCCCTTCTTCCCCTTTTTCTCTATTGTTACCTAGTATCTAAGTAGTTAAAACCCTTCTTTGTGTTTGCCTCGTTACAATCCATCGTGTGATCATCATCAGACACTTCGATTTTGTCTCGGCCGGCATCGAGTTTCGCCGGCCGACGTCACCTTCCCATGTCGTTGTACACCCCTGTGAAATCCTCCACGAAGTCGGGGCATTTTGCCCTCAACTTCTTCACAAATTTTCCTTGCATGTCTGAAGCCCAACCCCACGTCTGGAGGGATTTTGTGCCTCGCCGGAGGAAGCTTGCAACCACCAAGCTCCGCCTACGCAGCGGGAGGGCCCTCGCCTTCGCTTGTGCCCTTTGAAGCCTCCAGATGTCAGAGGAGCCCTGCAGGAGTACACGGAGACGGTCGGGGACCTCCCAGGTGCACGGAGGAGCCGCCCTCTGTCTATTCAAACTCGTCGGGGACCTGTTCCTCGGGTGTTCTTGGTGGACCTCTCCACGCAGTCCGATCAAAGGCCGATCACCCAGGATAGCAGCCACCGTAGGATCAGATCCAGCCCTTGCCGTTCGATCAACTTCCGTCATCTAATCAGGGTCGTCCAGTCGAAGGGGTATCGCGCAAGGAGGATGCTCCACGTGGTGTTAAGTGAGACCTATCAGCCGTTGGATGCGCCCCCGGTGTGGGTAATTTTGCATTCCTCCCCCGCCAGTTTTTGTAATAGTTTATTAGTTACTAAACTTTCATGGGTTGTTTAATTGTTTTCGTAATGTTTACACGCAGCCCCCTGGGCTTTTGAATATTGCGTTTTGGTCCCCCGCCTGGCACACGTGCCTGTCACGTGAGTCTGGGCTTTTTGCGAGGGAACCCAGGAGTTTTTGTGTGTTCACCTTTAGTACCTAAACTTTCAGATGTTGTATAAAAGTATTGGCCTTTTTGCATGTAAGCCCCCAAGGTTTTCAATATTGTAGTTATACCCCTCCCAGGTTCACGTGCTTTGCGCGCATGACCTTAGACATTTTGCAGGCATACCCCTGTGGGTTTTGTGATTGGTATTTAGTCCATTAATTCGCAAAATTAGTGTATTATTTTGTTGGAAAATTGCATGCATGCCCTGGATACTTTGCCTATTTACAGATATACCCCTTCTAGGCTTAGCATTTTTGTCTACTTGTGTTATTTATTTCTTGCATCATTAAAAACCTAAAAATTCCACAAAAATTATGCTAAGCTCCTGTTAACTTGCACTACCACGCCATATTCTTGTATTGCATTTTCATTGCATTTTTATATTTTTAAAAATCAAAGACATGCATTTTATCTACTATATAGATTAGAAAATACCAAAAAATATTAAAACACCTAGAAAAGTTCCAAAAAAATTACCTACTATCTATTTCAATCTACTTTAGTGTCAGTCCAAAAATCACTAAAAAATTCAATACCAAACCCTTAAAATTTAGAAAATACCCAAAAACTTCCAAAAAATCTAAAAAATCCTCGAAAAATCAAAAAAATACAAACTCAAGTCCTGTAGGTTCCTTATTTTATTCCCTTTATTGTAAAATTAGTTTGGAAAAATTTTGTGGCTGTTTGATATTTTTCATTCCTGTTTTACCTTCAGTCAGAACAGTAAGTCATTGTTTTCTTTATTTCGCCATTTAAAAATACCAAAAAGAGTCTTAAAATACCCAAAAATCACAAAAACAGTAAAAATTTATAAAAAGACCAAAAAATTTTTATTTCCTAATCTTTGACTATTTTTCCTTATTTTTATAAATATTCTAGCACCTCTTTTATTATATTATTAATATATTCCAATATAGAAAAAAGAAAATATAAAATATAAAAAGAAAAAATATAAAATCAGAAAATTAAAAATAAAAATACAAAATTAAAAAAATTTTAATAACAAAAAAAATTATAAAATTAAAAACCCACAAAAAATCCAGATTGGCTAAGTAGTCCATTAGACCTAGGTTTTGACTTTTTGTCTACACTCTACACCTTTGTTTCTTGTGTTCGACCCCTACTTGCTTGCCATTGTACATTTTTAGTATAGTATAATAAATTTTAATCCTTGTTATTGATTGCTTGATTAATTGTGTGGGTTAATTGTTGACAAACGGGAAGGCTTGAGTAGTCGCCTCAGCGACAGTGAGTCTGATCTGTCAGACCATTATTTAGCGGCTCTCGCATTTTCGTTTTTCAAGGATCTATGATGTATTTGCTCCTAAGGATCTCGCAAACTATCTCATGTACAAGATTCTCTCCAGATGAGAGGGACTCATCGGTGCTAGCTGGGTTCTGTCTCCATGGTTCAATGGTGTCTACATGAACACAATCTGCTTCTGATGAAATATACTCGGTGCTTGATTCAGAATCTGGCATGTGCCACCTTGTCTCTTCATATCAAGTTCCTCATCTCCGCCTGGAGTTTGGAACTGAATTTTCCCGATCTTATAATAAAATAATGCCCCTGCTGTTCTAAGGAAGGGCCTTTCGAGAATGATCTGGGAATCTCTCCAATTTTGATGGGTCTCCATATCAAGGACTGTAAAGTCCACCATGTAATCCTGACCGTCGACTTTGATGATAATGTTCCTCAATTCTCCCTTGGACATCTTGGTTGATTTGTCTGCGAACTGGAGTAAGGCTCTGGAATTCCTAAGAGGTCCTAGATTTAGCCGCTCATAGAGGGTTGTGGGCATCAGATTAATTAAGGATCCATTATCTAGGAGAGTGTGTGCAAACGCAGTGTCATCGACATGACTCACCACGTAATGGGCACACATGTCCCTTCTCTTCCTTGCAAACACATTCTTGATGGCGCAAATAGTGGCTACTGACAAAACGTGCTACTCAACATGGCTTATGGTTTTCCTGCTGACCCTAGTAGGTGTACATCTCATCTTAAGGTACTTCTGAAATGCAGGTGCCATATCCACATACTTATCAAAGGGGATTGTGACCTTGATATATTTGTTGAAAACTCAGCCATCTCAGGGTCATCTTTTTTGTATTTTTTTGATCTTTTTCTTCTTTCCGCCCTTAAGGGCTTGGTGGAAAGGGATTATTGATGACAACTCAGATTCTGAAACTGAAATATTCTCATTCAAATGGGAAACTGAGTTCTGTACAGGACTGGAACTCTGACTTCGACTCTGACAATGTCTGGAAATAAATTCATAAAACGAAATTGGTGATGCATCTACCTCTACTCCCGGTGCGTCCTCCTCATATGGAGGTACGGGCTCCTCATATGGCTCGCTTGATTCATAGCTGGTGCTCCTCTCCTTCTTCTTGCCATGGTGTTTTGAGGACTTGGAAATCCTCTTATTCTGTTGGTGATGGTGGTGGTTATATTGCTCCTCTGCCTCCAAGTTCTCCTCAAGAAGAGACTTGGCGGAAGCTTCCTCATGTACCCGCGTCCGATCAGGTACGATCACGGTCCTTCTGCTCATGAGAGACATATGATTAACATTATCGTACGAAAGGATCTCTTGTTCAGATAGAGAATAATCTGAATAGTATACATGATTGTATGGTCAATGATGTCCCTGGTTCAGGCTATTGGGGTTGGCCTGAACTTGGTCGGGAATTGAGGTCTTTGGTGACATCTGCTGGTCCTAGTGGCGTGAGACATGGTTCAGATCTGTTCTTATATCCCGGTAATCGTTTTGTATTTTCTGAACCCTATCAATCAAAGTCTGTATGGCCAAGGTAAGGGACTCCAATTCACTAGTGGGCGGGGCATGATGCTGCTGACTAGAGGATGAGTGATTCTACTGTCTATACTGGCCCTGCTGGCCTTACCAATACTGTTGCGAGTGGGACTGCGGGTCCTACTGGCTCGAGTGGAATGTGCGCTGCTGCTGGTGATGTTGAGGCTAATATCCTTATCCTGGCCGGGACTAAACAAAGCGCAGTGTGGGGACAGAGCTGGTTTCCTGGTAAGCTAGGGAAGGTTGGTGTGGCTGACCATTTCCTATCCCCGACTGTCTGCCGACGGGGTCATGGTTGTACCACAGCCCGTGGATCTCAAACATCTGCGGAGGCTCCTCGTAGACTGATTCCACTTGTGGGGGTGTGTATTTCTCCTGCTGAGTGTACTGCTTCTCCTCAACCCAGCTACTTTGAGGCCCATGTACCTGCTCCTGTACAAGATGAACTCAATGTACAGGTACAAGTGGTGCAGAAGGGGCAGGTAGTTGTATCTTGATTACCTTCTCAGTCAATTCCTCCACCTGTTTCGATAATCGTGAAAGCGCCTCAAGGTCAGTGACCCTCTTGTGGATTTGTTCTACCAAAATGAGCATATCAGCTATTATCCCCATGCTAGGTATTAGGTCATCTGTTAGATCCGCTACATTCCTCCTAGATGTCTCATTAGATAGGCTTGAGGGGGACATCTGATAGGCCCTGTTGGCATGAGATCTGCCTGTTTCTGCCATCTGCTCTAGGATCTTCCATACGGCATCTTCATTCTTATTCAGATAGCTACCTCCACAGGCTGCACTCACCAACCCCTGCATTTCCGGGGTCATACCACAGAACAAGGTTTGGACTAAAATCACCTTGGTAATGACATGGCTAGGGCATTTTTGTGTCAAGTCATTGAATCTATCCCAGGCTTCATGGAATGGTTCGTGGGGGTCCTGGGAAAAGTTCTTCAACCCCGAGATTCTTCAAAAATCTCCAGGTTGTGCATCTAACCCCGAGATTCTTCAGCCAATGGGCATCCTTATCTCCTAAGGCAAACGGGGTAGCCTTCAGCCTGATATAATATTGTCCAACCCTAGGATGGCTAAGGTTATTACACACCAACTCAAAGTCTCTCAAGAAAGCATATGGTTCTTCTGTATCATTTCCATTGAACTTCAGTAGCAGATTAAGGAAATGGGGCTTCAGCTCAAATGCCTCTTGGGGTACCTCAGGTACGAGCCAACTATGCATCTCATTCTCAGCTGGGTGTTAGGCATCTACCATCGGTCTATCTATCTCACCTACCTCAATCGCCTGTGCTATCCTAGCCATAAGATCTGCATTCAGCTGCTCGGTGATGAATTTGTGATTCATCACTCTAAAAGTTGAAAATAGAGATTTGTTCCTGAGAGGCTCTTCACTCGGCTCTAGCTAAACGGGCAAGGACTTGGTGCATAGGATCATCTTTGTGTTCCTCTTCGTCTATATTTTTCTTAGGCATCTTGGTTTCTTGTTCATCCTCTTCACCTCAGTAAACAATGTGGTCTAGGTTAGAGGACGTAGTAATGAAGACATTCTCACTGAGGCGAAGGTTTTACTTGGTTAGATGAGAGGAGAGAAAAGGAATGGTTTGAGGGTAACCATCCTGAGAGTGGGGGATCCCGAACTCAAGAGGGTCATGAGCTCGGGTTGGCCCAAGTTGCGCTTGGGTCGATGAAGATGAACTTCGTGAGGGGTTCAATGAGAGATTTGTGAAGCCTGAGTAAATATCCCCCCAGTCAGTCATCTTTGATGGCAGAAAGAAGAATCAGGAGCACAAGTGTGTAAAGATAAGATTTGACTCCTACCTAAAGCAAGCAAATGAATCACAAATCTTGAGTTCACACTCAACACGGTGAAGGACCCGAAGCGAGGTCTGGTTAATCTGGTTGATTTTAAATGTGATTTTTCAGGCAAATAGCAAGGATTACGTGGCCTATAGGGATGTCGGCTCAAAGCCGGATGCGTCTCCCTTGTTTAACCTGTCGCCTAAGATACCAACGCCCTTCCTTTCTTCGCTCCTATCACCAGCTGAGAAGTTCAAGGACCTGCCCCTATCTACCTACCAAAGTAGGCAGAGGCTAACAAGGCTTATAACTTTACCCTGGAGGGTTACTAGCAACTTGTCGCGGTGCACCGCTATTTCACCCCTATCTAACTACTAAAGCAGGCGGAGGCTACTTGGCGCTGGTCAGTCGAACCCCAAAAAGTTCAGCTTGTGATATTTGCTAGGATCGAGGTACATGATATGGAAGGCGGGGATTTTGGCCCTGCCTTAGGGTGTGCACACACACTCTGTACCCTCACTCAGCTTGAAATCAAGGTTGAGGTTATTCTCCCGCAAACAGAATTCCTGATTTTATGTTGATTTTTTGGTCAATTTGTTTAGCAGTCCCAATTTTAAGTTTGATGACCACTTGTTTAATCCAACACACAAGGCACGTCTATTGTCCAATCCCAATTTCCTTTAATCCTAAGTTAGAAAATCAAGGGAGAAGGACTCGAGAAAAGTCGATGCACGATAAAACGATGATATATACCAAGTTCAGAAGACTTACAGTGATCAGCATGCTCTACATGCGGGATGCAAAACAGAATTGAAATTTTATCTAAATGAATGCAAGCGAGAAAAGTCTCTCCTATACAAGCAGTTATATTAGTGAGGGAAGAACAAATTAAATTTGGCCAAGTATTGTGGTCTAAGTACGTCTTTTAATGGTGAAGTGTGGCTCTAGATATTACGAACACAAGCAGTCCTAAGAAAGCTCTAAGAGTTGCGAGTGCAGGTCCTATCCTACGTCAAGCAACCACACAACACACGGAGACTCTTTTTATTATTTACTTACATGCATGAGAACCCAAACGGGAATCGCTGGAAATGCAAACTTTTTAATTTTTTTAAAAGTTCTCTCAAAAACCACTCAGTTCAAATCGATGCAGGTCTTCGGCTCGCCTAGCGAATCGCCTTCGATGCCTCATGTTCCTCGCACAAAAATAAACGATGGTCAGAGAGAGGACGACACAAAATAAACAAATACTGGAAATAACAGAAAAATATTCACAAGAAAAATCGGGAATCAGATAACCCGGGAATGGAAAACTTAAAATCTAATTTTTCTAAAAAATTAACCTTAGTCGTGCCTCCCTGGCAACAGCGCCATTTGAAAAACCCTAAATTATCCTTCTTAATTTAATCAGATTAACGATTAAATTTAATGATGTCGTTGCAGTCGGGTAAAATCGGACTTATCAAAACCACTTTGATTAATATGTCAATAAAACGCAAGCAGTATTTTTTTATTTTACGTGGGCAAGCCCATGGTCGAACTCAGGGAGGCAACTTTCTCCTTAGATTAATTCAAAGTTGATTCAGATGTTAGGTTTTAAGGAGAATATTTTTATGTTTTTTTATATAATTAGGAAAATGCAATGCAATCCAGACCACTTAGAGGGTTAAAATATGAATATGATCAAATTAAGTCCAACAATTCTCAAACTTGGCCAGGATGTCAGTTATGATGAAATGGAGCTACTCTAATTTTTTGGAATTTTTCGACTCTCAATGAATTAACTACCAATTAAACATGAATGCAGGGTAATTTTTGCAATTTTAATTTTAATAAATATCAAACGTCAATATTTTTCAGAAACTAATTTATCTTAGATAGGTCTATATGAGAGTCATCCAGAACAATTGTTAATTTCTAAAAATACTAAGTGAGGAATTAATTAAAAATAAATTACACAAATCACCAATTAATTTATTGGGACCTAGATATGCGTGCAAAGGATGTAATTTTTAGGAACAATGTAGAAATACTTAAACTCTACCTACTATGATTTTTTCGCAATTTTTTGAATATCAATCAATTTAATAATCAATTAAAGGAAACAATGGGCAAAATATGCTATTTTCAACAAAAAAATTATATTAAATAATTTGAAGCTCACAAAAATATAACAAGCATTCATAATAACAAAGTCTAAGATGTTCTACAATATGCAATTTTTGAAATGACAAATGATGCTACATTGATGCTCAAATAAATTTACAAATATAGAGGTATGAATGCAAAATAGAAATAAAATAAAAATAATAAAAATGTGGACAGGACACGGATGCAATTACCTAAACCCTGAGGGGTTTTATGCAGTTTCTCCACCAGGCATGTGCAACACACGTGCTATCTCCAACAGGGAGCTTTTCGTTGATTCCTGAAGATATGGGCGGATCTCTGCAAATTCTTCAAAGTAGACACGTGCACCTCACATGATTTCAGACTAGTAGGGGCGTCAGCATAATTTCCAAAACTTCCAGGGGCACAGGAAAAATATTCCCGGACCTCACGTGTTGTCCACGTGAGCTGCGAGGCACGGATGGCTGCTTTGGATCAAACCTGAGTTTTGAGCCTCCACGTGTCGAGCTATGGAAGATTCAAGCGAACCGAGGCTAGTGGTTTGGTAGGCGACGTGGCTCGATTACCACCATCGGATGGCGCCTGATCGTGTGGTGCATGTAGTTTGTCCTTTGGCTGAAAAAGGTAGGCAGCATATCGGACAAAGCTGGTGGGAGCCCAAGGTGGCTAGCACGTCTGGCGATCATTGGTGTGAGTGTGAAGCTACTCTGCTGTGGAGGGTCGCCTAAAGTCATGGTGGCAGTGGTGCGAAGTGGTCGGGTGAGAAGGAGATTTGTCGAAGGTTCCTGGATGTACGTCGGTGAAGCAGGGTGCGTTCGTGCCACTGGGAATGGTAGAAGCTGGTCGTGAAGGGATCTCCTTGTTCCAGGCGACGCATGCCTAGATGCTCAAAGGAGAGGCATTAAGACCAGTAACGTTCACCTGCAAGGAGCTTGATGGGATCGAGCAGAAGCCTGGCATTGTAGATTGAGACGGCATAGTGATGGTGGTCAAATGGCCCTGTTCTAAGCATGACGGTTGTGGAAGCTCAGCACGATGTGTGAGGTGGTGGTGGATATTGGGTTGTACAAATGGTGAAATTGTTTATTGGAGATGACGGAAACGAAGTGACGATGTGGTGGAAAGATGGCACAGAGACGGTGAACAAAAGAGGAAGAAGAAGAATGAAAGAGGGTATGAAGGAGGGAGACGAAAAAGAATAAGGGGAGAGGAGTTTACCTGAGATGGATGAGTTCGCCTGAGGAATGCTGGAGCATCGACCTTCAGCTGGGATCTTCGCTCGATGAAGTCAGCAAACTTCAGAGCTTGAGCAGCACAGAAGACTGCAACTGCTACAAAGGGTCAAGATGGCCCTTTGGATATCGCCGGAGATGGCCTATCATTGCTCGACTGGTTGTCGACCTTGCTGTCACCAAACTCGTATCAGGAGCTCGAGGCTATTCTCGCATAAAGGCAGATGATGGTCAAGGCAAGCGACGACGGTGTATTCATAGAAGGAAGTTTAGGGATCCAGTGAGTGGAGGTGTGGTTTGCAGGGGGAATATAGAGCAAGTGGAGGACAGACGTGGGACGAGTGGTAGGTCGTGATGATGAGGAATGACCCAGCTCCGTCGTGGAGTGGTTGGTGCGTGGAGGAGATGACGGAGGTGGTGGGGAAGTAGAAAGGGGGGAGAGACTGCACGAGACTGCACGAGGTGGACTTATGATCCAACATCTGAGAAGAGGGCGCTCACAGACGACTTGGATTAAATCTATGGAGGGGGAATCGAAGGGCCCAGAGAGAGCCACGTGGCGAGTTGAGAGGATGGTGGGGATGGATGAATGAGATGTGTGATAGGATTGTCTCGGATGGTCGAGAGTCTTAGCGGAACAAATGGTTGAGATGATCGTGGAATGGAGAAGATCGGGCGGCTATGAAGGGGACTACGTGGTATTAGGAGGAGAAGGCGGGAGCGGACAATCGTGATTTGATCTGGGAATGATCGAACGGCTCCGAAAGGATGCAGGATTGGATGGTGCAGATAGAGCTGCCTGGAGCCAATCGAACGATGGAAAAATGCAGGCATGTGGTTTACAGTGAGCGGGCCACGTAGCTCAACCAGAAAGTGCCACGTGGCCCAATCAGGTTATTCAGGAGAAAATCAAGAAAAAGGAGGAGAAGGCAGAATTTGGAAAAACTCAAAACATGAAAGTTGTATATCTCAACGAGCTCTACAATTTTCATGTTGACCAAAAATGGAGATGAGGTCAAACAAAGGGAGAAAGTACAAGGGTAAAAATGCCAATAAGTACAATATACAATTGGGGCCCAAAACCCAAGTTTCACATACGATCTCCGATTTTAATGAAATTGGTCTTGTTTCGAAGGTCTTTGAATGTATACTACTTTAAAAGTGAGTAGACCTAAATTGGACACTATATGAGAGAGATATCTGAATTTTAAAGCTCCTAGTTTCAAACTTGGACTCGGGTTTTATTGGTCAATTTTACAAGTTAGTATTTTTTGATATTTTTCCAAAATTAGTGTTAGTAATATATGCACTATAGAGTTGATTTTATTGGATTTGGAGTTAGTACAAAATAGATACAAATATGGTATTTATAGGTGATTTTTACAAGTGAATTGGGCTTCTTATTTAATGCAAATATGAATGCTAAAATGCAGATATTATTTACACATGCATGAATGCTAATTATGCAATGTAAGTGGAAATATGCAGCTAATTACTGGGGAAAAAAGCTCTATTTTCAACTTTTAGAGTGATGAATCACATATTCATCACCTAACATTTGCAGATGATTGATTCTTCATTGGTCAGGATTTTGGAGCATCTTTGTTCTAGAAGATTCATGCTAAAGAGATTCCATCGATTCGAAGTTCCAGCCCTCCTCGGTCGGTCATCAGTTTTTTCCTTATTTTCGCAAGCCCCTCATGAAGGTCATGATTAACCAACTTTTAGAAGCGGTCATGTGCTCTCACAAGTCAAGGGAACAGTCGATAAGGTGACTGCTCACGAAAGGCAATCAAATCAACAATCAATGCACAAAAACCCTACCAATAAATGTATATAGTGTGCAAGTATGTGTACAGTGTCGAAGACAAGGAACAAACTGGTGTAGCAATATTATTATTTATCTCTAAATAATAATGTATGTATTGCATATATTTAGTTGTACAATATTTACTTAATATTTCGTGGATTTTTAATTAATTATTTTTTATAATATATATAATTTTTAAATTTTAAATTATTAAATTCCTTTTTATATTTTTTTGATTGTTAATTTCTTTTTCTATTTAATATATAATAAGTATATATATAACTATATATGCAATACTATGTATAATATATGGTATATATATTATATTAAATATATAAAAATCAAAAAATACAAATAAGAACAATCCTTTTTATTTTTTTCAAAGGATTTAAAATATGTTTAAGGTACTTATAATAATTAATAATAACATAAACTATATATAACTATATATGTATATAAGTATAAAATCAGATATTCTATTTATAAATATAGTTATATATAGTCAAAAATTACAAAATAAAATATTTTTGTGTTTTCAAATATTCTTCTATTTTTATGAATTTATTTCGTGATTTTAAATATTTTTATGTATTTTTACCATCTAAAATATACCAAATTAGGGACTAAATAAATAGGTCGAATTATTTTGAGAATTGAAAATATCAAATAGGTCCAAAATTTCTCAAAAATATTTTCAATATGTAATAAATAGTATATATAAAAATATAATACATAAAAATGTGCCTAAAAGGTGCTATGATAATTTATGGTAAAGCCCTCTTGCATTATAGATATAACAAAAGGGCCCCTCACGTGGTCCAAAGCATGTGACGTAGGAGATTTTTAGTAGTGTCCTCCAGCTCCTGAGTATTCATGCACGTGCCCCTACATGTGGTATATTACATAGGACAACCCGACGGCTTTAGAAAGTAGTGAAAACACCCCCAGAAGGTCCAATTTGCAAAGATTTTATTTATTTATATTAAAAATAGCTCCCTAAACTTCTATTGTTTATATCTTGTGCATGTTTTGTAATATTTTGAATTACTTTATGTTCTTATTTTATTCTCTAGCATATGATACATCGAAATATTCATTTTGGAGATATTTTTACTATTAATAAAATTGAGGTATTCTTTCTTGAAATTGATCACATCTATTCCAATTCATTCATTTAATGCTCAGTAATTGGTGGATTACTTAGGGGAATTACTTTGGGAGTTAGTATAACAATAATTGAATAATAATTTTTGAGATTAAATAAGGTGGAGGAAATGATTAATTGCATGTCTTGGTTCTTACTTGATCTGCAATTATCTTGCATAGTGCATCATTCATCAGCATTTTAAATTCATAAAAATGTATTTGTTTATTGCTTCCACATAGCATAGCATTATTTTATATATTTATATTATATTTTAAAACTCATACAGTAACTAAATATTTTAAATTCAAATCCTAGAGAAATCTGAAAAAATACAAAATCTCTAAAAATAATCTTTTCCTGAGAACCTAATCTTCTAGAATATTTGGAGATTAGTTGTGAACTCTCATATTACCTCCCTAAGTTCGACCTTGGGACTTACCCAAGTAAAATAAATAATTTGAATGCACTAAATTTAATTGCATATTACTTTTAGTGTGGTCATTTTTTTTTAATAGTCCTCGATTGTCCGACCACAACAACATGACCATCTTAGCAAGGGCACTTTAGGATTCTTCAGTTGGTGAGATCGCAACACTTGGATGTTGAGGGGGAGGAGGTTGATGATGAACCGAGTCCATTTGATCTTTTGATGAGATGGTTGAGGTTTGGCCGCCAATGGGCGGTTTTGATGGACTTGATAAAAGATGATCATGCGGTAGTGGATTAGGTGTTGATGAGTGATTCTGGAGCGTTCGATCAGTTAAGATCAGGAGACTTTGGAGGAAAGCAGTTAAGGACAAAAGGACAGGCCACGTGGAGAGTGGAGATGAAGTCATGTGGCCCAATAGGTTCATTAGATTTATAAAAAAACTTGTAAATTAAGAAATAAACAATTAGAGGCATAATTAGAAAAAGTGTTTAACATGAAAGTTGTAGATATTTTTGAGATCTGCAACTTTCATGTAGAACTCAAAGTAAGAATACATCATATATACATATTATTATTTTTGTAAGTATTTTTAGGTATTATAAATTCTTATTTTAATTCCTTTTATTTTTGTTTTTTATTTAAGAATAATGTTAAATAAAATATAGACAATATTAAACTAATTTTTTTTTTTAATAATGAAGAAACACATAAAATAATGGGCACAATAATATTTTTATTTATGTATAATAATTAATGTTAATTTATTAGAAGAAGTTATTTATTCAGTTAAGTTAATTGATAATTATTATTAATGAATTGCTGAATCTAGAGGAATAATAAATCAATATTATGATGATAAATCAGGGACTTATCACCCCCCTATACTTAAGCTTTGCTCAAATCGTCGAGCAAATAAAGAATGAATAAGTTAGTTGAATCCATGACTGCGCATTTGAATATAAAAGACTTGACTAATTTATAACTCTTGATTTTAGTGACCCAAAAATTCTAAGCTGAACCAGGTCTTAATCAAAAGGAACTCAACTTTCCTATTCATCAGACTCTCTGACTATACAAATAGAGTAAGGATACGACATTAAGTGTAGACTGCATTTATAAGAGTAGAGTTGAAGCACCACTCAAAGTTTAGTCCAAGAGACTCTCCTTAGACCCAATCCTCAACTCTATGGAATAAATCATTTATTACATCCAATTCATCATCTCTTTAGTGTCATATTTAAATGGGCAGATGGAAGGCCAATTGATGGAGGGAATAGGTTTGTCTTTTCTTCTCTCCCTCTCATTGGAATAAGGAGCCTCTTGTATGCCTTATTAACTCAACACATGTATATTTTTTGTGTTGATCAGTGCACCCGTTAAGAGAAAGTTGAGTCGTCTGCACTTGTTTTCCTGGGAATGCACTAGGGTGTGTCTCTTTTGAGTATCTATTATACCTTCGACACCCAAACTTGTATCACTATACTATGCAGAGCACTTTTTGTGTGCTAGCCCGAGTCATAAAATCCTAAGAAGCTGGTCCAAGTAGACAATTAAAAGGTTGGGAGCGCTCATCTTTAGTGGAAGCACTTTGATTTTGTCTTTGTAATGTGTATTTTCATTTTTTCTTTCTTTTCTTTTTCTTTCATTTTTTAGCTAGATCCACTGCTTTTACCAAGATTGGTGCACACCGATCAACATTGTTATTTAATTTCATTACCCGGACACTTAGGCTAATATAGTACGATAGTATACGAACTTATTCTCATAGTGGCTGAAGTTGCTGACACTTAGGTTTCATGAAGCCCTCATCGATTTTATCCCAACCTTGAGCATCATTAAATAAGTTCCAAACTCAAATCTCAAGTCTCAGTTCCTCATTTGAAACCCCAACTCCTTTCATCATATATGCAGTCATGCATGTGAGATGCGAGTCATATTCTTTAAGGTATAAATGAAGTATGTAATATAGCACACATATATTTCAAACTGGGGAAGTACGAATTCTTAAGTCATAGACCATAATGACTAAGAATAGTTAACTACGAATCCTAAAACCTCATAAACCAAATGTTCTACATTACTCAAGTCTTGAGTGATAGTCGAAGTATTAGGGAAAACAACCATTTTATACTTACGTTAGTATTTGTGATTTTCTTACTTTTTCCCATTTTTTAATGTTTGAATAAAGTTAGATTTATTTACAAAAAAATGTTATTTTTATATACACCCTCATTTTTGAAAAGTTTGAAAATATTTTACAAATAATGTCACATAAATATAGATTTAAAAACATCTTACAAATGATTTTCATACAAGTAAAATCACATTTTTTACAAAAAAATGTAAAACATTTCCAAAATAATGTCAAGGAAGTGTAAAAAATTTCAAATCATTTTACAATCATTTTACAAAAATCAGTTCAAAAAGATAATTTACTCTTAGCTCA
Organism: Ottelia alismoides; assembly: GCA_037367405.1. Lineage (NCBI taxonomy): Eukaryota > Viridiplantae > Streptophyta > Magnoliopsida > Alismatales > Hydrocharitaceae > Ottelia > Ottelia alismoides. The sequence continues at coordinate 422,497 of JAZKJV010003628.1, read as the reverse complement.
AAAAGTTTTGAAAATCATGAAAATATGAGTTATGGCTAAAGTGTGTATATATATATGAAATATATACCCCTCTATACCTATCTTGTGTTATGCCATCATAGCACTAAGTAATATGAAGCCATAACTCATGCTAAATACCAAGTGACATACGGGAACTGACTCGGGTCTCCCCTTGTACTTAGGTTAGAAATAACCTAAGCATAAGAAGATGACCAAGAAGAGGGTTCATGATTAAAGAATAGAAATGAACGGGGACTCACTTCCCTCATATACTTGGTATGAGAAGAGTCTTAAGTTTAGAGAGATGTGAAATGGAGATGAAGGGACCCAAGGTGAACAATCATAAAAAGCGTAGCTCCCCCTAATCTTAGGCTAAAGAGTAGCCTAAGTATAAAATGTGAAGCTAAAGATGGGAAACCATGACAATATCAGTTAGGCTAAATGAATTTAATTAGATTAATTGAATCTTAAAGAGATGGAAATGGAGTCTTAGGTTTTTACGAGAAGATTTAAAGAGTCATAACAACAATCATAAGCAAACCCAATATATTCACAAACTCACACATGAAGGCCAACAAATGTTGGTCATATTATCTTGTTAGTTTTATTGGTGATAATCCAAAGTTTAAGTCCATTGTGCACATGTTTAATATGGACTTTGGGCACTATCCAATAGATACTTTCTCCCCTCTTATAAATAATAATAAACCTGTGAACTATGCATGATTTATTCTCCCAATACAAGGTTTATTTTTTAACTCCATTTCAATTGGATCAACTTGCATTTAACAATTGTAATTTTAGAGCTTTATTGTCACTTGAAATCAATGTGTGAGCACATAAAACATTGTCTACCGACCGGTCATGATTCCTTTTAAATTCTTAAGTTATAAATCAAGGAAGGATTCGGGAAAAGACCGATGCGAACAACTAATCATGATGCATGATCGTGTTGAGAAATACTTACAATGCATCCCAACTCTCTCCATGTGGATACTAAATTGATTTAAAGCTAACTAAATGTATGCAAATCGAGAAAACTCGCATCCTAAACATGAGTTCTATTAGCGAGGAAGAATGGTTTGGATTTGAGCTAAGTTAAACATAGTTTAAGTGCATCTCATGAATCTTATGAGATATGTGAATCTCTTAATGTCAGGTTAGTGTGTCCTAATTATGAATCAAGAACATGAAGTATAAACCTAAATTAGCTCTAAAAGCCGTGTGCCTAAACCCTGATTCGGACTCTCATGTTAAGCTGCACCAGGGGTGGGGTGAAACATGCTCGACACACACAATTACAAAGTCCATAGTCTTTAATTACAATACCGAGTTCTCAGTCGAGAACCATTGTATACACATATATATACGAATACAACAATACACACAAGAAACATACCAAAAATTTTGATAATCTTCAATTTATCTAAGGAAGCTTTTGTGGCTCCTAGCAGGGATTCTGAGCTCCAAGCAATCCAACCTTCATACTTCTACGAGAATCCTCGAGTCCACGGGCCCTGCCAAAAATAAGAGATGATTAGATATTATATCCAAGAATTATCAATCAGATGATAATATACATCAAACTAAACATAACAAAAACAAAAGGAAAGAAGTCATCACTGAACATTTTGACCTATATGACATATTAACAACTTAACAAAATATTAAACCTAATTAATTACATTAATGAAGCTGTGTCCCCAGTAACGAGACCATCTGATCAATGTGTATCTTGTTATATTAATATGGTATCATTGTAATGCGACCAGATATACATCTATTAGAGATGAGTCAGACATCTCCACGAGAAGTGGCTCGATTAAAATAATTTTAACATGGATAAGTCCAAGGTCGAACTCAAGGACACGAGCTATCAACTTAATTAATTAAATGTTTGATATCTATGTTAAGAAATTAAGAATGTTATCTAGATTAAAAAGAACAAGGAAAAGCAACACTTGACAATATGAAACATAATACATTTTTATTTGATTTTAAATACATGTTAAATAATGAAAAATGTTACAAAATGAATTAAATACACAACTTATACATAAATACATAAAATAAACTCCTAGGTTACATGCATAACATAAGAAATATATCTAATCAAAATCAAAGACCAATCGATGAATTATACAAAAGAAAGACTAAAGAAAATTCATTTAATATATCGAACATTATTAATAACATGTTTGATTAATCAATTATTATTTAACCATAAAATCAAAAATTATATCATGCCACATAAAGAGAATTAGAGTAGCTTCATAATGAAATTTAAATCACATCAAATGGATAATATATGCTCGATTATACAATAAAAGGTCGAGGGGTACAATTGTAAAGAAACATGAATTAAAAATACATCAAACATCATAAATTAGTCTCTGGAAGGACTTAAATGCAAATATAAAAAGCTAACGGGACTTATCTTTAAATAATTCTTATGGGAGGGATAAACGTAATAATGGAGACCCGACGGGGCTGATATGTAATAATAACAAGAGCGTGCATGAGGCACTGATGAATAGCCATTCAATCACCTTTATTCTCCTATTTTTCTTTAAATCACTATCTAAATTCATCTAAATATCTCTAACTTGCATGAATTAACATATGTCATTACTCTATAAAAATACATAATTATATGTATTTAAATCCAAAATAAAAGAATAAAGAAAAGAAAAAATGATAAACGAAGTATCAAATATATCGAATGACCCTAAACTTTGAGACCGAGTCTATATTGACTAGGTCGACAAGGAATAAAGTAGGGGGAGATAAGGGCAAAAGAATATAGACAATCATATACAGAACCCTAGAAACCCTAGGTGTTCAATTCATTGTCTATAGTACATTTTTACACTATTTTATACACACTTATACATACATCAAATTCAAATAATTTCAACATGAAATATGTATACAATAATATATAGAAAATTGCAAAAATAATATCCAATAAAATTCATGCACAGTGCAACTTGTACACACAGATAAAAAAGCTGCAAATCGAATTTCATTGATCAATATCTTCTCCATATAAACTAAAAATTCATCAAAATCACCTCCATTTTATGTCAATTAAATGTTTTATATAATGAAGGTGGTTTTATTTAAAATAGAGTTAAGATACAAAAGTTGGTTTTCTAGGGTACCATTGTACTAAGGCATCTGCATATCTTATTTTATTATCTAATTCTTTAAACTTCTACTCCATTTTTATTTTTAAATAATTGAATATATTATATAAAACATACTAAAAATATAAACATAGATTAAAACATTAAAATAATTGATAACAAAGAATGAAGTATAATACATAGATACGATATACCTACAATATGTGTATATGTAATTATTTACATCATAAGCAAGATAATATGAAAAAATAAAAAATATGTACATACATAATAAATAATACCAAAAATATATAAAATATATAAATATAATAATATGTATATAGAATACAAAATAAAAATAATATACACATAACATAGGTATATATACCTATACTTATACATGTAAAAATTGACATATAGTAAATAAGTTTGATAAAAATAAATAAATATGACATAAACATGGTACATAAAATTAGAAACAGCATTCATGTTTTAAGATTTATTTAATAAAAGTTCTTTTTTATTTTCTATTTATTTCCATTTTGACCTATTTTTTCCTCTAGTGGTCACGAGGACAAATCAGGAGGCAGTGACAGTTGACCCAGGTCAGCTGCCCCGCCCCCTTTTTTGGACCGGTCCATGCCATGTTCTTTCTTCTTCTTCTGTAAATTTTCTAGATCGATCTTGACCTCCTTTATTCTTGATTCCTTAAAAGAGATCTTCGCCCTAGAGTCAGTTATCAAATGCATTGAAGGGATGCATATTGTCTCGCAAACCCTAGGTAAAGAGGGCTACTATAGTAAATGTGTATAAAACACCTCTTCCTCAATTTTGAAATTCAATCTCTTTTCCACCATCATAACCCTTAAGATCCGATCATGGAGTGCGACCCTTGTGATAGGAGACGATCCCCGTTGATATGAGGCAAAGAGAAGGCATTTGGAATCAGATTCAACCATTGTCGGAGCAGCTCCGGTGGTTCCTCGACACCTAGGTCCTTCGACCAAGTGAGTTTTTCTATCTTAGTTATTTTAATTCCTAGTATAGTCAATAGTTTATATTGGATATTTATTTCGTTTGATTTGATTTGTCGTAGCTTAAAATCCAAAAAAAAGCTCTCGATGGAGCTCTAGGCTTAGACCACTGTTCGCTTATGAAACTACCTTTGTTCCAAACACGGATTGCTTCATATTCTAACCCCTCACTTTATACATCATCACACCCCATTAGAACCAACCTTGATCTTTCAAAGATCGGGAAGATAGTCTCGGAGACCCATTCTAGCCATTCTTTTTCTTGTGAATCAACACTTTTATGTGTTATTGGGTCGAGGGAGAGCCCCTCGAGCCTTGGTTTATTTTATGTTGTCCTCGGAATTACAAATGCCTCCATGAGGTGATTTGGAGACATGGAACTATTTACAGGTTGACCCGAGATTCAAAGGACCCAAGTCTCTTTCAGCGAGACTTGGGGCATTCTGTGGTCCACCACCAATTGCGGAAGGACACCTGGAAGCTGTTGAACTTAATCCCGAGCTACTACATCAACTGAGGAGCTAGATTTCATCGATCAAAGGATGAGGGAAGCCTTGTTCTTCCCCATTTTTTGTCCTAGCCTCAAAACCATTTGATCAAGCACCTCTTCCAGATTCTATTAGAGCCGTCTGATTAGAGGTGAAATGAAGCACACCTCTATTGTCAGATGGGTTTAAGTGATCTAATCTGAGTCGTCCACATGCATGCTAGTGGGTATTTTGCAGACCAACCCTCGACCCTTTATTGTATTTTATTTTGAATATTTAAACATTCCTCTATAGTGTAATTGTTTCTAATATTTGCATTCAAACCCGTGTATTATTTTAATTTCACTTAGGTCTAGTGCCAGGTCACCTCATGTAGCTCTCCACGTGAGGTGCATGAATTTTTTGCAAGCAATTCCTCTAGGTTTTTGTATTTTATTTTTGTCCCAAATTTTGTTAAATCTATGTAAATTTTTTAAAAAATTTGCAAGTTTGTTCTTGGAACTTATTTTATTTGCGAATATACCCCTACCAACCATATTTAAAGTTAAATTTGACTTTTAATTAGTCAAATTACTAAATTGTCCCTTGGATTTTGTATCTATGTTATCTAATGAATGAAAAGATCTTGGATTGCATTTTGGTCCCTTTATTGCTGATTTAAATTTTTCTTATATTTTAATTATTTAAAATAGAATTTTACATCAAAAATTGTAGGAAAATTAACTTATATGCCTGGAACCTATATTTATCACATATATTTTTTGCAAGGTATTTTAAATTATTTTCCTATTTATAAAAATATAAAAACATGTTTTATCTCATTTAGTAATTTAAAAATCCATAAAAATTTAAAAGATGTTTTGAAAAATTCAAAAATCACAATAGGCTTATTTGGTCATGTTTCATATTCTATCCAAATGGTTTTTAAAAATATAAAACAAAACTCCTAAAAAATACATAAAACAAAAAAATTATAAAAATGTGCAAACATTCTAGAAAAAACCAAAAATAGTGTTTTCTATTTCAGAATTTTCTTTGTGATATATAGTGTGAATTACAATTAGTTTAGGGTTATTTATCACTAATATTTATTTATTTAACCCTAAATAAGGCTACAAAATTATCATATTCACTTTTGACTTATTCATAACTTTAAAGTCTACAAAAATTAGAAAATATATATAAAAAATACCAAAAAACATCAAAAGATATTTAAAATCTAAAAGAATTTTATGCCTTTTATTTTCACTCTTCAACTTATTTGAAAAAACCAAAAGCATATCTTTTCTTTATATTATCTATATAGAACATATAATACCTATATTTATATTCATATCTCTCTTATTTTCAAATTACTTAAAATTAAACAATTTCAAAAATTTAAAAACATAAAAAAAATATAAAATATAAAATTTAAAATTTAAATATTACTAGATATCCATAAAAATTAGCAAAAAAAGACATAAAAGTACAAACAAAAACCCAAAAATATTATTAAGTAGTTAATAATAATTTTTGTAATCTATTTCTTGGTGTCCTAGTGTTCGACACAAAGACTACTTATACCTATACACACATATATATTCTGCATTATAATAAATTTTGACACACTCATTTTGATCACTGAATTCCATTTTGGGTTGATTGTTGATTGAGTGAGGCTTTGGTCGATGCAATGATTTTTGGCTGACCTTCTTAAGTCAATAAATCAAAACCCTGTCATCAAATGGCATTGTTTCCGGGGACAAAAATTGGATAGAGCTTTTGTTGCATTTACTTGTCTGTTTTTTATATTTTTCTATCTTTATTTCACTTGTAATTATTTTATTCCATTTTTTGTTTATCTTTTTTGAATTGTATAACCCATTATCGGTTTCTTTTTGTGCGAGGGCCCACGGAGCTTGACGAAATACTTAGGAGATTTGATGCATCCAGGCATGGTGGAGACCAGACCCTTCTTAGTGGTTTAATAGGAGAGAGCCGAAGAGGATCAGACCTTGCTTAGGCAGTGCATTTATTTTTTGTAGCTTAGTTTAGAGTAGGTTGTCTTTTATTTTAATGAGAGAGAGAAAGACTCATTTAAATTGTAATAATACATGACCAACTCTAGACAATCATAGGACTTTATCGGATCTATTTTACTGAGTGTTTGTTCATTCAGGAACCCGATCGGTTTCTTACGATTTTCATCACCTTCTCAATTTTATCCTCCATATTTTCCCTCTTGTTTCAATTTGATTATGTGATTTGTGTTTTCCATCTTATTTTTCATTGTGCATCCTATGTGAATGAGCCCTTATATCTAGGACTTGATTTATCGAGTAAAATTAGGTCCAAAGCCCTAAATATTTCATGTTCCTATAGATTAATACGCTTGAACTTAGATCAAATTAACTAGTGCTTCACGCTAATAGTAATTCTTGTCCTAGGGCGATTGAAGAACTCGATTTTGTCCTCGCTAATTATGTGGAATTAATGCCTTATAGTCGGGCAATCACGGATTGATCAAAAATCACTTAATTAATAATTATCAATTAATGTACGAATAAATGATTTTTATTTTACTTGGACAAGCCCAAGGTCGAACTTAAGGACACTGTCTCCTTAGACAATTTTCAACAATTTAGATATTGGATTTCGATGAAGTATTGTTTAGGGTTTTTTATATTATTATTGATTTTTAATAAGAGATGTAATCAATTGTTAAAAATAATATGATGCATGGGTTTTATAAATAATTCTAATGCAGAGAAAATAATGTTATGATATGTGTAGATTAAATAAGTAAATTCAATGATGTTTTTTTTATAAATTCTAAGTGAGGAATAAATGCAATGCAATGCAACTCAATGTGATTATGCAAAGATAAAGAAGAGACAAGCAATCAAGCCAAGAATCAATAAGAGCCTCCCTTGATTCAATCTCAAAAATTAATATGTTGATTAATTTCAAATTATATCCCTAGTTAATTACCCAATTTTTTGCAATTTATCAAGCTAAAGAAATCAATTTTCGTCAATCAATGCGCTCAAAATAATCAAATAGTTCTTCATATGTATTGATGACAAACAAAGTTTTAAAATGAATAACTAGATATCTTAGATGATACATTGTGAAATAAGATTCAAAATGATATCAAGTTCATAAAAATTGGATTATAAATGTGCACAATATAAACAAAACAAGTCAATGGGCCAAAATATAATAAATAAAAAATATTTGCAAATTAATCCTTCTAGAGGGTGTTTATGCAATTTCCTTGTTTCAGTTGGGCTTCTTGGAAATTTACCTTTGGCGAAGGTACATTTGTGATGTCTGGAAGTTTGGCCCACAATTTGTCCGAGGCCACGCGTGCGATAGGCATGAACATGTCTTCTTTGTAATTCTGGGAATGCATAGGGGCTTTTGTGCAAAATATCCACATACATGTACGACGCACGTGGAGAGGCAGGCTCGGATGGTGGCTTGGTTTCAGGGCTCAACATGGCAGCTCCATGTCTCTTCAGTGCAATCTGAGGCACAAGGCTCAGGTCTGAGTCTTCTAAAAGATCTGGGTCATCCGTGGCTTGATCGATAGTCGAATTTTGGGCGAGGATCTACGACATGGTTGATCCCTGTTCTTGATCTGATGATGACGGTATGCCCTGGAGGAGATGGCTCTTATTCGAAGATCGTTGCTCTCCGATTAACACACGACACAGATTGCATAGATGAGATTCGATGAAAATGGGGGAAAACCTTCCCCATGGTTGTAGCTTATATGTATTGATTGCTCCTCTACTAGTTGTTCCTACAAATGAAGAGGTGGTCTGAGCTTGTGCAGCTCGACTTGGAGGCTAAGGCTCACATAGATATGAATGAGGTAGAGGAAGAATGAGAGATATGGAGCTCCGGGTATATGTGTGGGGTTCAGAGCAACAAGGGTGAAAGGCTACGGATGATAGACTAGAAGTGGAGGGGTTTAGAAGATGAGGTGTTCGTCAGTGATCAGAGAAGTTGGATGAGTGCAAATGGATATGGTGGAACAAAAGAATAGGAGAAGAAGCACTACAAAAGAACTCAATTTAGGGATGGGAACATGCGACGGTCAAGTAGTAACCGTCACGTCTGTATTCGAACGGGATGGCCAAGATTCGCCCATCTTGCCTATAATTGGAAGGGATGGTCCAATCACTATCGTCCCTTACAAATGGCATACATGGGATTGTGAGAGTAACGATCGTCCCATCTGCACATGGATGGTACGGTCGTTGTATAGCCATCGCTTCCTAGCTTAATCGGGCAGGACGATCGCTAACAATGCCATCCCACCTGGTCCATTATCCCTTTCTATGCCGAAAATTGTGTTCATGAGGACTTTATGGGATGATTTTGACCGTGCCAGATAACCATTTGTGCATGCTTTCTGTTAACATAGAGGCAACGGGTGTAACGCTCGCCGCATCTGGATTATGGCTTTCTGCTTTAGAGAAGGGCTTCTAGACAGGATTATGGGATGATCCTAACCATCACATAAAGAATTTGTGAACGTACCGTGTCACTAGATAGGTTGGAAGTAGTGGGGAGGATCTCTACACCCGTCTCGCCTGATCTCCTGCCTAATGAAAAAATAGAGGGCTTCGTTGAGGAAGGGACAATCATTCCTACAATCGTCTCTCTTGAGTTCCTACCTACTAAAAAAGAAGACGAGCTTGCTAGTGGATGAGACAGTCTCATTTATGATTGTCCCCGATCCTCTCAGAGCAGACGATCGTAACGACCATCCCATCCTGTCGAATAGTTGAAAGCCCCAATTCCCTCTGCCATGCCACATTTGATCTCTAACCTCACATGACCCACCATCATCGCTCACGACTGGTCTTTCCCCTACATGCGCCAACGATTTTCTCTCTCCATCACACGATTGTGCTTTCTCCCCCTATGATCCGCTTTATCCTCAGGTCATCTCTTATCTGTCATATGGTTGTGGGACAGCTCTTTTCCTTCTGCATGTTCGTCCCATCATTGAATCTATTGCTTACTATAATTGAGTTTATTTATATGTAATATATGAGCACATGATTATAACTGTATACTTTATATTTGTTAGTTGATTTGCAATGCATCCTTCTCCACGTGCTTATATGTACATGATGATTCCTTCTCCACCTTTATTTGATACACTATCTTTGCTACTCTATCATATTTATTTGATATTTATATATGATTCCTTCTCCACATGATTATATGCACACGTTTATATAGGAAATGATATTTGTTGGTCACAGGAGATGATATATATTTGATTTATGTATGACTTCTTTGCAAGTGGTTATATAGGAAATTATGTTTGATATATAATTGTATGATTGACAATTCTATGAATGAGATTAGTAGCACCAATTAGGGTTGCTATGGATTGAGTTAGTTAGGTAGTCCTAAGGTATCTTTGGATCGATGATAATATGATTGACATTTGATTTAATATAGAAGTATGGATAAGTCTTGGATAAGCAAGAGATACGATGACTTTCAAATATATATAAATGGAGTAAATGGGTTTTTAAGCTGGCATTCCATGTTGAACGTTTGAATCGAAGATCAAGTGCAGATGGTGATAAAATTAGTTATCCTTATACAAGATGTAAGAATAGTCAAATCAATGACTGGGACAAGATTTATGAACATCTAATCATAGATGATTTTTTGGTTACACTACACAACCTGGACAGAACATGGGGAAGAAATCAATCAACCTTGTATTCAACTTGAGAGGGATGATGATATAGAAATGGACATTCAAGGTGATTACCTGAATGAAATGTTGGATGATATAAATAGATATGACAAATGAATTATAAATACAAGAAATGATGATTTCGGGAAGAACCTCACTAATGCTGAATGTATGTTATCTCTTGGAGTGGAGATGTCAAAACTATAGTTTCTATTAGAAATGTTTAAAATAAAAGTCAAGAATCATTCAACAACCACAATGATGACGGATGCCATGTCCTTGATTAGGAGATTACTAAAAAAATCCAGAAAATTTTCAAAAGGATTGGAAAGATGCAAACTCAAGATTTCAATCACTAGGATTGTAATATGAGAAGATTGATGCATGTCCAAACGGTTGTGTTCTTTTTTGGAAGGATAACACCAGTTTAACTCATGTCTGAAGTGTGAAACATCTAGATACAAATATGAAGACAATAACAGTAAGAGGAACAAGTCACAGAAATTTTATGATATTTCCCTTTTATTTTGAGATTGAAGAGATTATACAGTTCTAAAAAATTTTCGAAGTGGATGATATGGAACGATTATAGAAGGAAGAATGACTCATATGGCTTTATGTGGTACCCTGCTGATGTAGAGAATGGGAAAATATTTGATGAAAGATTTCCTGAATTTTTAGAAGTTGATCGAAATATTAGATTGGGACTTGAACCGACAATTTTAACACATTTGATAATATGACCATGAGTTATTCGATTTGACCTATCATAATTGTATCATATAAATTCCCACCATTGATATCAATGAATTCATTATTTATGATGACTTCATTATTAATACTGGGTCTAAAAAGTCCAAGAAAAGCCAGTATTTGATGAACTAAAGGTGCATTGGAATGCATGGATTAAAACCGACGATGCATTCAAAGGAGAAACATCTATTATATGTGATGTGTTACTTTGGACTATTAATGATTTCCCAACTTAGTGAATCTATCAGGATGGAGTACCAAAGGAAAACTTGCATGCTCCATATGTATGGATGATACTCATTCTACCTAGCTTCTAGCAAGTATGAAATATTGTTATCATGGGTATTGTCAATTTTTGCCAATCAAACATAGATAGCAAAGGAACGAATACAACATAAAATTTGATGGACTATCTTGTGGTCATCCATAAACTTAATCTAAAGTGATTGGAGTAATTTTGTGGGATCAACAGATGGAAATTGAGATATTTTGCTTGGGACGACCTTTTAAGAAGAAAATGCAGGAGGGTGGAGAAAACAGTCTTTTTTGTGAGTTACCTTGTTGGAAGGATTTACAAATTCGTCACAATCTTGATGTAATGCATATTTAAGAAAAATATGATGGAAAATAATCTAGGAATTCAAAATCTATATGAAAATGATAAAGATACATTGATGAGTTAAATATATATATAATGCATCCAATTGAGGTGGAAAATGGACACATATCAATACCTGGAGCAATGTACACATTATCAAATGAAGAAAAGAATAAAATATTCAACTTCTTGAAAGATATTAAAATTTTTGATGGTTTCTCTTCACAATTAGGTCGATGTATTAATGAAGCAGAGAAAAAGATCAACAATTTGAAAAGTCACGATTGTCATGTGTACATGCAAGTATTTTTTCCATTGACCATTCGAGGAGTTTTGGGAGAAGATATTGCTCAATATTTGACTAGATTGAGTCATTTTTAGTATGTTCAAAGATATTTGATGCCACTGCGTTAGCTAGACTAGAAAATGATATCGTTGTTACATTGTGCAAGCTCAAACAAATATTTCCTCCTTCCTTTTTTGATATTATGGTGCATTTGATTGTTCATTTGGCTGGTGAAGCAAAAGTTGTTAGACCCGTTCAATATCAATGGATTTATCCTATCGAGCGATATCTGAGAAAGTTAAATTATGGGTATATTAGAAATGTGGTAGACCAATATTGAAAGGGATAAGAAGAACCATATCAGACATGAAAAGGGATCTCATTCATTAGTACATACTCATGCAGAACAATGAAGTTGATTTTATATTTGATGAATATAATATGTGAGAGTCCTAATATCCAAAAATCTAAATTTATTGAATGTTTAAAGTCTATGTTCAGACATTAAAGGACAGTGGTGATAGTCATTTCACCAAAGAAATTGAGATTCTTGCACAAACTCCGTATACAAAAGTTGTTTCTCACTCAGGTTACATTGTTAATGATTTTTGGTTTAGAAAGAAAACAATCGATGATATTAAAACAACACAGATGTCAGGTGTTATTGTAAAAGCAAAACTACAGTCAAAATTTGATGGCTACTGCAGTTTGGTAATTGATATTATAGAAATTAGTTTCTTACATGACATGCAATGTATTTTTTCCAAGTTCCTTTCGTTCGATATTAGTCATGAAGGAACTGGTTATCAGAGAGATAAGAATGGCTACATTAATTTGAAAGAGAGTGGCTGGTTACAAAATATGAACTATTTACATTACAATTCATGTTGAACAAGTATTTTATGTTCTAGATAACTCCCACATCGGATGGATTATTCCTATACGTATTGTTCCTAGAGATTTTTTTAATGCATTTGAAGATGAAGATATAGCTTATGTCGAAGATACTTATCAAGATGGTGCTTATAGGAGTTCAACTGCATTCGTGGATAACGATGTAAACATAATAACTCATAGAGTTTGTGATAATACAATGATTGACTAAAATGTATAATGACATAAATTTGTTTTACTTGGAGTTTGGTTAAATTAAAATTATACTTTAAATATAGGAATGTCACCTAGCATGAGTGACGTGTTAGAGAAACACCTGCTTCAATGCCTCGACCCTCAAACCCTTTACAAGCCACTACTTCTGTTAGGCTGAGAGGACCCTCGCGGTGCAGGGCGTTAGATCGTCTCCCTCCGGGCGCAATGCTACATGTTTAGATTGTGTGTGACTACGCTCTTCATAGTTACTTGGGACAGGTGGCACGTTCTAAGGTTCATATCAGTTTTCTTGACTTCAGATTGGTTCCTTGGGTTGTTATGGATGCCATTCTACATGACATGACGGTAAATAATTGACACAAATATTTTTTTTCCTTTATATTTTTATTTTTGAAAGCTTATCCTTCATCTGTGGAATGATCATATTACTTAAAAACAAATTACAACGAAATTGTTGGGAGACGGGCAACAAGCTGCGTCGTCAATCCCTTTTGGATGGCAAATCCAATTCTTCGGAACACAACATCTATAGACTGGGAACCATAACATTGCTATGCATAATTTTCTAGACCCTCTTAAGGAGCTCTACAGCTTCAGACGCCAAAAACCCAAAGGTATCAAACCTGAAAGGGATGAAGGTATATTGATTGTCAATACAAGCCTTCTCATGTTTAGCAACTTTGACTGAGGCAGCTTTCTGTGCAGCGTATCCCGCAGTAAAATCACTTTTTATCAGACCAACTAATGGAGACACTCCAGTTCAATCAACACATGCATTTTTTCCTACATCCCAACCAAAAATTAAAACATCTGCTGGTCTGAGTGTGGATATCCCCTCGTGTGGATCAGAAAAAAAGTCACTGGTGCTTCTTTCTTTGACGCAACCCCAACCTTCTTGAGAACATCATAGAGGACATCTCTAACAAGATCATGTCTATATTTAAAACCTGGGAGTTCACGACAATGAACGGCATGCTCCCCAAAGGAGTCTAGGCAAGATTTGTGGCATATTGGGCATGCCTCATCTGTTGGGAATAGAGGAATCATAAGGCGGTATCTGAGAATAGTACGATACTCAATAGGTGACATATGCATTCCAAGACCATCAATAGGAATAGCTAGAATAAAATCTTGAGCATGGTCAGATTGCAAGCATCGAAAAATTGCCTTTTGTCTAATTGTCATGTCAAATTCAACCTCAATTTTATTAAACTATCATTAGTAATAAATGACAACTTTGAGTTCTTATTGGCTTGTTTCACCTAAGATAGTAGCATTGAGGTTGATACACAGATTTTGGCTCATGCAGGTGAAATGCTTCGTCGTTATCAAAGACGCTTGAAGAATAATGTGAGTGAATTTATGTTTTTAAAATACTTATGTGTGTGATATTAATATATTATTTTTTCAGCATTTCGATATACAGCTTCCACTGGAGCAGTTGTTTGCGAGAGTACCACCAGATGTTGATCTCACCCAATGGAGGGAGCTTGTTGTATATTAGACGGGGGAAGAACATGGGGTACGTAGTGCATATATTTTATGTTTCTTACTCTCTTTACCTTATTAAACAATTGTGTGTATATGAGATTTCCAGAAGTAATATCGGCAACAGGAGAAAGGGATTCAAGGCTACCCACAGGATGGGTAGAAAAACTCAAATCAATTGAAGCACAACTTTGTAAGTACTCGCTTATTTAAGTGAACACTTATTTTTATTATGTTGTATCTATTCTTAGTCTTGCATTTTATATAGTTTTAAGAACTTAAGCGAGTGCCAAATCGGATGGAGGTTTTTGAGAAATCTAAGAGTCGTGACATCGGTGTGACTATTCAATGGGTGGACCCATCATATGGACCCCTTCATGTATGAAAAACCTATATTTTATATTTTGACTTTCTAGAGTATTTATAATATAAGATAAATTATTTATAGTGCATGACTTTCAGGAAGCGATGGTGATGCTCACAACCACCCCCTCTTTGGATGGCACTGGTGCCAACCAAGAGCTTATCACTCCGGATGAAGCATTCGTCCAAGCAACGTGTCCGAAGCATTCTGGACGTGTGTGATGTGGTGGTCATGGAGAAACTATTCGATTATGGTATCATGAAGGTAGCATCTCGTCTTTTCATATGTCGATGAGGAGAAGGAGTTAGAAAACAACTTGGTGGGCTGAATAGGCAGGTGTTGAGCCAGGATAACGTGATGCGTCAATATCAAGATGAGATTACGAGATTGAGGGAGGAAATGGTGCAATTTTATGCGTGCATGCAGCTTCATGGAAAAGGAAACCTTGCTCCAAAAGCTCCACCGTCGCAAACAAATAAGGAGGATGAAGAGGGCAGTGATGAGGAAGATGATGATGAGAGCGAGGATGATGATGGTGAAGATGGGGATGAGTATATGTGTTTGAAATGAATAATTTTATCTATGTTAAAAACAATTGTACTTTAATATTACGTAGATTAGTAGTTTATAGCTAGTAAGAACATTTCATATTTGAAGTAAACTATTTTTGTTTGATATTTACTGTTTGACTTGCTTTATCTTATTGATCTTGCTTGATCTTTTTTATCTTGTTTGATCTTTTTTCTTGATGGAGATGTACTAGTGCATATTTTACTATGATTTCATAGAGGGTGTGGTGAGAGAGAATAGGTCAATGGTGAAACAACAACATGTATACTTTTTTTCTTGTTGTTCCTCAAACGGGGTGGTTGTGCCCATCCCTTATGGTCTTCTGGATCCGTCCCGTAAATGTAAGAGGTATTAAATGGCCTTGTTGAGAAGTCTAATGTGATGGTTGTGATCGTCCCTTATACCAAAAACTCGTCACAATAATACACTTGAAACATTCATAAAGGAGTCGATCTGACATGTGCGACCGTCCCATATATGCCTAGATGGGACGGTCGCGCTCATCCCATCTAAAAATTTATGTGAGATGGTCATGACCATCCCATCTAGATCATGATGGGATAGTGGAGACTGTCCCATCTAAGCGCTTATATGGGATGGTCTCCACCATCTCACATATAGTGATCTAGATGGGATGGGTGTGACTGTCTCATAATATCTACCCACAACATTCGAGGAGACACCAGGTGGGACATGTACGCCTGTCCCGTCTGACCTAAGGGATGGGACGGGTCGTGTTCCCCTCCCATCCAAACATATGGGACATGACCAGATGGGACATTTTGTTGCCCATCACATATGCTTAGAAGGGACGGTTGTGCATGCAGACGAGATTGTAAGAGACTGTCGCTTGTAGTGGTCCATGTTGTAGTAAAGATGAAAGAAGAAGAACAAGGTGGGGAACAAAGAAGAACAAGTATATGAAGAAGAGGAGGAGGATGGTAATGTACCTGGGAGTTAATGACGTAGAAAGGTGGAGGGTCAAAGGACCTCTCATGATCTTAGCCTACGAGGTTAGGCGAAGTAACCTCGAAGCGCGGCTCCGTAAAGATGGAGCATCACAACTTGAGTTGCTATGGATCGTTCCTATAGGTGGAGGTCTTCGTCGGTGATTATGGGCTGCTGTAACCACCCATTTCTCACATCTCTCTCTCTAGGTTTCTTGATTAATAGTGGATATCAATGAACTAGGGTGACAATGGTTTTTAATGACAGTTCGGGCTCTCGCGAGGGAAGCGGGGAGTTGGAGGTGTGGCAGAAGAGAAGGTCCTGGGGGAGCGAGGGATGCAGGTGTCATGGTTGGAAGCAGCGAAGGTGCAGCGAAGGCGGAGATTGTTGGTCTTTGGCTGCATGCAATAGAGGAAGGGAGAAGGAGTCTCAACCGTTCTATCGGCTGAGATCGAACAACCGAGGAGGGACCACATGACACATGGAAAAAATAATAAAAAGAAAAGAGGGAAAAAGTATTGGTCATTGTATGGTCACTCTTCATCCAATGACTAGGAAAGAGGGTGGTTCGATAGAAATTAGGGGCGACACGTAGCGGCTCCTGGAGCCTCCACGTGTCGCTCCTAGAAAAAATCGGAATAAAAGTTTAAGACAAAAATCGAAATAAAATAGAAAACGATGTCAAACCAAAAAGTGGTCTTCATGAAAGTTTGTCTAGATGAGATCTAAAACTTTTATGAACAAATCAAAACTAAAAAAAATCATCCGTACAAAGTATTTTTTGTATCTTCTATGTACGTAGAATACCTCATTTTTGTATTTTTGCTATTTTTATGAACTTTAAAGTAGGAAAAATTCAAAATAAAATCAAATAAAATATAAAATAAATACTTACATCTTAATCTATTTTTTTAGAATTTTGAAAATTAAGAATAAAGAAATAAAACAGGAGAGGTTTATTTACAAACACTATGTACAGACTCGAGGTTTATATCTGAAAACCTTTCACATGATGTGTCTCAAGTTCGCTTTGTCTAGCCCTTACTTATCCTTGATTGTTCATCATTTCTTTAACCATTTGTATGACATTATCAATTTATTCGATTAAAGTATTGGCTCTCTAATTTTTTCAAGAAATAAAATCTGCAGTCATCTCATGACTTGGAGATGAATAATTGTACTCGTCATGATGTGACTCCTGCATGCAATCCTGAGCCGAGTAGTAACCGTTCTCAGTGGTTGTGGCTTGGTCATGAGTCCTATTTTCTTGACTCTAGATCTCAAATGTGTAGTCAAATTAAAAGTGGTCATATTCGGAAGGGAGTTATCCCGAGTAGGGGATGGTTTAAACAGTGAATTGTCAATCGTAACCAGGAATCGTGTTTCTCTTTCGAATTCTATTACACTCATATCCATCCTCGAATTCGCTCGCTCCATTATGTCCACGTAATATTCATTTATGTTTGCAAGCAGCTTATAACTTAAGGACTCAACCAAGGAAGCAGTGGGATTTGAGGGTGAAGGAAATGAATGTTGGGGAAGAACTGACTCAAAGAGAGGGTTCTTCTGAAAGGAAAATGATGATGAAGATGATCAGGATATGGTCGTGCAAGCTTGACCCATGAAGTCTGGGTATGAATACCAATATTCCGACATCTTTAAAAAGGAAGATGGAGAATGATTCACAAACCTTGATATGTGTATGCAAGTGTAATGAACTTTAAACACGCACAATACAATACGAAAAGCAAACCAAAAATTCACCAACTTAACACAATAAAGCACGTGAAAGTTTGGTCGATTATCATTTCAATTTTAAATCGGTGATAAAATAATCTGAAAATCTGTTACACACAGGTGTCTTGTCCTGACACCTAGATGTGATTTTATTACCCTCCATCAAGGGAGTGATATGCTCAGGCTGTCGGGCCATATCATGCCCCAAAAGAAGATAGTAGATTGACACACCCAAAATGTTGACTATGGTCGGAGGCGAGCGCTTGCAACTCACATACCTGCAAGAGTCGGATTTGGAGACTTAGGACGTAGGTCCAGAGTTTTGTGCTCTAATCTTACGACTATGTCCTCACCCACTATGTACTTGTGCATAAGGATGGGGTTGCTATCACACAAATAATGATATTTATTTTTATTCCAAGTATTTCCAGTCACTCTGTTTAATAGTTTGCTTGTTTTAATTTGATTATCACTTGAATTTGCATGAAGATCGAGACATATCTACAATGGGATTCCAATTTCCTTTAATTTCAAGATGAGTGAAAAAATTGAGGGGAATCGGAAAAGCCATGCAGCGGGAAATACAATGATGAATTCAAAGTCAAAAATACTAACAGTGCTTCCTCGCAATCTTCATGGAGATGCAATACAAAATTGAAATTTCCCCAAATAGATATTTCTAATGTATGTACAGGAAACTCTACCTAAAACAGAAATTTCTATTAGCAAGGGAAAGCACAAATTAATTTGGCTAAGTGATGTCTAATCTAGTGTGCATAATTATTGTGAGAGTGTGGTCCTACTCCTACGATTATAAAAATAAATTCTAATAGCTCTAATAGTCGTAGTGCTATACTATGACTATGTCAATCACCACAAAAATAGGGGCATGATAGGCCGAGCATCCAGTTACACGTGCGAGTCTTCAAATGAAGATCGATGGAAATAAGCAATTATTACATATACAAAAATAAATGGAAAAAAGACTCTCTCAAAATAAAATAAAAAACTCTTCGCGCCTCCTCAGCATGCTTGATTCATAGAATCACTTGCCTCCGGTCACTCCGAATTACATCGGCTCTAAGAAAGCCACTCGAGTCCACCAACTGCCTCACACAAAAAAGAGAAAATTAAATGTTAGATATATTCATAGGAAATAAAAAATAAACGAAAATAATAATATGTTAAAAATAAATAGTGAGAAATATGCACAAGAAAATCGGGGTTAATATGGTTGTGTTGTTGTAGTCGGGCAATCGGGGATTATTAAAAAAATGACCACACTAAAAGTAATATGCAATTAAATCTAGTGTAGTTAAATTATTTATTTTACACGGGTAAGTCTTAAGTTTGAACTCAGGGAGGTAATGTGAAGGTTCATAATTAACCTCCAAATAATCTAGAAGATTTGCTTTTCAGAAGAAGGTTGTTTTTTAGGGTTTTTTGTATTTTTTAGATTTTTCTATTTTAAAGATGTAATTATTTTAAACAAAAATATAACGCTTGAATTTTACAATACAATTTTATTGCAGGAAATAATGATATGCTATGTGGAAGAAATAAATAAATACATTTTTTATGAATTTTAAACGATGATGAATGATGCAATATGCAAGATAAATATAGTTCAAATAAGAACCCAGGAAAGCATCTAATTAGTGACTCTCCCTTATCTAATTTCAAAATAATTATTTAATTAATGTTAGATTAATTCCCAAAGTAATTTCCCCAAATAATCCACCAATCATCAAGAATTAAATCAATGAATTGGAATAGATGTGGTCAATTTCAAGAAAGGATACCTCAATTTTATTAGAAGCAAAAATGTCTCCAAAATGAATATTTTCTGTACCATATGATAGAGAATAAAATAAGGATCAATTCAACATAAAGAAAGTCATCCGACAAAAGATACATCGGATATAAACAATAGAAGTTCAGGGACCTATTTATAAATAAATAAATAAATAAATAAATATTTGCAAATTAAACCGTCTAGGGGTGTTTCTCCTATTTTCCAAAGACACTTGGGTGTCCTATGTAATTTAACATACGCGGGGGAAGTGCATGAATGCTTAGGAGTTGGGGGACACTACTACAAATTCTCCTCCTTCAGGTGTTTTGAACCATGTGAGGGGCCATTGTGTTATATCTGGAATGTGTGGAGGCTTTGATGCAAATTACCCGAGCATGTGTCATGGAACGCAGGGCACTCATAGGCTCGGATCTGTGCCTCCACGTGGTGGGTCCTCTTTTCTTCAGATCCACTCGAGGTTGTGGGCCCAGGTAGATGGCGTGAGCTTCTCTGATATGTCAATGAATTTCGACCCAAAGGCTGTCGTTGGAGCAGATTTGGATTGCCAAGATTCCTATTGTTCTTTATTTGATGGTATCTGTAGCCCTTAAAATTAGGTTGTTCTTCGTTTTCTTCTTAAGGTACAACCAAAGAGGGTCAATCCAATGTTGCTCTATAGAAGTTGATAGAGCTCCATGCGGTGGTGGTGGAAGGAGCTTGCTGGTGGTGGAAGGTCGTGGAGGATAGAAGAAGAAGATGAAGGAGAAGGTAGATTATGGTGGCAGAGTCGATCTATTGGATTGGCTCTGAGCAAAGATAGGAGAAGGGGGGTTTGAGGAGAATAGAGTAAAGAAAAGGAGATGCAAATGTGAAGCAAGAAGAAAAGGAAAAGAAGGAGAAAGAGAAGAAGAAGAAGGGGTGGTTTCACCCAGGACTAGACGACCTAAGGCCCACTCCATGTTGTCACCTCAGTCTCGATCGAATAAATCGAAGAGGCATCTACTCTATAAGAAAAGCTACAGGGTCGAACCCGTGGATCTCACCTAGTAAGTCCTCATAGGAGGAAGCAGCCGGTGTCACCAGCCTACCCATCTAGCTCGCTCTCATCAATAATGGCGGATAAATCTTCGATTGGATATGTCGAGGGGATTAAATAGGAAGGAGGCGATAGATTCAATTAATTTGTGAGGAGATAAGGGATTGGATGGTGACGATGGTGGATTCAATTGGGAAGGGATAAGAAGATTGGTTCGTTCGAGTCATATGGAAGAGGATCTCTAACGATGGTTTGGGTTATCGAATAGGATCAGGGGATGGGTTGTTAGTGAGAGTCGATTGGAATGGAGGGTCAGATTGATTAGTTGTGGTTGGAGATCAGAGATGGTATGAGATGGAGAGGGGCATCATGATGAGCGGAGGAAGCAGAGATGGGTGACGCAAAGATGGGTGGCCGAAGGTTAGGGGTGAATAGCATGGGTAACATGTTGAGCATGTGGAGGTAGAAAAGGTAAAGCCAAGATTACGTAGAGTCGTTGGATGAAACTTGATCCAACAGCCATGATGAGTGACGCTAGATGACAAAACTAGTTGACCAATAGGAGTTTGAATTGAACTATGAGGTGGACCAACTGGATGCATGCCACGTGGATCTGACTGTTGACCAAGGACGTTGACCAATGCAGTAAATAAATAAAAATACAATAAAAATATCAAATGGACTTGAATGCAAAAATGCTAAAATAAAATTTATTCATCTAAGTGCAATCTACAATGCACATGATGGAATCATATGCAAATAGAATGAATGGTGAAAGATGTGATTTTTAATTTTTATTTGGTTTTTTGTGAATGATTAACATATGTAAAAATCAAACATGATGTGAAATGGTGCAATGGACTCAAATGCATTTTTTGGGATTTTTGTGAGTTAGGAATATTTAGAAAATGTGAGATATATGCTGGATTGGTCAGTGTGCTCAAGTCAGGACCGATATTTTTCATTGCTTTTCTGATTTTTGTTTTTAGTTTTATGTAAATAGTTAAGATATTAAATGAAATAAACAAATGAAAACAAAAATAATCAAAAAGAGTTAAATATATACATGAAATAATAGGTAAAAATCAGTGAATATGTACAATGCACAGTTAGATCCTAAAATCAAATTTTCACAAAAGAACTCCGATTCTTTTGAATTTGGTCTTGATTTGTAGATATTTGAATGTACATTAATTCAAAAGTAATTAGGGTAAAATTGGGGAATGTATGAGAGCGATATCATCATTTACGGCTCTTTATCCTGAAATTAGGGTTTAGGTTTATTTTAAATATATACAACTTAATATTTTTTGGATTTTTCGTGGATTAAGGTTAGTGATATGTGTGCAATGGAGTCATTTTCATGTCAATTGAAGTCATCATGGATTTATTAAAAATGGGTGAAATTAGATCAAAATGTACATATGAATATGAATGCTTAATGTAATGCTAATTTATGCAAATTATTTACAAATGCATGAATGTAGATTTTACGATATAGACATGTGAATGCATCTAATTTCTCATGATGAAGCTCTATTTTCATCTAATTAGAGTGATGAATTACATATTCGTCACCAACCACCCGGCATCCCCTAAATTCCCTAACCTCCTCACGCAACCACCCGACCAACTTCCACCATTACCCACTTTGCCTAACTTCTCTTCTTCATGCTAACCGCTTGATCGATGAAAACACTAACTTCCCAAGCAACGGGCAGTGGTTGAAACCACCACCTGGGAAAGTAACTATCATCGAACTACCATCTTCAAATACTCCTTCATCGGGCCAAATTTGATCGACTACCCTTGTGGGAAGAAAGCCCTAGCCATCTCCTCCACTTCCTGATAGGAAGACGGAGATTTGATCGAGTGATTATGGACCTTTTCCTTTCGGTGATGACCCATGGTCGTCGACCAGGTACACGGCCAAATCATCCCTGCTCAAGCTTCCAATCCTTGTCGAATTGGTCAAATGAAGATCCGAGCTTCATATGAAGCACAATCCCTAGCAATTCCTCTATTGATGTGTCGTATTCAATCTCTAGGTAAGTTAGGTTTTGTCCTTTTTGTGTTTTCACTTATTTCTTTGCACGTATATATAGGTCTTCATTCAACTCAGACCAACCCTCAACCTTTACCGTGCATCGGTGATGCACGTGGGAGGAACCAATTACATTCTCCTCTCCTCCAACCCTCAAATCACCTCGCTCCTCTTCTCCTCCATCCATGTAGGACAACTCACCAGGTGCCCACCTTCTTCACACACCCCAGACCTCCATGTCGCCACAATCACGCACATACAATCATCTTTGCTTCGGATATTGCTTCCTTAAAATTTGCAGATGATTGATTCCTTAATGAGTGGGAATCTGGAGCATCTCAGTTCTAGAGGATTTTCGCCAGTGAGCTTCTATCGATCCAAGGTTTTAACCCTCCTCAATCACTCTTTAGTGCTTCCTTATCTTCACGAGCCTCTCAGGAAGGTCATCCAATCTTCTTTAGAGCATGAAGAGCAAGGTAGAGCACCAGACACCCTCGTTGGAGCCCCAGTTCCTTTGTTGCATACGAAGGAACTTAGGTGGAGATGAAGTGCATGTACCACCCAATCAAGAGGATCGAATGGCCCAGATGGATCCCTAGCCTCTACCTCAAGCCTGCTAACCTCGGTGGGACTGAAGTTGCTTCGAAGCCCCTGAGCCACCCATGTGGCCCATGCCTACTACATTCGCCTGAACGAAGGTCCAAGCCTTTGTATGCATGCTCACGTATGAGGAGTAGGCAATTTGCAAACAAACACCGCTAGAGATTCAAAATTACAATCCAGTCCTTCCAGCGCGTGTGCCTCATGTGTACGCTTGTTATTATTACATATTATCCCTGATGGGTCTCCATTATTACATTTATGCCCCTACGCATAAGAATTAATTAAATATAAAGCCCAGTTGCTTCGTATGTTTGCATTTATGTCCTTTCAGGGACTGATTTATGATGTTTGATGTGAATTTAATTCATGTTTCTTTACAATTGTACCCCTGGACTTTTTATTGTATAACTCGAGTATATGTTATCTTTTTGATGTGATTTTAATTTCATTATGAAGATACTCTAATTTTCTTTAATATAGCATGCTCTAATATTTGATTTGGTACTTAAATAATGATTGATTAATCGAAGATATTATAGATAATGTTCTTTATGTTAAATGCATTTTCTATGGTCTAGCTTCTGTATAATTCAATTAGACCTTGATATTGATGAGAGACATTTATAGAATTATGCATATAATCTAGGAATATCTTTTATGTATTTATGTATTAATTATGTATTTAATTCACTTTATATCATTTTATCATTATTTAACATGCATTTAAAATCAAATAAAAATGCATTATGTTTCATATTGTCAAGTGGTGCTTTGCCTTGTTCTTTTTAACCTAGATAAAGTTATTAGTTGCTTAACATAGATATTAACATTTAAATAATTAAGTTAATAGATTGTGTCTTTGAGTTTGACCATGGACTTATCCAGGTTAAAATTATTTTAACTGATCCACTCCTCATGGAGATGTCCAGCTCGATTCAGATGGATGCATATCTGATTGTATTACAACGATACGACATTAAGATAGTCAGATACACGTTCATCAAGAAGATTCTGGTGAAGACCTCTTAATGGTGAGATCACGAGATCACTCTATGTTGTAGTGCTCGACTCGTCGATGCACAGCCAAGCGCCTCCTCCTATCACCACGGAGTTGAGAGATGACCTGAAGTTGAGTCCCTACCTCTTCCACATTCAGACTACATTCACACATCTAGGTAATCGTCTTATATTCCATACCTTCTTCTTCCTCTTTCTTCTCCTTTGTGTCAGCTTCGCGTACTCTATCTTCTTCATCATATGCTATGCACATTCACTCATCCCGATCATCATCGACTCCAACCTCATCTTCTTGTCCTATACGTTCCCTTCTACCTCCCTCGCAACCCATTGCTAACTTACTCCTTTTCCTTCATACTCAAGCAGGAGAACCATCCATCGAACTTTTTTAAACCTCGATGACTGGGCCAAGCCCTAGTGCATAGCTGCCTTCTACTTGCAGGTATGACATCGGACCTTCGTCGTACTTGCCTGAGCATATCCACCATGCTCCAGAGACCAATTCGAGGGTCACCAAATTGCTAGAGCAGCAGAAAAATGTCATTGGAGTTGGGTCTTCCAGCAAAGTAATGTCGCCTTCATAGATAGGGATCTTAGAGCCACCGTCTGATTAAGAGTTCGAGATCTAATCTAGTCCATCCACGAGCCCCTCATTCCTAACCATTGAATCAACTTCAATCAAGCAGATGAAATCACACCATGTGGATTCACTAGAAGAATTGCATAACAAACCTATGTGATTTAAAGAATTATATCCGATATTAGAAGAGATGCAGGCATACCCATGTACTTTTGGATAATTATTTTGCATAAATTTATTTCCTTTTATCTATTTTTATTTGCATAAAGATCACTCTAGTGGAGTACTCTTTTTAAGCATCATTTATCATAATTTCAATTCTCTAAAAACTGCATATTGGACGTGAACTAGCTCTTTACATAATGAAATTTGAATGGTATTTTTTTGATTTGTGATTAAATTATTATAATTCTTTGGATGAAAATTATTATATTTCACCCATTTGTGCTTATAAAATTGATAATAAATCAATCATTTGTGTAAAAATCCCCAAAAGAATCAGATTGTGAAGAGTTTGTCATGCATGTCTATATGCTAAGAATCATTGCATGTGAATGCCTATTGCTCTCTAAATAATATATTTTGTGATAGGAATAATTGACTTTTAATTGAATCCTCATTTAGTATTTTTATGAAATTAAAGGTGCTTTGAATTCCTATCATTTAGATATATCTAAGATAATTTTATTTTTTTACAAATATTGAATGTTGTTATTAAAATTCAATTAATCTAAATCAAATTTTCACCATTATTTGATTCATAAAAAAATCATTTTGCATCAAAAAATCCAAAAAAATACAATAGACTCATCTTGCATTGTCTTACATCTACATCAAGTTTAATAATTTTTAGACCTTATTTGATTGAAATTTTGCAGAAATAATCCTGGACTTGATCACATTTGTATATTTGTATCATATATTTGCATAAAAAAATCCTTCCTGAATTTTTTTGTACTAATTATCTAAAATTGATCCAAAGTTGATAAGTTGTTCGTGAGTCAATCTTAATGCTTACCCAAGTAAAATAAATAAATTGGTCACATTAAATTAATTGAATATTTTTGTGTAGTTTTTATTGATCACTGGATTTCCATGCTAAACTACAAATGACAAGTTAATTAGGAAATTTGGTGGTCTTTCATATAGTCAGTTTGCCTCCTGTAAAAATAACAACGGCAGCCTTGGGTACATGGAAAGAAAACATCATGATTGTTCCTGAGATCAAACAACCATCATACCATGCATCCATCGATAAACTCACCAACCATTTTGTGCCCCTCACCCCCACCCCAGATCAAACAAAATCCAATCGGCACATATCAAGCACAGAGATACGTCACACGCTGCCCTTATCCATACCTCGTGTAAGCGACCACCCCCTTGTTCACTACATTACCCCCTCGACAATCGTGCATGCTTTTAGTGCCTTGGCATTGGACACTCCAAATGCTCTTGCACTTTCAAAATCATCTACTTCAATTGTAGAAGATTGGGTTGCACAAAGATGGGTTGCCTATATCCCAAACTCATGCCACCCTACTAGCCAGATCGACAACCCTCCACCTCCTAGAAATGGAAGTGTATTCCCTCACCGAAAATGGCAGAACAAGTCTGTATACCTAAAGGCACCACCTCTCTCCCCTTGCCTTCAAGAAACGACCTTTTCTGCCTTTCGAGAGACCCCAACTCCCAAGTGGACACCATTATCATTATGATATGGTGCATGGAGGTTTTCTAAAAGTCTCTTATGGCATAACGATTAGCTCCTTCGATGCATCATTGCTGATTTATCTAAAGATATTCCCTCTTTGAATTGGGTTAAGATCACTCTATCTAGATAGCTTGGAAAGGACGTCTCCCGCTTCATTTGGGAAATCTCAAAGCGACAGCTCATCGTCGAGTAGATATTGAGCAAATGTACAAAAATATGGCATGAAACTCCACAACCTACAAAGGAGACATTGCAGTTTAGTTCTACTACCGGTCTTCCTTCTTCAGGGCCAAACGCATTGATGAGGTGAATACATACTAGGTTGTTGTCCTTGGTCTACCCTTGCACCATTGTTGTTCTTATGTGCTCAACAACCTCATTCGGAACTTCAGGAATCTCCTTGCCTTTGAGGTACCTTCATAGACTCGATGGCACCTCCATTGTAAAGCTTTTGCTCGATGTCCCCAAGGTTCAACCCATGCCAAGGGTATTGAGGTAGTGACTACTGATGGGGTCTTTAAAGCTACCTACCATCCTCTTCAACATTACCAAGAGGTGGCTTTCACACATTATGATTGCCTCTCCTCTAAGAACACCACCTCTTAGTTCATTCTCTTAAGGTTCAACCTGTGGATGCCCCCACTTACTCCTTTTTCACTTTGAATAGATAAAAACTCCATGCACTAGTTATCGAACTTTCTCCATCTCCCTTTGTGTTATGTCAATACGTGGCATGGATGGAGTTGATATGGGAAACCCCTTCTATTCTTATCACACAATGGCTTCTTCTTTGATGCTGAATTATGCCTAACAAAATATCTAGATCACAGGCGTGTAGAAAATACCATTTTGTGGCTCAAGAGCTTGGGTACCTCCATTGATAAAAACATCAACAAAGAGGTGCCATGGATCCCTTCTAATAAAGACAAAGAGAAGATGAAGGCAACCCTATAGATCATACGAGTCCCTACTACAACAACCCTAGCATCCTCATATGCTCCTAAGAAGTTATAGCATGGCCCAGTTGTCACTCACTCGCCCAGCTCTAGCACCAACCTGACCGAACAAACTCGCCTCTCACCTGGTACACTCTCTAACAAATTCATCCATAGTTGGAGTGATCTCTTATCAACACCCTTTGACCTTATCCATTAAGAGGGCCCTTCAACATTCGTCATACCCAACACCCTCAAACGTTCTAAGATCACATTTCATAGCTTACTACTTTCTTTTGAAGACTCAGTACATGAGAACTACTTTATTGAGAAATCGTGGACTACGAAGGTCCTAACAATCTAATCAGGACTTTCACCCAACTCATTGTTCCCTGCTTCCTGTAAACCTACACTCCTGATAACTAACTAAACCCACCATAACTTTTTGTCTTACATGGATATAAACCTACTATCATGGAACATTTGTGGTTTGGGAGGACCTTGGAAAACTGCGAGAATTGAAAACCTACCTACGAAATTCAAACTGAATATGCTTGCATTTTAGGAGACAAGATGTAGAGATACCATCCCCAAGCTTAGATTTCCTTCTCTTAATTTCCTAAGATGGCATTCAAACACCAGTTGTAAGTCCTCGGGTATCCTATTAGGTTGGGAGTCGATGGTGTTTCAATGCCTACATTTGACCAATGGTGACTTCTACATCGTTCTGGTCCTACTACACATTCCATGCAAGACTAAACTTTACTTCATTAACATCAACGCCCACCCCCACCCGACTAACAAGGAAGTCATACTAGACCAATTAAAGTATATACCAAACCTGCAAGGCCACACTCTCATTTCTATATATTTTAACATTGTCTTCTACTTAATTGAATCCCCTTCAAAGTATCTCCCTCCACTGTATCCTGTAAATTTTCAAACTAGATACATGACTCAGGCATGTTTGACCTTAAAGACCCAAACTACACATACACTTGGATCAACACATCCCAAGCATGTGTTGGGAAATCAAGGGATTCCCTTAACCTATCCTGCAAAGGATGACTAGTAGCGGCACGAGAACCAAGAAAAATAATCGTAGCACAATAATCAAGCAACCACAGAGAGACGAGACATTTTACGTAGGAAAACCCTCTTCGATGTGAGAGAGGGGAAAACCCCATGGGGCACGACAACTCGCAACAAATCCACTAGGTCGGGAAAATAAGAGGGCACAATATCTTCTCAGTTTTGTTGACTAGCAAAACTAAGGCTCGGTTACAAGAATAAAATCAAATAACTATCACCTTGTACTTGGAGAAAACGATACCGTCACTTCTCCTCGTCATGAGTTGTCGCTCCTCGTGCATGATTCTTCCTCACGTAGATGCACCTCACGCCTCTGCAGGCTGCTCTTCATGCCCCTACAGGATGCTCTTCGCGCCTTGCGTGGACTACTCCTCACGCCTTGTGTGGGTGACTTCTCTCTTTGCTTGGAGAGAGAGAACTAAGAGAGAAGAGAGAGATGCTTGTGTGTTGGGATGATCCCCAATGACATGCATGGGGCCTTATTTATACTACACTTGCCTCCTCTCTCTCTCCTCCTAGTCCTATTTGGAATAGGAAACACAAGTCCTACTCCTACTGCAAATAGGACCCCAAGGGGATAATTGTTCAACAACATCCCTCCCCTTTTTCCTTTGTTTTTGGGAAAGGATAAGAACCAACAACCTCCCCCTCTGGTCCCAATGGAGAGGTGTCACCAAGAAGATGATCACTGAGAGATGACACCGCTCATCTCTCTACAGAGTTGCAGCTTGTCACGAGGCACGACCTTCGTCAGCATATCTGATGGATTTTCATCTGTGTGGACCTTCTTCAAAATGAGATGCTTTTTGTCAATAGCATCTCTCAGCCAATGGTATCGCATGTTTATATGCTTTATGCGATCAAGGTGCATCGTGCTCTTTCTCAGATCAATGGCACTCTGGATATCACATAAGACAATCGTCTCACTATCTTCGCATCTAAGTTCACCAAGGAATCACGGTATCCCCAGCACTTCTTTTCTTGTTCTTCTGCTGCAATGTACTCAGCTTCAATCATTGAGAGTGTAATGCATATCTATAATTTGGACTGCCACGAAATCATTCCCCCTACGAAAGTGAAAATGTGCCTGAAAGTTGATTTCCTCTTATCCACATCTCCTGCCATATCAGCATTTTTGTATCCATGGAGTTTGGGATCTGACCTCCCAAACATCAGACACATACTTGAGGTCCCTCTCAAGTATCTCAGAATCCACTTCATAGCTTCCCAGTGATCCTTCTCTGGATTCGACGTGAATCTTCTCACTACGACCACGGCATGAGCAATGTCAGGTCTGGTGCAAACCATGGCATACAAAAGGCTGCCAACTGCGGACTGGTGAGGAATCTTGGTCATCTCATCTTTCTCCTTAGAAACAGACGGACATGTCTCTTTCATCAACTTGAAATGAGCGGCAAGGGGCATGGTGACAGGCTTCTCATTCTTCATGTTGAATCGCTCCAGAATGTGTTCAACATACTTCTCTTGTGATGACCATAACATGTGCTTCTTCCTATCACGAGTGATCTGCATCCCAAGCATGTTGCTTGCCTTGCCAAATTCCTTCATCTCAAATTCCCTTGAGAATTTCCTTTTGAGCTTTGCAATCAACCCGAGATCATGACCAACTATCAGCATGTCATCCACATAGATCAATAGGATAATAAAGTTGCCATTGGGAAGACATCGAACGTACACACATGGATCTGATGTTGTCCTCTTGAAGTTTTGCTTCGTCATGAAAGCATCATACTTCAAGTACCACTGTCTAGAGGCTTGCTTAGAGCCATAGAGACTCTTCCTCGATCTGCAAACCATGTTCTCTTTCCCCTTCTCTTGGTATCCCTGTGGCTGCTCCATGTAGAATTCTTCCTTCAGGTCACCGTGAAGAAAATCCATCTTCACGTCCATCTGCTCTAGCTCAAGGTCTAGGCTTGCAACAAGACCTAGCCCACTCTCACAGAATTCATCTTCACAACTGGTGAGAAGATCTCATCATAGTCCACACCCTCTTTATGGTTGAATCCCTTCACAACCAATCTGGCCTTGTACTTCACTTGCTTGCCACCATCATCTGTTTTCAGTTTATAGTCCCACTTGTTCTTCAACGCTCTCTTGTCTGGAGGTAGCTCAACAAGATCATAGGTATGGTTTTTCTTCAGAGATTGCATCTCTTCATTCATTGCATTTTTCCAATGATCTCTCTTCTTATGCTCTTGTGCCTCCTCAAAAGTGCATGGCTCATCATGATCAGTCAACATCATGTAATGGGAAGTAGGATAGAGGGATGATGGTTGGTGTGCCCTCCCAGATCTCCTTACATGTGGGTCTGCTACATCTGCTTCTTGATGAGGTTACTCTTCCTGCCCAGGATCCCATGGACTTGCAACAAAAGGGTCGGCATCTGCCTCTTGTTGTTCTGGTCATGCATCTTCTCCGTCTGTACCCTGTACTGGAGAAGAATCTTAGCCCTCATTGCTATCATCATCCATAGCAATTCCATCTGAGTCACCATCACCACTATCATCCTCAGCCAAAGTCTGATTCTCATAGAAAATCACATTTCTATTCATGGTTACGGTCTTCTTCTTTGGATCCCAAAGTCGGTATCCAAACTCCTGATCTACATAGCCAACAAAAATACAGGATACTGCCTTGTCATCAAGCTTCTTCCTCTGTTACTTTGGTAAAAATGCATAGGCCTTGCATCCGAACACCCTCATGTGAGCATATGAGGGATCTTTCCCAGACCAAATACGCTTAGGGACATGGAAATTTAAGGGAACAGATGGAGATCAATTGATCAAATAGCAGGCGGTCCGAACCACCTTAGCCTAAAAGGTCTTAGCTTCTCTGTCTTCAGCATTCAGCAAACTATCTCCACAATGGTTCTATCCATCCGTTTAGCGACACCATTGTGTTGGGCTGTGTCGGGATCAGTCTTTTCTGATCCTGTGCTCTGCACAGTAGCTCTGGAAGTTGTGAGAGGTGTACTCCCCTCCATTATTTATGGGCAGACACTTCAATACTTTGCATGTCTTGCGCTCCACCATGGCATGAAATTTCCTGAAGTAATCAAAGACTCGATCCTTCGTTCTTAGCATATAAACCCACATCTTCCTTGATGCATCGTCAATGAAGGTCAAAAAATACATGCTTCCACCCAAAGATGCTATGTCCATGGGGACCACACCCATCGGAGTGAATCAACTATAGGAGGTCTTCCTTCACCTTTGGTCTATTCTTGTAAGGTGCACCATGTTCTTTCCAACCTCACATGAATCACAAGGTGATAGTGTGATGTTAGTGTGACATGGAATCAACTCCTTCATGCTCAAAAGCTATAAGCCCTTTTGACTCATGTGTCAGAGTCGACGATGCCAAAGATCTGACGTGTCAGCCTCACTAGCATGTAGGTTGTCATCCATGACCTTCACTCATGTCTTGTAGAGCATGCAGCACAACCTGCCTCTGGTCATGATAAGATAGTCCTTGCTGATCTTGCACATGTTGTTGCCAAACTTCATATGGTAGTCTTCCCTATTCAGTTGAGAACCTGATATGAGTCTAAGTCGCAAGTCAGGATCATACCTAACATCTTGCAGAGTCATTACACATCCAATATTGGTCTGAACTGAGATGGTCCCTGTGCCAACGATCTTGGAGTAACTACTATTCCCCATCTTGAATCTCCCAAAATCTCCCTCTGTATAGGAACTGAATAACTCCCTATGCAGAGTCATGTAGTAGGAGGTGACCATGTCAACAGCCCACTCAGAGTCATCCCCTACATGTAGACATTGTTCCTGAATAGTGAGAACCAGCCGATCCTCATTATCATCAGCCATTGTTGCGGCAACGTTCTCATCTTCAACTTTCTTCTGATTCCTTTTGGCTTCTGCTTGCTCTCTTTTCCAGACTCTACAGTCTCTTTTCTAGTGAATAAGCTTGTTGCAGTGATGACACCTTCCTCTGTCCTTGGACTTCTCCCTGGTTTTCTGTCTCTCTTGTGATTTTCCCCTATTGTTGGACCTTCCTCTTCTTCCAACTGCATACACATGTGAAGAAGAGGACTCTCCAGATAATCATCATCTGATTTCTTCATTCAGAAGACTGCTCTTGACTATAGGTATGGTCAGCTTGCCATCCGTAGTGGAGTTGCTCACGGTAATCACCAGGGATTCCCAACTGTCTAGCAGGGAACCTGGTAGAAGAAGCGTATGCAATTCATCATCTAACGTCATGTTCATGGTACTCAGTTGATTGATGAGACTCTGGAACTCATTCAAGTGCTCAGCAACTTTCATCCCATCCTTGTACTTTAGATTCACCAACTTCAGAATTAAGAACGCCTTGTTGGTGGTCGTCTTCTGCTCATAGAGCTTTGCTAGTTTCTCCCATAGTTTCTTCGCATGTGTCTCTTCTGCGACATGGTGGAATATTGATAAGTCCAACCACTTCTGGATGGTGCCGACTGCTTTCTTGTTCAGCTTCATCCAGTCACCTGTGGACATGTCCTCGGGCTTGGTTGTTTCTCCTTCCACCGGATCATGGAGGTCCTTGCAATATAAGATATCCTCCATCTTGGACTTCCAGATTTTCCAATTCATGCTCATCAGTTTGATCATTGTGCCTTCGTCATCCTTTCCCATCTCAACAACACGAGCTTTGATACCACTTGTTGAGAAATCGAGGGATTCCCTTAACCTATCCTGCAAAGGATGACTAGTAGCGGAACGTTCCCCACACGGGAACCAAGAAAAATAATTGTAGCACAATAATCAAGCAACCACAGAGAGACGAGAAATTTTACTTGGGAAAACCCTCCTTGATTTGAGAGAGGGGGGAATCCACGGGATACGACGACCCGCAACAAATCCACTAGGTCGGAAAAATAAAATGGCACAATATCTTCTCAGTTTTGTTTCCCAACAAAACTGAAGCTCAGTTACAAGATTAAAATCAGATAACTATCATCTTGTACTTGGAGAACATGATACCGTTACTTCTCCTCGTTACGGGTTGTCCCTCCTCGTGCGTGATTCTTTCTCACGTGGATGTACCTCACGCCGTTGCGGGCTGCTCTCCACGCCCTCTTCACACCTTGTGCAGACTACTCCTCACACCTTACATGGGTGGCTTCTCTCCTTGATTGGAGAGAGAGAGAACTAAGAGAGAAGAGAGAGATGCTTGCGTGTTGGGATGATCCCCAATGCCATGCATGGGGTCTTATATATACTACACTTGCCTCCTCTCTCTCCTAGTCCTATTTGGAATAGTAAACACAAGTCCTATTCCAATTGCAAATAAGACCTCAAGGGGATAATTGTTCAACAACCTCCATCCCCCTTTTTCTTTGTTTTTGGGAATGGATAATAACCAACAGCATGTTTGGCTATTCTTGATCATATCGTGATCTCCCCCTCCCTTTTAGATATTTCCCCATTTGCAAAAACACAAGTCCCTTGGAAGACATTCTCGGACCATAAGCCACTACTCGCTAACTTATCCTCCCTACAGCCTACCAGGCTGACCTTTAAGATGAAGGGATTCTGGTTTGCAAAATCTTCCTTCTCTTTTATGGTTGACTCCTCCTAATCTAGACCCTGAGGATTAATCTGTTCCACATTTTCCACCTTAAAATTAAGTGCCTGAAAAGTGACATCAAAACCTGGAAACAACCATATTTCACCTATTGCAGAATGATCTGCCGATGGTTGAAATCCACATTTTCCACCTTTATATTAAGTGCTTCAAAAGTGACATCATACCCTCATAGATATCCCCCCACCCTTGAGACATCCATGGAACTCACCTGCTTTCAAAGGGAACTAGAAACCATTCACAAGGATGAATTCCTTCGCCTCAATCAAAGAGCAAAAGGTCGTGGCTG
Source organism: Ottelia alismoides (assembly GCA_037367405.1). NCBI lineage: Eukaryota > Viridiplantae > Streptophyta > Magnoliopsida > Alismatales > Hydrocharitaceae > Ottelia > Ottelia alismoides. The sequence goes on along the minus strand of JAZKJV010003628.1, from coordinate 387,568 downwards.
CGGGAGGGTGTACGCAACATCAAATTCTTACAAATTGTTCCCTATGCTCGTTGCAGCAAAACTACTATTCTAGCTCTCAAAGATTGTCTCGGAATACTACACTCTAATCACGATAGCATTGCTTGCATAGCAATCGCTTTCTACAAGAATCTTTACTCTACCTCTGAACAAAATCAATTCATCTCCTTTGATCTTGACCCCACCTTAGTTCGACAAATTTCTAATCTGAAGGGCATAGCTTCGATCTTAGAATGTGAGGTGTTAAAAATGGTACGCAACCTGAAATCCTTGAAGGCAGCATGCTCGGATGGTTGCATCCCAAATTCTATAAAAAGTATTGGCATATTATAAATATCGACCATGGAAATGGTAGACCACCTTTTTCATTGAGAACCTCACACTTGGAGATCTCAAATATATTGATAACCCGGTCATCACCTTGATCTACAAGAAGGGAGATCCACATGACATCAACAATTACCGCCCCATCAGCCTTATAAACATTCCACTCCATATCATTTCTAAAATCATTATGAATAGATGTGCCCCAAAACTTGTAGACCTCATACCTTCTTCACAATGTGCTTTCTTGAAAGGAAGAGGAGTCTCATATGCCTTTGCCATGACCTCTGAGATCTTATCCCATTGGAGCCATATCAAAAAAGGCGGGTGTCCTAAAGATTAATCGTAGAGAAGCTTTGATTTGATAAAATGGAGCTCTATATCAAAAGTCATGTCCCTCATGGGGTACCCCCTAAATATCATTGCTTGAATCAACGACCCTCTTTTGCCCCTTTTTTAGAAACGCCGTGAATATTCTTGAGGGAATACTACAAAACTTGGCCAAAAATCATTTGATTGAGTGCTTTCATATCCCCATGGAGGATCATGTCATTATTGATATTGTGATCGCCAACGATCTCCTTTTGATCATCAAATTAAATCAAGATTCCCTCAAATGTCTAAATTTCACTCTTAAGGTGTTCTGTGAGATCGAGACTATACATCAATGAGGAGAAATCCACAATAAGCTGCCTAAACCTCGACGATTTTGAGAAATAATTGGTGAGTGATATCTTTGGTTGGAGCCAGGAGAAATCCCCCATCAACTACCTTGAAATACCTTTATCCATGAGACCTTTAAAAAGAAGTGAATAGCTCCCTCTGTCGAGGAATTTGAAGAAGAAAAAATAAGACTCATCGGTTGTAAGTTGAAAATTTTATCCCTCCCCTCTCGGGTTTCCCTCCTGAATGCCTCTCTTAGCCCCAGATAAACCATGTCCATCCTTGTAAATCCCCAAATGGACTATTAGTAATTTTGACAAAATCAGGAGGTGCTTCCTTTGAAATGACAACAAGGATAAAAATTAACACCAAGCTAGATGGGAAACTATCATGTCCACCAAAACATGGTTCTAGAGCCAAGTGAACCACACCTCTTTGTTGTCTAGACTTATCCGAAGCAGATACCACAACACTAGAAAATTTCCTTTTCTTGAGCCATCAAAATACAAAGACTCTCTGTGCTAGCGCGCTATCAAAACCAAATCCATGGCTATTCAAATCTTGCCTTGAGATCTGTTGGGTCTGGTGATAACTCATTGCTTCAGATTGATTGTATCAATGATTTTCTCCCCTTCGTGTTTTGATCTCTTCCTTATGGTCTTCTACTCTCAACATAAACTGTACACTAGGTAAATTGTTATCAACTTTAGGATCCAAAAAGAATTGGCTTAAAGCCTTGACAAAAGGGAGCAATTTACCATTTGACCTCCAACAAATTAAATTATTCTTAACAAACTTCACCCATGCTCAAATATCGCAGATTCATTAATCATCCCAAGAAGAACCTCATCTCTAAGACTTGCTAATGACCTATATACCCTACTATCTCGCGAGGGATTTAAAATTGAGACTAAACATCAATTTCTGGTAAAAGCCTTTTCATTCGAAAATGTCTCTCTTCCTCCGGTCTTTAGTCATAACAAGCTTCACACTCAAAACATACTGCTAACTGACTCAATCTCAGCTGTTAATGCTTACTCCCTTTGCTTGAATGTGCGAAAACAATCTCCCATCTACTTCTTTACTATCCTTTTACTATGAAAAATCTTTAGCATTTTGGATATTTCTCTTGTGAGATGGAGATTGAGCTATTTTTTGATTAACGTAGCTCCTCCTTTACTACTTCCCATTGATAGATGTACTCCCTTCAAGCATCGATCTGATGGTTTACTTGGAATGAATAATGTTTGAGGATCCCCTATTTTAAATATCAGATCGGATGTTGAACCGGACAGTCTTCCGTTTGGTCCAATCGGATCTAATTTTCGATCCATACTAGTTGGACCAACGATGATATCAGCATGATGTCATCATTTCTATCGACTCGAAAAAAAATCGGACCGGACTTAATTTACTGGTCCGACTGGTTGAACTGATTTTTTTAACTGAGAAAATCGAATACGTATAGCTAAGTATGTATGCCTTTCAATAAAATAACATGATTGTTTATTTCAAGTAAACCCCTAGAAAAGTTAGTCATATTTTCTAGCATTATATATGAGGACAATATTGTAATCATTTATGTATATTTACTTTTAGAAAACTACTCTATGAAAGTGGAGGTACAACTAATATTCAAAAAAAGAGAGGGGCATAACTTATATTGTAGAAGTTAAGAAGGGAACAAGTGATAAAAAAAACCTATTATTTAATTATTTAAACCTTTATTTTTTTAAAATTTACCAAAACATCAAGACGGGGTCAATCCAAGTCAACCCAATCCCACCACCAGTTGTACCCAATTTTTTTATTTTCTTCTTTTTTTAAAAATAATTACATAAAATCGGCCGAACCGATCGAGTCAGGACCGTTTCTCAGTCCAACCGATCTGATCTAATTTTTTAAACCCTACACCCCCTGCAAATTATGAAAAATGCCCATTTTATTATCAGTCATTCGTTCTAGTTGTATTGCCTCCCCAAAAACACTGCATTGATTACAATCGTTAGGCTTATGACTTAAAATCTTTGTTTAATAACTTCAAGCCAAGAATTCTCCACCTTCCATAGTCTGCACCCGCGTATCCAAGAAATGATGACTGTCTAGAACTGCTATGCTTTGCCTTATGCGACTGTTTTTGTGCCCTTTCCTTTTTGGTTTTAGCAGCTAAGTTTGTACCTCTCCGCTTATCGATTATTATTTCTAGGCTTTTTTGGTCTCTAGGGGTTTGTTTGGTTGCAGGGTTGGGTTGGGGTACACCGGTGTACCCTTCCTTCCAACCTTCCCAATCCTCCTCACAGTTTACTATTTACAGGGTTATCCCAACCCAACCCAACCAGCAACCAAACGAATCCTAGGGGTATTGGTCGCTTGTACTAAATACCAAGGCCCCTAGGAGTTGGTTCTCTCTTGTACGTTTGGCTACTAATTGTCTTTGTTGGCACCCTGTGCGCCTCATACAAACTTCATTTTGAGGAATGAACTTTGATCGTTTATAAAAATACCTCGTAATATACAATTGCACAAGCTCCAAAACACATCAATTTGCACTCCTAAATCTCGAGACAGAATCAATAGTGGATGTACAGGTCGACAATATATTCCCTTTTCCCTATTAGTTATTATAGATTCCATCGTGTTGATCATTTTTTTATAATGTACATTGAAATACCACGGCAACAAGATGTATTAGAATTGTATTCTACATTACAACGTTGCTTATTTGTGATGATACTATTTTTCAATGTAGTAAGTGCAACATACCGAGTTTAGATCCCGAATACCGCAAAAGCTTGGCCAAATAATTTGTTGGATCCAACCCAAGTAAACTCATTTGCACACGAAATATTAATCCACTCTGACATCTTGTACTGGTGATCCCCTTTGCATGTGAAAAGACTGTGTTTGAGTAGCGGAATGATGTTTGAGGAAAAGCTACTTGATGCTTTCTATGTTCGATCTTCAGCCGACTTGATCTTGCATGAGAACAAGCGCAATATCATGGAACCTCCTCGATAGCTCTAGACTAACATAGACTGTGCATAACACTCGGATCCAACAATGACATATCGTAATATTATGCTTTCCTCTGGTCATATGGATTTGAGTTGTTGTAGAATCATTACCTATCTTTACTGTTCATTCTTGTAAGTTAATTAAAGGAAAATCTTATTACTAAAAGAAAGTCATGTTATAGCCTTATCCGATCAAACGAAGAATTTTGGACTTAATTTCAATCCATAATGTTCGGGTTTGGTGGAGACAAAACTCCCAAGCATCAACAAACTAATGCAAATTTAACATATGATAAAATAATAATTGAATATCCATATCATATGTCTTACAGTTTAATTCATAACAAAGAATATTATTTGTTACTTGCTCAGAGATAAAAATGAAGAGGGAAAAGTCATTTTAGATTTTGTAACGGCTTATGATTTTTTCATAGCAAACACTCTCTTCAAAAAGAGGGAGGAGCATTAATTACTTATAAGAGTGACCCGACTAGAACACAGATAGATTACTTTGCGTTGACGAGAAGAGATTGCTTGTGTTGCAAAAACTGCAAAGTAATTCCAGGAGAGAGTTTGACAGCCCATCACCGCTTGTTAGTCATGGATATGCAAATAAAAGGGATGATAAAGAAAAGGAGGGTTTCTAAGATCACTAGAACTAATGGTAGAATCTCCAACTGAAGCAATCAAGTTTTAGGGAGAAGGTTTTAGAAGACTTATCTTGGGATTGTTATGGAAATGCAAATGAGATGTGGGAGGTGGTTGCATCTTGTATCCGAAGGGTAGCCAAAGAGATGCTAGGCGAGTCAATGGGTGGAGCTGCAGGCCAAACGGAGACTTGGTGGTGGAGTGGAGGGGTGTAAGAGAAGCCCAAATTAAAAGAGCATGCTTTAAAGCTATATCTAAGGATAGAACCGAGGAAACTGTCACAAACTACAAAATAGCGAAGAAGGAAGCAAAGAAGGTTGTAAGAGAAGCTGAGGCAAAAGTTTATGATGTTTTATACAAAAATCTCGACTGTAAGGAGGGTCGGAAGAATATATTCAGATTGGCTGAAGCAAGAGAAAGAAAGATCAAACACCTTTCTCAAGTGAAATGCATTGAGGAAGGTCACGTACGTGTTAGTCAAAAGGATATAGAGACTAGACGGAAGCAGTATTTCCATAAGCTTTTTATTGGGGAAGGAAATAGAGGGATCACTTTATGTGATCTAGCTAGTAGTGAAAGTTACTGAAATCTTTCAAGCTATAGATGAATACAAAGAAAGGAGAAGGTTGTCAGAGGGATAATTGTTGTGTTTATTCCTAAGAGCCCTAAGGTCTCTTATATAGAGAAAACTCATGGGTAAATTACATAAGACGGAACATAGAATAAAGGAAATAAACAAACGGTACACAGACTACGTAATTCTTTCGACACTCCCCATCAAGATGGAGCATAGATATCAATCATGCTCAGCTTGGAAGTACATTTCTGGAATGGTCCTCTGAGTAGCGGTTTAGTGAAGATGTCGGCAGTCTGCTACTCAGAACTAACATGTGAAGTAGAAATCAGTCCCTTCTGGATCATATCTCTGGTGTAGTGACAGTCTACTTCAATATGCTTGGTTCTCGTGAAAGGCAGGATTATTGGCAATGAATAATGCGGCTTGATTATCACATTGTAGCTGCATGGGTAGAGGTACATCTACATGCAAGTCTTCTAATACAGCTCGGACCCACATCATTTTCGTGCTTGCTTGTGCCATTGCCCTATATTCAGTTCTGCACTGGACCTAGCCACAACTGTTTGTTTCTTGCTTTTCCAAGAAACAAGATAACTACCCACAAACACCGCAAACCCTGAGGTAGACTTTCGATCCTTAGGGCACCCTGCATAGTCAGCATCCGCACATGCAGAAATAGATTAATTGGTTTCTTTTCTGAACAACAATCATGTGCCTGGAGATGATTTAAGGTATCTGAGTATCATATATATAGCATCCACATGTACCTGTCTCGGCTGTTCCATAAACTGGCTTACCCGACTCACTGCAAAGGCAATATCAGGTCGGGTTATAGTTATGTAAAGAAGCTTCCCCACCATTTCTCTATACCTTCTCTTGTCGACTTCTTCTGTATCATTATCATACAATTTCATGCTAGGGTCCATTGGAGTAGTAGACGGTCTGCATCCAACCATACCCGTCTCAATAAGCATATATGTAATATATTTCCTCTGGGTCATTACTAGACCATGTGCATTCCTGGCAAACTCCAACCCCAGGAAGTATCGTAATGTACCAAGGTCCTTTGTAACAAATTGACGACCTAGCACTGCTTTGATCATCTCTATCCCCTTAGCATCATCTCCTATAACCAAAATGTCATCAACATATACCATGACGACAACTGTACCTCGACTAGTCCTCTGGATGAACAGTGAGTGATCTGCATTGGATCTCTTGAATCCATGTTCTTCAATCAGATGGGAAAGCTTCTGAAACCATGCCCTTGGACTTTGTTTAAGATCATAAATGGCCTTATGAAGTATGCACACCATATGATTCTCTCCCTCAGCAGTAAACCCCGGAGGCTGCTGCATGTAGACTTCTTCCTGCAGATCTCCATACAAGAATGCATTTTTAACGTCTAACTGGAACAAGGACCAATCACGTACCACAGCTACAGACAGAAGAATACGAAGAGTAGAGTGACGAGCGATCGGAGAGAAAGTATCCATATAGTCCACTCCATAAGTCTGAGTGAAACCTCGTGCCACTAGTCGTGCCTTGTATCGAATAAGGCTACCATTTGCATGATACTTAACAGTGAATACCCATTTGCAGCTCACAACAGAAGCTCCTGAAGGAGCGGGGACCAAGCTCCATGTGCCCCTCGATTGTAGTGCAGCCATCTCCTCCTCCATTGCAGACCGCCAGTAATCAGATTTCAATGCATCCTGATAGGTCTTTGGAATCTATACTGAAGATAAAGCCACGGCAAATCTCTGAAAGGCCCCTGTGAGGCGATGAAAGGAGACCTGTGATGCAAGAGGATACTTAGCGCAGCTGCGTTTCTGCTTTCTCATCGCAATAGGAACATCCAAATCATCAACCATTGGACTCCCTGAGGCTGAATCGCCCTGTAATGATGCATCCTGCATAAGCACACTATTTGACCCGTCATTAGTAGTAACATCAGAACATACCTAAGGCATTCTGGATGATTGGCATGAAGCATGAGCAGGACTAGGTAGTGGTGAGACAAGGGGTTGTGGTGGAGGTGGTGGTGGTGTAGGAAGTGACGCACTGTTAGGAGCTGGAGTGGATGATGGATGACTTTCCATAGGTGGAGGAGGAACATAGACCTCATCAGTAGATGTGTTAGATACCAATATGTCACCTGTAGGTAAAAAATACATAACAGACTCGAAGAAAGTGACACCAGCACTGACAAAGTATTTCATGTTAACAGGATCATAGCAACGATGTCCTTCTGCGTTCGAGAGTACCCCACGAAGACACATTTGACAGCTCTAGGTAAAAGCTTGTCAAGACCTGGTGATAGATGATGAACAAATGCAACAACTCCAAAAATACGAGTGGTGAGTGAGAATAATTCCTTATCTGGAAAAAAACAGAAAGAGGAATTTTCTCACCAAGTACCGTAGACGGCATACGATTTACTAAGTAGCAGGCTGTAAGAACGGCATCTCCCCGAAAAGAATTGGGAGCACAACTATGAATAAGTAGAGTACGAGTAATGTCAAGAAGATGACGATGCTTTCTCTCAGCAACTCCATTCTGTTGGGAGGTGTAGGCACATGTAGTTTGGTGTATAATGCCTTTTGACCAAAGATATTATGAAAGAGACCGAGTATAAAATTCCAATGCGTTATCAGTATGAACATATTTCACATTGGATGAAAAGACATTGTTTACTTCATTGATAAGATTTTTAATAACATCACCATCTTCAGATTTATTCTTTAACAGGAAAACCCACGACAGACGAGAGAAATCATCAACCACGACAAGATAAAACATGTGTCCCTGGTGATCATGGACACGACTGGGACCCCAAATATCAATATGGAGTAACTCAAAAAGGGAGGCATTGCTCCGACTCTGATGACTCAGGAAGCTAGCTCGATGATGCTTCCCTAACTGACAAGCTTCACATCGGAAGAATGAACTTGGAGATGCCTGAGGCAAAAGGTGACGCATCTTCTATAGAGGGAGGTGGCCAAAGCGCAGATGCCAGGTATATGGAGAGACAGATCCAACATTATTAGAAGAGACTCCAGCATATGAACTCTTGTTTAGACGATAAAGACCGTCCTGCTCAGAACCACAGCCAATCACCCTGCCTGTTAGAATGTCCCGAAATATAAGAGAAGATGGGTCAAAAATAGCGCGACAATGCAAATCTTTTGTAAGCTGACTAATAGAGAGTAAGTTCATCGAAAATGCAGGGGCATGTAAGACATTCTTGAGGCGCATGGAAGAGGATAGCAAAATCTCCCCCCCAACAATGGGGGAATGAGTCCCATTGGCAATGATCACCGACCTCCCTGGAGGAATCTCTCTGTACGAGATAAAGCTGTCTCTGTCTCGACATAGATGGTACGAGGCACCAGAGTCCATGATCCAACTTGAGATGTATGAACTATAACATGTGGTAAGAGCATAGGCACTACCTGAGGTATTAGCTGTGGCAGAGGTACTAGCAGAAGTAGACGCAGATATATCGGAAGGGCCTCCAGAAGAATCTGTAGAAGCAGGAGGCATAATATCCCGTAACCGAGCGACGAGTTCCTGAAATTTCTGATCAGAAGTAGAGGATGATGGAGACGCAAAATGTTCTACCACTCGCGCTGATGCTGGAAAACCATGCTTCGAATAACACGTATCCTCCGAGTGTCCTGGACGGTGACAAAAACTGCAAGGTGGACGGGACCGACTACCACAACCTCCTGTGCCACGACCACGGCCATGAAATGAGGAGGAACCACCTCACCCTCAGGAGCAGCCATCGCTGAGGGAGTAGATGTGCTGGATGGAACAGAGATACGACTAAGCCTCTGGTAGACCTCCTCCATAGGAGGAATGGTAGCATCTGCAAGTATCTGAGATCTGGCAGCCACATATTCAGGATCAAGAGCCGCAAGAAGGACTCCTACCATGGTAGCATTGCAAAATGTCTTCTGTTGCTCTGGTGTGGCCGTTAGAGGGATAGTGTTGTAGAGTTTCTCAAACATCCCCCTAAGGTATGTATACAAGGAATGAAGTGGCCGGCCATTCTGTTTTATGGTGAATATGTCGTGCTGCAGTTGCAGCATCTTTGTTTCATTCTGGACCTGTGAATATGTCGCTGCAAGAATATCCCACATCGCTTTAGCGGTGGGCTGATGGATAACATCATTAGCAATCTCCGTCGACAACATGCCTGATAACCAGACTTTGGCGTACGAGTCATCAGCCTCCCATGAGGCATAAATCCATGTCTTCTCTGCTGGCTCATCCTCGATAAGAATGTGTTTCTTACCGTTTGACTTCATGAGACTCATGAACTGCATTGCCCAGATCTCGTAGTTCGAACCGTCCATCTTTAATTTTAGCGCAGGACCTTTGAATGCGCCTATGGAGGGCATATCCACCTTAACTAGGGTTTGTAGACAGATTGAAAAATGTCTACACAAACTGCATAAAATTCGGGTAAGTATGTAGACGTTACGCACCCAAATCCATATATTTAGCGACAAAGGCGGAGCTAGTTAGGGCACAGACGGCAGGATATGGCAACAAGGGCCTGAGGGCCTAACGGAAGAGGCCGGAGGATTGGGGGCTTGACGGCCTAATGGCATCAAGGACCTGACGGCGGAGGCCTGGGGGCCTGGATGCGACAGCCAGACCGAAGGTGAGGGCTTGGGGGCCTGGGAGCGGGGTCCTGGGGGCCTGGGGCGTGAAGGCGAGGGCCTGGGAGCGGGGTCCTGGGGGCCTGAGGCATGGAGGCGGAGGACTGGGGACCCGGGGGCCTGGAGGCAGGGGGCAGGGAGACTTGGGACCTAGAGGCGGGGAGCCCTTGGGGGCGCGACCAGCTAGGGCACGGCGGCGGCGGCGGAACGGCTGCAGCGGGAGTCGGGGCCACGGCTGGGGTACGAGAGTCAGGGGCGGGAGCCGGACACGGGAGTCGGGGCGGGAGTCGGTGCGAGAGTCGAGGGCGGGACGGCGACAGCGGGATCCGGAGAGGTTGGAGAGCCTGGCGGCAGAACGAGAGAGGAGAGGAGAAAGGGGGCGGCGGGTGAGAGGGGAGCCCTTAGGGTTAAGGCTCTGATACCATGTCAGAGGGATAATTGGTGTGTTTATTCCTGAGAGCCCTAGGGTCTATTATATAGAGAAAACCCATGGGTAAATTACATAAGACATAACATAGAATAAAGGAAAAAACAAACAGTACACAGACTACATAATTCTTTCGACAAAGGTTATCAGACCTGGAAAAGGTATAGAACAGGATGACATTCCTATAGAAGTATGGAGAGTTTTAGCTGGGTGTGGTTTGACTTGGCTTGCAAATTTATTCAATGATATTTGGCGAAGTAAGAAAATGCTTGAAGATTGGAGGAGAAGTATCGTGGTGCCTCTTTTTAAGAAGAAAGGGGACATTCAAAATTGTTCGAATTATAGAGGTATCAAGCTGATGAGTCACAATATCAAAATTTAGGAATGTGTAATCGAAAGAAGGTTGAGGCAAGTTTTCAAAGTAAAAGAAAATCAATTCGGATTCACGTCAAATCGCTCAACCATTGAAGCCATCCATTTGTTGAGGAGAATGATGGAGATTTTATAGAGTTAAGAGGAAAAACCTTCGTATGATTTTTATTGATTTGGAGAGGGTTTATAATTCTGTCTCATGTGGGATATTGTGGAGAGTTTTGGAGAAGAGATAAGTACATGTCCTATACATTAACCTCATAAAGGATATGTGTGATAGGACTTTATCTTGTGAAAGAATCCAGTCTGGAAGATTAACTATTTTGGCATCAGCATTGGTTTATATTAAAGTTCAACTTTGAGTCCATTTCTTTTTACTTTGATTATGGACGAGTTGACAAGTCACATTCAGGATGAGATAACTTAATGTATGTTATTTTCTGATGATATTATGTTGATTGATGAGACTAGAAATGGAGTAAATGAGAAGCTTGAGGTCTGGAGACATGCATTGGAGACTAAAGGATTTCGTATTAGTGTGGCTAAGACTGAATATATAGAGTGCACTTTTGATGGAAGTAATGATGAAGGAATCGAGGTGAAGATTGGTGACGATAACATTCAGAAGAGAGATTCTTTTAGATATATGGGATCTATTTTGCAACATGATGGGGAAATTGATGGAGATGTTACTAATAGAATAATTGCAAGATGGCTAAAGTGGAGAGGAGCCTCTGTTGTTCTCTGTGATAAGAAATCCCTTTCAAAATCAAAGGAAAGTTCGACAAAGCAGCCGTGAGAACGGCTATACTTTATGGATCCGAATGTTGGCATGTGAACCATAGACATATGTAGAGAATGGTAGTAGCAGAAATGAAAATGCTAAGATGGATGTGTGGACAAACACATGTAGAGATCAGGTTCGGAATGATGCAATAAGAATGAAAGTGGTGTGGCTCTGATCGAGGATAAGATGCAAGAAAACTGCTAAAGGCGATTTCGTCATTTGCAAAGGAGGTCAACTGATGCACCGGTTAGGATATATGAGTTTTGAGATATTGAGTCAGCTAAAAGAAGGCAATGAAGGCCAAAAAAAAGTGTTTGAATGAGACTATACGAAGAGATCTTAGTTTTTTGGATCTAAGCTCGAGAATAACCCAAAATAAATCTAAATGGACACAAAGAATCCATGTAGCTGATCTTACTTAATGTGAGGAAAGGTTTTGTTGTTGTTGTTGTTGACTTGTACCAAATATCATATCTTTTTTTATGCTAGTAATTAATCATACAACACAGTTATGCATTTAGTTTTTACTAATAGTTGCTAAATTTGTAACAACGAGTGTAATTTTTTAATAAAAAAGTTATGGGATAATTTATTGCTACAAGAACAAAAAATAATTTTGCAATAAAGAATATAGATAATTATAATTGTGTCCCTCTGAATTTTTTAAAATATCCGTGACTCCACATTTTTTATAGCAAACACTTCTACCTATATTCTTACAAAATCCACAATATTACCCTTCCGTTAGTGTCCTTATGCTCTTATATTACATTAATAGGAGAGCAGTATTGTGAATTTTGCAAGAATACAAGGGTACAAGTGTTATTGAGTATTGTGAATTTTGCAAGAATACAAGGGTACAAGTGTTATTGAATGTAAAGGCACACGTGTTAAGGTTAAAAGTGTATTTGTCTAAACTCATGGGAGTATAAATGTAAAATTCTTAAATAATATTGGTTATTATGTATTCGTTGTCAGTTCCGTTATCAGACGCCAATTTTGAAACGAAAACGGCAAAGAATATGGTTTTCTAAGAAAGTCCCACCCGTGCTGAAAACTTCAAACCTAAAATTTTAAAGTTCACAGTGTTAATACTAGGGATGTACATGGATCGAATAAAATCCGTAATCTGATCCAATCCGATGTGATTTGATTGGATTGATTTGGTTTTGTTATTTTAATGGATTTGATTGGATAAGAATTTTGAAAATCCGTTAAATCAAGAATCGGATTATATCGCCATCAAAATCCAATCTATTAATAATATATGTGATAGTTATTATAATTCACAACCTTCATTCTTATCCTACTTTATGAATTACACCCGCATCCTCCTTAGTCAAGTGACACTTTAATTTTAATTTAAAATGTAATATTATGATAGAAATAAAAAGAAAGATAATTTAAGATTAAAATATAAAAAATCCAACTATACTAGTCTACTTCTTATAAGCTAATCTCACAAATTGACTATGCAAGCATTTGGACATTGCATCTTCTTCTCGAGCGGAGCTTACTTCAACTTAGATCAATTACATATGGTCCAATCTCAACTACCTAGAGCCACCTTCATTGGCTTCGTTCGATGTTTGGAGATGCTGGATACATTCTCTTTCTCATCTCAATTTCTAACCACAAAATGCGATGCATACACAATATAATGATATTGTTACCTTCTGGATCAAGTTCTTTTTACATTCTTATCAATCAAAAATCAATAATAATAATAATTTTCAATGTTTCTTTTATTAAGTATTTATAATTATTGTAGTTGAATTATTAGTTGAGCTAAATCCATTGTAGTAAACACTCTCTTTTACGTCAATTCAACATCAAAAAGTAATCATATTGTTAAGTGCTACTAACATGAGGATAGAACATGAGGATGAAAATATATAAGTATCAAAAATCCGATCCAGTCCGATCCAATCCATAATCCGATAGATTGGAATGGTTTGGAATTGAGTATTTAATAGATTGGATCGGATCGAGAAAGTTATAATCCATTGAGGTTGGATTGGATATGAATTAAGGTAAAATCCGATCCACGTGCACTCCTAATTAATACGACGAGTCATATCATGATGTAAAATATGAAATGTGCAAGGGTATAGGTGTAATTGCAATGTTTTGCAGGGGTGCAAGTCTGAAACTACAAAGAAGAAGTAATTCCCACGCTCTTTTTGCGGGAATTAGGGCCCACCCAACAACTTTGAAGAACATCAGCAGCCCCTAAGACTAAGGGGACATCATTAGGAATCTTTGAAAGAGAAGCGATTGAGATGTGTCTCTCTGACCATGAAAATGATATGACAATGACATCTTTATAAATGGAATATTTTCCATACATCTTCCTATATATTAACTCTCCGGTCAATCATCGGGGAACGGATTGTATGTTGTAGCACTGCAGTGCAGGAATGCAGATCCGATGGGGGATCGGACGGCCCTCATAAGGGGCAGGGGATAGTCGGCCCTTACGAGGGTCATCTGAAACTCATCGGATGGCCCTCTGCATTACTACACCTACAGTAATACAGCAGAGGATCTGCGCTCCAATCATCGACCTCGTTGAGCTCATATCTACAAGGCCCGGAAGTGGCCTACTCTTACATACATGTTAATCAAAACTCCATGCAAAGCGAACCCTGGGCGAATTGCCACTTCTATGTCTGATTAAGAAGTTGTTCGGTAGAGGAATAAGGGAAAGCAATAGACACTATTTATATTCAGTTGAAAAAAGAGGATAAGTGGGAATAAAGAGAGATAAGTCGTAGTTATTTGTTATTCTATGTTCGATAGAAGTGAGAGGATAAAGAGGGATAAGGAGGTTGTGTTTGATAAGATTGTTAGATAAATATTATTTCTATTTATTTTCGATGGGAGAGTCAGATGATGAAGTATAGTGAGAGAATCATTTTTCCTGACTTTAACTCCAGGAATATAACATGACCATTTACGGAGGGAGAGGAATAAGGAGACCCTCCTTATTCCTCAAATGAATAGCTCCTAATTGTATTGGCATGTGCTCAGGTTATTGAACCGTTATCTTGGAAAACTGACTCTAATAACTTGATGGGTTCGAACCCAAACGGACTCTTTGACAACCACCTAAAATGCTTAAACCCAAGTTGAGAAGCATAATCCTTCCTTTTGAGTAAAGATTACTAGTTTCTCAAGATCCACTTGATAATAATAGAGAATGTTGTCCATGCACAAAAAAATGCGAGGGTGTTACTACCTTGATAACTTAAGCTTAAGCATTTTAGGAGGTTGCTAACGTGTCCAATAAGGTCTGAACCAAACAAATTGTCCGGGTCAATTTTCCTCGATAATGGTCCAGAGTTGGGCCTGAGCATCTCGTCGGGTCAATCTAGCTCATTTCGCTATATACAAAACCCCACTTGACCTAGAAGCTTCAAAGCACTAGCCCCACCAAGTCTACTTACTACTGGGTCGGGCTCGACCCGCTTATTATCAGGCTAGATTTCACTTTAGAAGGCCAAGCCAGGTAATATATTTTATCTCACTTTCTTATATCTCCTACATAATAATATATAAACAGTAAAATCTGAAACAATGTATAGGGCTAGTATTAATTGTGAAAGTAAGAATGTTAAAATAAGTTTTTCTATTAGTTACCGTCAGAATCTTTTATTTATAAAGAATGATAAAATATTAACAATCAATTAAATATGATAGTCGGCAATAAAATGCTATTATCTTTGCATGTTTCTAAAAATTAAATTCTTATAGACTGTTTAAAGATAAAGTTTTAGTCTTATTAACATCGGATTCAATTGGACCGATTCAGGCTCAAAAATAAAATTGTATATCAAGCCCATTTAATAGCGGGTTGAGCTTAACCTAATTCTAATTGGATCGTACTCCTAAAGCCCTACCCAAATCCAACCCATTTAAGTCGGGTACCCACGAACCCAATAGATACCTTCTTACAAATCACTTTGCATAAGATGAGTTATAAGTGTTTAAAATTGAGGAGTGAGAAAAGTATGATGAACTTTTATTGCCTCGTTCCCCTCCGTAAGGTAGCGACCTCAAAGTCAAGAGCAAAGTACTCTCAACAGAGGATCAGTGTAATTTATTGTACATATAGACACTCACCAATACACATCGACACATATATACGTTGATATCTATACATTATACTAAGTCCTTCAGACACATGGTGTATCCTCATGTCGTCCTTTCCATCTTTCCATTTGAGAGAACACATCTTTCCTCGATTGTTCGCTTCTTACACGTGCCTATTCCAGAGACCTCACATTCCCCAATCATTCTTTCCATTCGAGAACACCCCACTACTCTTTCCTTAATTGTTTCACATTCTTCTTACGCGTGTCTATGCCCTCATTTTTCTTTCCTTCCAATTTTGTGGCTCAGATATGATTATCCTTCTTTTCATAAAATAAATAAGATATATGGTGTTCTTTTCTATAAAAATCTACATGAGCTTATCATGTATTTCTCTTTTTCCTTCCATCCCATATGGCATTTGCGGTTTACAACACTTGGATATTATGAGTAAAATTCCCTTATCATGTAGCTATTCATGTCAAAAGACTAATCTATCTACTCTTCGTTGTCATGCTTAATAATATGACAATTACTTGTGCAAATCTCATAACATTTACCTATGATCATAATGTAGATGTACTATGAGAATAAATAATATATGGTCACGTATGGTGTATAACTATAACACAGTATCTTTTAGCTATGGTAACTATAGATTTTAACATAATTACAGTTTTAGGAACATTTGTCTCTGGAGGATAGTTTGTATCATATTAATAGGATTTCTTTATATTAACAGTAATAATTTGAATTACCGATGCTTTTTAGGTCTCATACGACAAGGTTCAAGAAACTATTAACAGTACAATTCGCCCGATAAAATATATCATTATATTCTCGGCATTTTGTGGTTTATATTGCCGTATGAACATATACTTTCCAAGGAATGGATCAAATTCCTTTTTTAAATATTTATTAAAATAATTATATGAATTGATTGCTAACATGAATCGATAATAAAAATCTCATAAACTTTAATTTATTACGAAAAAAATATCTCTATCCGAAAAGACGTGTCAAGTTTGGATTTATATATCTTAAACTATCATACCACTGGAAACTATACGTAGATAAAATAAATAGATAAAATGGATTAAAAGATAACAATAGAAATAAATATATATATATATATAGGGGACCTTTCAAATGAGGTGGGGGCTTTTCTGAAATTGTAAAAGCCACTGCGAATTTAGTAAAACTCTGTAACAGTTTTGTAAAATATATACTGTACATTGTAAAAAAATGAATTTTGTAAAATATAGCATCTAAATTCAAATCAATATTTCCATCCATTATAATAATATTTTCATAATTTTATTTCACTATACATGTTGTGTTAATATTTATTATTATATGTATGAAACAAGAAATTGTAAAATATATTAGAAAGATGCCTAAATTGAGGGTGGCTTACCATATATATGGTGAGACCCGCCTCATTTGAAGTTTCTCCTATATATATATATATATATATATATATATATATATATATATTATCGTACAACAACAAACTTACAGACGGAAATATATATCTAGAATATAACTATAGTAATATATATGATCTTTGTATTTTTCATATTAAAAAATAATTATTGAACTAAATTTTAATTGAACTAATAAAATTCATATATTCTTATCCAATATTTTTGTTTTCTTCTTTGTAACGTTTATTAATAATAAATATAATTAGTTTGTACCACACTTATTATTGGTCTCGAGTAAAATTCTACACAATAAAAAATTAAATTTGTATTGCAATATTTGCAACTTCTCTATGTTTTATGACATTTATAATAATTGCATGTCTATGTATAGACCAAAAGAAACATCTCTTCTTTTTAGTTGTTCAACTATGATGATTACACCAGACTTTTGTAGAATTAATAGCATGGGTATTGTGAAAAAATATTGTTTATTAGCCTCCTTATTTTATACTGAATACATGGCACTTTAGTTCCATTAGGGTATATTACATTTGTAATCCTCATAAATACTTTTTGACCCTTTCTCAAAGGTTTTATTGACATATTTCCCTTCCCCATTTTTTATCTTATAAATGTCTTACTCTTTATAATACTATCCAATGTAATTTACGATTAAAGATTTAAATTTTATACCTAATAATAATATATGGATCCGACGTTTCATTATAATTATATGTAAACTTTATATTTCACACGTCCAAAGTGTTTCTTTAAACTAACATGTGATAATGATCATAATAGAAATATAATAACTTATATATTAATATGATAATTAAATAATAACAAATATAATCGATTGATTCAGTACATACTATATTAAAACCACACTCTTCAAAACTGCCACGAAGTGCGGGTATAAACACTAGTTACATAGACAATCGCGTGTGTGTGCATATATCATATAAGCTGACACGCGTATACACACGTGTCAGTAGGGATGGTGTTTGACAATAGAGTTAAACTACCGACAACTGATGTCGTTAATCTTTGATGAATTGCAATTTATAGAACACACCATTGATATTTATATTGCCAAATATTATTCGAGTTGACGACGGTGGTTATGTGAAAGCGCTAATGATGATGATAGTTAACCAATGATGTTTGTGTACGTACTGACATTGTACGCTTCAAATGCATTGTATGGTCACATGTATATTACATACTCATATTCATCTAAATAGACACCTATTCAAGATAAAGAGGTTAGAGAGAGCAACTACAAAAAAAAATCTCACGTTAGAAAATATGAGATATATTAATGCAAACGTATAAATTTACTAAGAAAAAAAAGTTTTGAGATTTGCACTACACTGGCGCATGCGTTTGTCGACAAAGGCTAAAAACCATCAGGCAAACATTCAAATAAACCGCAGACAAAAAGTCTTCGCTGGTACTAAAATTACTATAGCATCTCGAGTCCTAGATCCAGTACTTTATCGAAGATTACTAGCTCAGAACAACTTATTGGAATTGGATCCAATTGTAGCCTCCGATTACATCACAAAATGTTTGAGCCAAGTTGTCTACTACTAGCTCTGCTACTTATAAGCTACTACCACATTTTGTGATTACTAGATATGGTACTATGTTTTATGTGCTACGATTATTATCAACAACCTAAGAACCGATGACAACAGACACATATCATTAACTGGCACCGGCACTATCAACGAAGATACACATCATCGACGGGTCGAAACACCATCGACATAGGCACATCTTTGTCAGCATTCAAACCACCGTCGGCGTATGTGATGAATCTCGTATTCATCATGCTAAAATTGGTCATTTAGGCTCTGTCCCCCATCATCTACCTGTAATTAATCATTAATAGAGCATTATTAGCCATCATGCATGTGTGAATAATATCTGCATTTCATCATGCATAATTACATTTAAAATCCCCAGTGTAAATTAGCCCAAAAGCCGCTAACTTCTCACATTTTTAGTTAATTCATCCTAACTCCGATTGACCCAAAACCACCTCCATTGTGTAGATAGTACTAACCTTATTAAATAAAAAAATACAAAAAAATTACTAACCCAATAAGTGTCAAATAATCCCAAAGTCAAATTTCACATCTGACGGACTAAAACGAGCATATCTCCCACATACAGTGTCCGATTTTGGTCTACTCACTTTTAAAGTACTCCATTTTCAAATACCTTCAAAACAAGACCAATTTCATAAAATTCGGAGCTCATATGTGAAAGTTGGGTTTTGGGCCTCTTTTGCGCATTTTAACTTTTTGCTAATTTTGACCTGAGATTTTATGTCCTTAATTAACTCTTTTAATTTTATTTCTTTTTCATTTGTGTTCTTTGATGAAAGTTTTATTAAGAGACTCAAAAATCCAAATTTAGATCAAAACTGAGATCAAAGGAACTGACCAAGTCCAAGTGTCCGTTGTCGGTCTGTACAAAAGTTGTGCGTCTCTCACTTCTATTTTATTTTCCTATTTTCTTATCTTTTAAAAATCCAAAAAAATTAGATTAATGTGTAAATAATTTTCTTCTATTTTATCGTATTTTTTCTAGAATTTTTATCCTCTCTAAAACCACCAAAAAATACAAAATCTCAAAAACACGGTTTTTCGTACACATGGAAAGCCACCAAAAATACCACTTCGCACAGGTGACCTCTTTTGCTCCCGGGCCCTTCATGAAAGTTGTATATCTCGACGAGACGAACAACTTTTGTTGAAGAAATTTTTTCGATCCGAGGTCATCTTCTACCTCTTTAGTCCACTTTAAAATCTGAAATTATTTTGGTGCCACGTGGCAGCTCCAGGGCGTGCCACGTAGCACCCCGCTGTTACTCTCTCCCCAGCCGCACCCAGGTCACGTGCCTAGTACGTGACCCCATCATCATCTTCCTCAGCCGTTATCTCCCCCACCCGCCCCCCGGGCCGTTTCTCCTCCTCCACCCCCGCCATGCACGGCCTTCACTTCACTCGCCACCTCCCTCGTACGTAACCGTCGTCCTCACCCTCCTATAAATCACCATCCTCGCCGGCGTTTCGAGCATCCGCCATTTTCCCTTGTAGCCGGTGACAGCGGCTCCTCCGTCCTCAGGCGCGATCCAAGGGGTGGATCTCCTCCTCCCTTTGTTGCAACTTCCAGGAAGTTGCAAGCTTCTTCGAGCTCGTCGCCAGCTCGAATCGAGGCGAGACAGCAGATCCCTCCTTGAGGATCTCAACCCTCCAGGCGAATTCGTCTCCACCTTCTGTTCTTGTTCATCAGAGGTTCTCGCTCCACCATCTCCAGGCTCACCTCGCCGCACCTCCGCCGCGCAAAGGTGCCGCCCGACTTCGGCCGTCACCTCGCCGCTTCGCCGCGCTCGCCTCCGCGCGAGCCTCGCCTTCACCTGCTCCTCCCGCCCTCAGACACCGTCGCCACCCAGCTGCATCTTCACCTCCTCCGGCGATTCCGCCTCCAGCTCGCACCTCGAGCGCAACCGCCACGCTCGATTCCGCTCACCAGCCTCCGCTCGCTGCCGCGCCTCGCATCCGCACCACGCAGGTCTTCGCGCGGAGGCGCCGCCCCGACCACCGGCCGCATCCGCAGCGCGGCGCCTTCGTCGAGCTCCTCCGCGGCCTCCAGCTGCCGTCGGATCGGGCTTGGCCCTTGATCCAACGGTCCAAAGGCCGTCTGCGTCTCCCCCTCAGCCGCCGTTGGATCGGGCATCGCCCATAATCCAACGGTCTCAGTAATGCCACGTCAGCACCCCCCGAGCCTCGGCCCCAGCCTCGAGGCTCGGGGCCCCCGAAGCGCCGCCATCCGCCACGTAGGGTCGGGTATCCGAGCCTAAGCTCTGTTGCCCGAGCCTCTGCCTCGTATACCCGAGCCTGAGGCTAGCTCCCAAGCCTAAGCTTCGAGCCACCCCGAGCCTTCCGGTCCGCACCCGAGCCTCCAGGCGCACGTGCGCTGCACGTGCGCAGCTGGAGAAATTGCGTAAAAGCCCCTGCTGGTTTCCGATATTGCAACCATACCCCTGCCCGTGGGTAAATTGCACAGGAGCCCCTGCGACTTTAATAAATTGCAGATAAGTCCTTCCAAGGACCATTTTGAAACAAAAACTTTATTTTATTTACATTTTAGTCCCTGGAATTTCATTTTATTATATCTTTGTCTTACGGACTCCGATTTTAGCATATAATATGTCGTTTTTGAAGCTCTTTTCATGCTCTATCATTTAGCATAGTTTGTGAACAGGTCTAAAGTGGTTTATTGTCAATTATTATTTGTGGATCATCACTGACTTTCGCAGGCTTATTTTGACATATTTGCGGCACTTTTCCCTTGAAAGATTTGATGACTTATTTTGCAGGGATTCGTTGGAGTTAAAATATTATTTGAGGACTTATTTTATGCAGGGGTGAAATTAAGGAGATTGAGTATTGACTTGTGGACTGCAACATCTCTTAAGAATACAATTTGAAGAATTTTGGAGATAAAATTGATTGCAGGAATTCTCCGGGATCTATTCACTCTTATTCGCTTTATGAATTAATTTGACACATATTTCAGGATTTGATATCTTCTGATCTGTGATTTATTATAGAGGAAATTGATCATCATTATTTGGATTGGAATTCTAGATCACAGATCCTGAGCATAATTTCTGTTTATTTTTGCATAGCATTTTCATCGTTGCATTGTATATTTTCATCAACGCAAAAATTAATCGAGCATTTATTAATTATTTAATTTGATTTAAAAATCACACCGTTCCCTGTGTTCGACCTTGGTAAACTTGCCAAGTAAAATATTCCACAACATTCGAAGATTGTGGTATTTTGACGACCGAAATCCGCTTCCTATACTACAATTATCGACTATTAAAGAGGTAGATTTCACGATCATCAGTATGTACCTTATTTGACATTTATATATTAACCTTCTTCAGCATATGATAAACCACAATCGATATCATAAGTGCATCCTTGAGTATTAACTTCTTGTTAGGAACGAAGCATCATATACAAATGCAGATGTTCAATCGACTGCCACAACGGAAGCACGTTGTTAATTTGACTTGAATCCTAACCACTTGTTGGGATGCTGATGTGGTTGATTTGTATCCTGACTTCTGATTGGCTGAGAGCTGTTGGGCCAGATTGCTGACAAGTCTGATCTGTGTCCTGCCTTCTGATTGGCTGAGAGCTATTGGGCCAGGATTGCTGACATGTCGGATCTGTGTCCTGTCTTCTGATTGGCTGAGCGCTGTTGGGATGGATTGATGAATACATATGGTATTCTTCTGTTGCAGTATAAAAAGGGCCCTAGAGCCATCAGATACTGCACTCCTCATTCTGATCTTGTTTCTCATCCCATATCTGTACCTTCTCAGTAACCTATGTATTACATTTTTCTCCATATAGTGAAACCGATCGCCGCCGCCCAAGGACGTAGCCCATTAACGGGTGAACCTTGTAAATCCTTGTGTTTGCATCTTTCTTGTTTGATCGTGTTTGTGTGTGTTTGCTTCCGCGATTCGCAACAAACTGGTATCAGAACTTCAGGTTCCGTGAGGATCATCCAGTAAGATGGCGTCACACAATCTGAAGATCGAGAAGTTCACAGGGAAGAATGGATTCATTCTATGGCAGATCAAGATGTGCGCCCTTCTAAAGCAGCATGGCATCTGGGCACCGTTAGATCAAGAGCGGGCGAAGTCACTCGAGTCGTCCGAGTTGATGGTACAGGAAGAGAAAGCGCATTCGATGATCATGCTATACTTGGCAGATGAGATTATCGCAGATGTTGCAGATGAGGATTCTGCAGCCAGTCTGTGGTTGAGACTCAAAAGTTTGTATATGATAAAGTCTCTAACCTGCAAGTTGCTCTTGAAGCAACGTCCGTTCTCACTCCACATGCATGAAGGTGGAGTCATGCAGATTGCCAAATTTGGAGTTGTTGTCATCAAGGGCAACAAGCAGAAGACCTTATATGTCTTGCAAGGGTCTACAGTTCCTGGGAGTAAGTTCAAGCATTGTTTGGACTTGCTCAATATTGACAGTTGGTAGTAGCCCCGATGAGGGGTTGGCGGCGGCATGGTGAAGCTTGGCGAAGCTTCTCTGAGGAAAAATTTCAAGCTGAATATTGTTTATAATTTCTTGATTCCTGTTATCTGAATTTTAAGTGGTGAATTATAGTAGTGGTTAATTCTGCTATATGAGAATTCAACTCCGGTGGAGTCTAGCAGTGGTTAATTATGCTAGTGGAGAATTCAACTCATGATGGAGTAATAATAATGGTTCATTCTACTATATGAGGATTCAATTCAAGGTGGAGATTGTTAATTTGACTTGAATCCTAACCACTTGTTGGGTTGTTGATGTGGCTGATCTGTATCCTGACTTCTGATTGGCTGAGAGCTGTTGGGCCAGGATTGCTGACAAGTCTGATCTGTGTCCTGCCTTCTGATTGGCTGAGAGCTGTTGGGCCAGGATTGTTGACATGTCTGATCTGTGTCCTGTCTTCTGATTGGTTGAGAGCTGTTGGGATGGATTGTTGAATACATATGATATTCTTCTGTTGCAGTATAAAAAGGGCCCTAGAGCCATCAGATACTGCACTCCTCATTCTGATCTTGTTTCTCATCCATATCTGTACCTTCTCAGTACCCTTTGTATTACATTTTTCTCCATATAGTGAAACCGATCGCCACGGCCCAAGGACGTAGCCCATTAACGGGTGAACCTTGTAAATCCTTGTGTTTGCATCTTTCTTATTTTGATCGTGTTTGTGTGTGTTTGCTTCCGCGATTCGCAACACACGTGAAAGAAAGAACAACCAGATATAACGGTGGTCGGTCACAACTCGTGACCACCAGAGAAAAAAGATCATCGTAAATTGAAACGAGTACAACTCTCTCCGTTCTCTCTCTCTCTCATCGCTTTCCTTCTCTCTCTCACATACACCTTTCTCTAAGGGTTACATGTTCTTCCTCTTTGCTCCCCAAACAAAGCAAGGGTGTGTTAGGATTAGAGTTAAATTAGGATTACACCAAACCACTGGCATTAGGGTGGAGCATTGGGCTCGACCCGACCCAACCCCGGAAAGCCCGGCCCGAGCCCATCAATTTTCCGTGGGCCTTGGGCCGGGTCGAGGCCCGCTTTTTTCAGGCAAACTGAGGACCCGGGCCTGGCCCAAGCGCGTGTTCGGGTCGGGCTCGGGCTAGGGTCGGGCTCAACCCGCACTTATTTTGATTCCCATAAAGTTGCACTTTGATTCCAATTTATTGTTATGGTTATAATTCGTCCATAACACATGAATATTGGATGTATTGTTACAATATAATATTACTATTGATGTATGAAGGAAATATTGGATGTATTATGACTATAAAATCGTATCCCCTTATATAGTTCTAATATAATATTTTGAAACATGAGGGCCCGGGCCCGGCCACTTGTACTTCGGGTTCCGGCCGGCCCGACCCAAGTATAATATTTTTGAAAAATAAGGACCCGAGCTCGACCCATTTGTACATCAGGTTCGGGCCGGGCCCGGGCTTTTGCGGGTCAGGTCAGGGTCAGGTCAGGGCCGACCCGGCCCAATGCTCCACCCTAACTGGCATTTCCAAGAGAAGGACGGTTGTCTCACTATAAGAAAATTGATTTAAGGCAATGAATAATTTAAATATTAGTTGCCATATCTTCTGTAGTTAAATATATAACAACGAATATTATCCGTTGCTTGGTTCTTTGAGTTCGCAACGAATAATGGTATCCGTTGCTATATTTCTCATAACAAATCATATAACAACGATTATTCGTTGAATTTTTCTTCTAATCGTTGCTAAATTTGACAACAATTAGTGTGAATTTTAACGAATAATTCAACGGAGAAATCGTCGTCATATGGACCTTTAACAACGAATATGACATTGGTTGTTAATTACAAGTATAAAATATGATTTGGCAACAAATAATATTCGTTGTTAAATCTTTAACATCAAAAGATATGGCAATGAATATTCAAATTATTCGTTGCCTTAGGTCCAGTTTCTTATAGTGTCTGGGTGAGTGAAGGGGAACGGGAATGATCAGGTAGTGATTGTTGGGTTATTGATTCACGAGTAATTGCGCCCTTAAAGAATTACTTTTGTAATCAACTAGTTGTTTTTGAAGGTTGATGTCCTAGTCTAATATTTTTCCTTGGGTCATCGCTAACTCAACTCATAGTCGATCATTTTCATGGACCAAACGATGTCCTATTTTACCTCCATACCAGTTGGTGATGTTTACACAATGCGTCAACGCAAAAACTCGACTAGCATGCTCCTTGGGATAAACTGACCAAAATGCATCCTTAATTGTCATCCAAACGGAGTCGGATCTACTTTATCATAAGATAGTTATGCAGTTTGCAATAATTGAAACATCTCCTCCTATTTCAATTAGAAAAAAAAGTGATAAATAACTTTATAAATAAATATGTAAAATTGAACTTTAAGAAAAACTTAGTATGTTTTTGCATAGCTCTTGTAATACCATATTCGAGTATCATCGACCACACTCTTTTTCTTTATGAGTTTGAAGGTCAATGCTCTATCGGAAATAACACCTTCATTCTGCTTACGCTAAAATAAATTTAAATATCAAATCTATAAATGTGTAATTGCAAAAATATAATTACCCAATTGAGTTTTATCTAGTAAGTACCCATCCTTCTCTGCCCATGTGAGATGAGATTGTTTCTCCGTATTGACATTATTTTATGAAGAATTGACATGTATGATAAATTAATAATATAATAGTCAAATAATAAAATAAATATTTAAATTTAAATAGATATTATTACCTTGAACAAGTCATATGACAAATATACACATGCTTCAATCAATCCTTTTGAGCAATATCGAAAGGATTAAGTTGAAATGCCTCCTCCAGAGACGTCTCTGAGCCCAATCAAAGATCTACTATTTTCAAAAGAATTAAATTTAATAATATAATCAGTAATATAAATATAATCAAGTAATATAAATATAATCAAGTAATTACTCATATGTGGATATCTCTCCAATATCTGTGAGTCTTTGCCACGTGGGAGAGGATACCGTCATGAATTAGGGATCAGTTCTCCAAACAAAATTTTGTTAAAGTTAAATATTGGAAATTAAATAATATAATCTCCAAAAAATGTAATAAAACATTCAAAATTTAGGACTAACCTCTATATCACGAAGAATAAGACCATTCCTCTCTTGGACCACACCCTGCCAATCTTTAATATAAACGGAGACATGCATGCATACGAGCATTCCAATTGGACTAGCGAATTGGAGCATGTCCACTAAGCAGTGTCGTCTTTAACATTTCGTGCATCCTAGTCAAAAGAAAAAATTTGATGAACAATGTGATCTTATATAATTCCATTAAATTTTGGACTTTAGCATTAAGTTTTGTTCATTGAAAATTCGATTATATAAGGACTCATTTTTTATGAGTTGTTTCATCGAAAAATCGATTCCTTAAGGACTCATTTTTCAACGAGTTTTTCATCGCAAAATTCGACTACACAAGGGTTCATTTTTCGGTGAGTTGTTTTACTAAAAAATTAATTCTACAAAACCTCATTAGGACATATACTATTTTTTTAAAACTAAATACTGAATACATGTAAAAATAGGCCTCTAAAGTTGATGGACCATGTGCCATTGCACTCGGAAACTACCCTCAGTTACGGCCTTACCACTAAGCATATCATTCACATGCAATCTTTGTTCATAATGTAACATAAAAAGGTCGCTACATACAGTCGGACCGCGTCTACAATTGGCATACCTATTACAACAACAACAACCTCAACAACAAAGCTTTTTCCCACACTAAGTATGGTCGGCTACATGGATTCTTTGCCTCCATGAGATCTATCTTGGATCATTCTCAAGTCTACAATTGTCATACCTATTAAATGAAATAAAATAATAGGATTTTTACCCGGCAGACCCGAGAATCTTTTCGAATTACCTCTACGACCTTTGAAATATTGTAATTTCTCCCTCGCCCTCGTAAACTTGTTAACCCTTACCCTACAGACCATGTGATTAACTCCCATCCATTTGCCCGTTAAAACTATCCGGATTCCGTTATATTCGTTTACATTATACCCATTTTGTTTGTCAAATTTACATTCAATGCCATTCCCCCTCTTCTTCCTTCACATATCCTTCCCATCCCCACACCCTCGGCCCTCGCCCCTCCCTGCCGCCTTCCTCGAAGTCCCGACCGTCGTTGCGCCGCCCGAAGCCACCAACTAGCGCTATCGCGCCCACTACTCTGATGTCTACCACTGCAGTTGCCAACCACCCGCTGTCCTCGTGTAAGCCTCCTTCTGCTCGTTACTAGACTGTGGTCTTGTGTC
This sequence comes from Ottelia alismoides, assembly GCA_037367405.1. Lineage (NCBI taxonomy): Eukaryota > Viridiplantae > Streptophyta > Magnoliopsida > Alismatales > Hydrocharitaceae > Ottelia > Ottelia alismoides. Next base: position 360,106 of record JAZKJV010003628.1, on the reverse strand, counting down.
ACCCCCCCCCCTTCTTGCTCGTCGTTGATGACCCAACGCACCACATGGACCGACGTTCGCCCACACCGCCCTCACACGAGCAGGAGTTCCACGACCTCCACCTCCTTCGCTCAACGCCGTTCGTCACCGCCGATTTTGAAGTGCCATCACAATCACTGTCTGGAGGAGAGCCCAACAACCCGAGGTCTTCCGCAGACCTCCTGCCATCGTGAGCAGCAACCGTTACCTCGACCACCACAACCGTGCGAGCTCCTCCGCCACACCTCTTGCCTCCATCGCCCACCGCGACCATAGGAGGAGACTACTACCACAATCTGCTCTACCCTCCGCCCCTGCTCCCTTCTGACCCATGGTCTACCCTCCGCCCCTGCGAGTCCCGTGACCAAGTCCCATGCCCAGGTCCCGCGATGCTGCTCTCTCCCACCACCGATGGAATCCCCTCCCCCCTTTGATGATGCTCTCTCCCATCGACTTGCCAATGAAGACACGTGACCAAGTCCCGTGCCGACCCCCGACTCCGTCGATGCCGATGAAGTCCCCCCCTCCTTCCCGATGCTGCCCCCCCCCCCAATGGAGTCTCCCACCGTCGACGGAGTCCTTCCCCCCCCCCCCCCCCCCCCGACTCCGTCGATGCCGATGGAGTCTCCCATCGTTGATGGAGCCCTCCCCCCCTGATGCCGATGCCGATGGAGCCCCCCCCCCCCCCATGCTGCTCTCTGATCCCCCCGCCTTCCCGATGTTGTTCCATGCTCCCCCCCCTTCCCCCCGCCCTGGCCGATGGAGACCCCCCATGCTCCCTGCGCCGCCCAACATATTAAGCTCCTTGTTTTTTCCCTATTCTTTTTATTAATATTTTGTCTAATCCTAAACGTTGGATGGTAAATTGATTAGGTTAACTCAAGACTAGCCCAAGTAATTGACTAAAACATAGTTAAAATTGACGGCAGGGTTTGTTGGGTAAGACGGAGCAACTTTACGAGGCCGAGGGAGGAATTACGATGTTTCGAAGGTTGGAGGTAATTGGAAAAGATTTTAGGGTCTGCTGGGTAAAAATCCCATACCTCATGGAAGGTGTAGGGATGGGAGAACCTACTATCAAAAATCGCTATGTTATGTGGGGAGACATGCCATCAAAAGGAATAACTCGCATGGTAGGTGCGTGGAGCACATGTTAGCAACATGAACGAACCCCAATGGCAAGTGGGAGGGGCATATACTATTAGAATGAGTGACTCTCCTAGCAGGAGGGAGGGGCATTTGTTATCAAAATAAACAATTCCTACAGAAGATGGGAGGCGGACATGCCATCAATAAATGAACTCATGTCCTAGAAGACATGATATCAAACACAAACTAGTAAATGACAGGTCTTGAAAGACTTACCATCAAAATGACTAATATCTTCAAAGACTTGCATAAAAAAATATTAGCCATGAGTACAATGAAATCTATTCTGAGATTGGACATAATGGTTATTCAAGAGATGCCATGCACAGATAAGGACCAATTTCCAATGCATTGCTCATCTAATAAGAAGCCTCCAAACCTACACATGCCAAATAGAATGTATAGGTTTTTTTATAAGCTTTTGGTCTTAAGGACCTTTTTCCTTTTAATTCCATTCGAATTCTTGTAAGTACTAAAATTTGATTTGATTTTTTTCATTGATTTATTTGGATAGGCTTTCTTAATTAACAATAGAATAGAATAGAATCGTTGAGTTGGCTATAGTTATTTCCTATTATATTTCTTTTCATAGTTGTGATTTAACCTTTTAAATATAATCAGATAGATTGGGCTCGAAAATTGATTTTATAGTTTCATGAAAACGTCATGAATTAAAATTCCATGTCCCTTAGTCATTAGTGAGCGAAGTTATATACAAGCATTTAACAAAAGTTGCATGTCAAATACATAATGGGGAGAGAACTTTTAAGAGTGCAAAGTTAGGCCTTCGAGGATTCGGAGCATCCCGCTTGATATTAGCAAACTGCACTACCACCAGACCACTCCTTGGGTTCAATTCAGAGAGTTAACCTAGAAGTGAACCAAGAACCAAACAAACCTGGAGCTGTCCTTTAAGAACTCATCAACTTGTTCTCAACAAGGATAGAGTTCATAGTATCTATGCAAAAGTTAGGGTTCCATTACGAGGGGTGTTGATGGATTACCTCTACGAGGTTGTTTCTAGCTAGGTCATGGGCATTGAGTACTTTATAGAGGATTGAAAAATCCTTGCAAGTATATTCCTTAGATCATTATTAGATCACCCTCTAAGACATCCAAAGACCTATGCGAGGTTGTCCTTACTTTTTTTGTTGTCTTAAGACCTCTAGGTGATTGTTCTTTACAACGAATGATGATGGATGTTCAACATAGAGGCGATCTATGAGGTTGCCATTACCATGAGTTTGTATAGTTTTAGCCCATTGAAAGTGACTATGTTGTATATCTCTTGTCCTTGACCTGATCACTAAGGGTTGTTCTTTTGATATCCCTCCTTATTCCCTCCCTCCATAGATGGTCAGTGTTTTGATCCTTTAGTCAAGATGAGGGATAATGTTTCTCTTCTTATTCCTTCATAATAGACCTCTTCCGCCAAAAATACAACTAACTACCAGTTATATAACAATATTATCGCACATAACTCTAGTATCCCTCCTTATCATCTTCCTCCTACCGAACAGATAATAGTAAATAACTACCACTTATCGCTGATAATTTCTCATTATTATCTCCCTCCAACCGAACAGAAACAAATGTCATATTCATTCCTATCGCTCCTATGTCTTGTAACCCAAGCAAAGAAGAAAGATAGTCTCACTGACGGGGGATTAACGCTTTTATATTAGAAGTGAATAATTATCTTTTTTCATAAAAAATAAATTTAGGCACATTATCATTTCTCGATGAGTCACCAACATATAACTATAAAAAATCACAAAAAAACTAATCACTTTTATCACCACAACCATATCAATCGTCTTAATTGAAAACTCGAGAGCATATTTCTCCACATGTGCATTTAAACCTCCATCTAAATATATCACTTTTCTTGGTAAAATACTTTGAAATACCTTGTCCATATTCTCCCTAACACCCTCTTCATTCTTTCTTCTAGTAAATTTTGCATCGTACATACAATGGCATTTAGGATTTCAAATACTGAAACAATTTTAATTAATAATAATATGGACAAGGGTTACCCCCTCGGGGGACATAACTTAGTTCTCCCCATTCCATTTTTCCCATCTTTGTTTTTTTGAAAAATACTTCAGCGGATTTTCATCGTTATATCTCTACATTATGTCATTCAAAATTCATGTGAAACAAAGACTTCTACCCGACCTCCATCCAGACATGATCGATTTCAACAATTCTGCTACCGTAAAAAAATCAATGTCTAGAAGGAGGCTGTAGAAGTCTATGTTTCTCACGAAACTTGAATTACATGATACAATTATATATTGATGAATTTCTACGGATTCATTGTTAAAGAAATAAAAAATAGAAAAAAATAAGAAGGAGAAGCCAAGTTAGCTCCGCTAAGGAGACATCCTCATTTTCCCTTAACTAGCATCTACAACATCTTTTCACGTGAAGAGTCATCTAACTTTTAAAAAGGACCTTGAAATAAAAAAAAAAGGTAAATGGAAGGAAATCATGACAATCAAGAACTAAAATAGGAAAGGAAATCCAAAACAAAAAGAAACGGAAATGCGATGGGAAATTTGAAATTCAAAAAATGGCATGTTGATGAGGTGGTGTCTAAAAGCACAACGTACTAAAATGTTGTGTTTCGTAAATGGAATATGCAAACAACAATAATATATGCCGAATAGGAACAGAAGTACAACTATCCATCTGCAAAATAAAGGATATAATGATGTAGATATATCCCTTTTTATTTACATCCCATAATTAAAATCATTGATATTATATATCATATTCTTGGGAAATTAACTTTCCATTTGAGTTTTAGTTGGGGTTATGTTCATCTTAGTTATTGGGACTTTGTTTGCATGTACATATTCCATCTTATTGCCTTTGATCTCATGAGGACGTATTTATATTGTTGTTACTTTAAGATAATCTTTAATTGATATAGCCTTAGATGATTAACGGAGTACAACAAATTATCATAGTAGTCACTCCCTTGAATTTTATTTCTAGTCATTATATTTAGCAATGATTAATACACCTAATAAGTCAATGGATAAATCATCATTATATGAACTTTTAGCAATGAATATAACATTCACGACTAATTACAAGAATAAAAGCTGATTTTTCAACGAGTAATATTAATTCATTGTTATATATTTAACGTTAGAATATATGACAATGGATATTCAAATTATTGATTGCTATGAATCAATTTTCTTGTTGTGTTTGACAACCCTATTTAGATAATTTATATTATATGACGGATAAACCGTCGCAAGTCAAAATACTTATTGTAACAATTCTATAACTCAATGACTCAGATCGTAGATACAACGTATTTTTTAACAAATATTTGTAAATTTTCATATTGAAGCCTATTTTGACTTTTATTCTTTGTTTATTAATAGTATCTTAAATGAAAGTAATTACACCTTATATAAGCTAATTATATATATTCAACTTATTTTAAAAAGAAAAGTTTACTTTGACGAATTTTTTATTGTTTAGGTTCTGATTCATTGAAATAAAGGACAATGGTACCATAGAGATATTGCTTTATAAAAGGGGCTCGCGTAATTGTGAAATAAGACATTGGTATAATAGAGATATTCTTTCTTATTTGGTTTTATAGTTCTATATTTTTTGCTTGATTTTAGAATTATTTTTTGATTACTTGACCTTTGTATTCATATATAGATGTAACATATTATTATAAAGATATATTATTAAAAACATTATAGTATTCTTTATATCTAACAATTGCATATACTTCGAAATCAAACAAATTAAAGATTAAAAATATTATAGCCTTTCTAGGGCTTTTGAAAGTGTGGATAATATACCTGATTCTGAGTCGTCGAGAGGTCTATCTATTAGCGTGGCCTCAAGACTCTCGATCTCCCTTTGAATGGATGCAGAATCGATTCCGAAAGAGGATATATAGATATATTGTCCCTTTCCAAGACCAGGATGTCTTTTTTAGTCTCTTCATTTTCAAGTGCCAAGCCACTTCGATTGTCGCATGATCATGATTACGTACTATATCATCCCATCCAAAGGATCGCTAATCGAACTTCACAAATTACCATTTCCTCGAAAAAAAATTGAACTTACTTGATTATATCATCCCATCCAAAGGATCACTAATCAAACTTCACAAATTACCATTTCCTCAAAAAAATTGAACTTACTTGATTAGTACACTGGTGAAACACACTACCTTCAATCTAAATGCGCGCATTTCAAATGGTACAGAACTTAAAAAATAGGCCAACTGATCAGAACATACGATCAGTTACAAGCACAAGGATTTGCACACCTGCATAGTGTTCCAATCAGCTCCATATGAACTCAGAAGTAAATCAAATGCTGCTTCCCCTCTCAATGTATCAGCACAAGGATGTCTTGTTAGCATAGCATGGATTAGACAGTTTTCTCAATTCCAGTTTTAGGAGCATTCAAGAAGTTGAAAATGTTGTCGTCGCGGAAGCAGCTAGAGGCAAATCAATTGCTTAAGCGTGCAACTTCAAACTGCCTCAGTTTCTAAGTTGCGCTTACTTGCAGTGCAGGTCAGTAACAAAATCATCCCATAGTCCCTGGTCACCCTCCGGAGGACAATAGATTGCAAGATGGATAATCCACATAAACCAACTTATATGCCACTAATCATGGTCAAATAACTTTGATTTAAATTCCATGCACTGACTAGTCATCTAATATAGTTTGATTTTGAATGTACTCATTCAACCATGAGCAAAGAAAGACGCTCGCATACACATTTCTTGATAAAAGTCATGTTTTTTATTCCTCAGACAAGAGCCAAACTGCAAAGAATTTCAGTATGGAAGCAAGAGAGTGATATATTCTCAGCATTTGTTGGGAGGAATACAATTCTGAACATATCGATATGAAAGCATCAGCTTAATAAATATAAGATCCAGAAGAAAACTCTACATCCTTTACCTGCGCCCCCACAAATACAGCACATCCCCAAAAAAATGAATCATTAGAAGAAATCGAACTCGAGGTAATCACCTGGACCTTTCGCATGGGCAGCCAGTGCAGGCTTTTCACTCGATGATGCCACGGGAACCACAGGGATCTCGAAGGGTCTTGGGACGTCAGGAGGACTAGCACACCTTATCAATGCCCAATTCACACCTTCGAAGAAAGTATGTTGCTTAATCTCGGTGGCTCCTCGTTTGTACGCAAGTCGGTGTTCGGGTTCCTTCACAAGCAGCCCTCGTATTAGATCCCTTGCAGCGAAGCTCACCATGGGAGACTCAGGAAAGCGCAATGGCAGACCAACAACGTTGAAGAGAGTGGCACGGTTGCCTGAACCCTTAAAGGGGGTCCTCCCAAATAGGAGTTCATAAAGGAAAATGCCGAATGTCCACCAATCAACTGCGCTTCCATGGCCATCTCCTTTGACGATCTCAGGAGCCAAATACTCGTGAGTCCCAACGAACGACATGGATCTCGCATCTGTCGGCTCAGCCATCAGTTCAGGCAATGGGGTAACTTGGTTGACCACTTCGGGCTTTGGCTTTTGTTTTTTCTCCTTCTTCTCCTTCTTGGACTTTGATAGGAAGAAACGAGGAGAAAAGCATGAAGTGGGAACCACGCAGGATGGCTGGATGCACGAAGGTTCTATGCAAGCAGGTTGAACACAGTAGACAGGCTGGTTTCTGCGAAATGGGATACCCTCCATGCTCGAAGACTTGATGAGTGTAGGACTAACACTGCAACGTAGAGAGAGGTCGAAGTCTGAGAGCATTATGTGCCCATCTTCCCTGACGAGGACATTTTCGGGTTTGAGGTCACGATAAATTATTCCAAGCATGTGCAGGTACTCCAAAGCAAGAAGCACTTCCGCCACATAGAACCTACAGAACAAAAAAATGCAATAACTACATGTATAAAGATTTTCTGAAACTGCTTCTCTGATTACATAAACGTGACCATTCAAGAAGCATGATTACTACAATGCCCTTACAAATTCATGTATGGAGTAAAAAAAACTTCAGCCTGGTCAGAAATACAACTTGGAATTTCATATCTACCGCAAATTCGAAAAGTGTGGATGCCAAGAAGAAAGAATACAAAAATTAGCGGTAAAGATCTAAGTTCCAGATAACGAAAATGTAGCACCAATGCAGTGAATAAACAATAGAAGATAAAGATATGTACAAGAAACAACATATGATCATGAATTCAGTGTACGTATACGACTTTTAGAGAATATGGTCAGGTTTCTCCACCAAACTGATATTTGCACTTGCAACAATCCAATCAATTAGATATCATGGCAGCTGCAAGATTCTAAAGTGCTCACAGAACAAAAAATGCAACAATTATGAAAGAGCGTACATTTAAGGTTCCCAATCGGCAAATTATAAGTTGTAAATCAATGATGCTCCAGAAACGTGACTAATTTATGTAGCCTTTGTTTTTGAAGAATTCTATCTAGAAGTTCACAACATAAACCCAGGTGAAGGAGAGGTTATTTCATACTTGACAGCTTGTTCTGGAAAATATTTCCCAGGTTGCCTCTGCCGAAGCGTATGCAGGTCCCCACCAGGGCAAAATTCCATCACCAAACATGAGAACTTGTCGGTCTCGAAATGAGTGTACAATGTTGGAAGGAAAGGATGGTCAAGCAATTGCAAGATCTCCCGTTCAGTCTGCGCTCTTAGCAACTTCTTGCGGCTCGCCAATGATCCTTTGTCCATAACTTTCATTGCAAAGTAACTTTTGGTCCCACTCAACTCCGATAGATAGACACTCCCGATATCACCACAACCAAGCTTTTTTAGCAGCCTAAAGTGGCTTAAACCAAGAACTCCATCTTTGTCTCTGACTACTCTTATCGCCTCCCACCTTGAGTCGTTCGCCTTGTGAGGCTTGTTCGCGCTGCTTCTTATGCTGCTGCAAGTGCTCTCGTCACTTACATCGCTGCTGGTGCTGGCCCTGCACATACTGCTCTTGCCGCTCTCGATAAAGTTAGCACGTTCGCTAACCCTGGCACTCCCGATAGTATTATGGAGACCAGTAGCTTCCTCACTAGCTTCTACAGAAGCACAGCTATCCTTCACATTGTTTATTTCAGATGTATTGATTTCTTTATCTCCATTCTTTCCATGTGCAACATTACCGTTTTCCAGAACAGTCTGATCAGAATTTCCACTTGACAACGGTGATGACCTCTGCTCCGATAAATTAAAATCTTGAGCAACCTTGGCAGGGCTGATTGGCATCTGATTTTCGGTTTTTGGCAGAACAGGAAGGGTGGAAGTCATTTGTACAGGACTTTCAAACATAAGTTAATATACACTGAAGAACTCAGATATTCTCCAGGAATAATCCACAAATTCCTGCAAATTATTAACAGCATAAAGTGGTCAGGAATAGCAAGAACCTTATAGCAATCATGTACTAATGCAGAAACACATTTCCCTTTCACAGGAGGGACTGATATCAACGTGACACCAGCCAACATCCTAATATACATTATCAAAAGCGATGGCGTGCCAAAAGCCAAGCCACTCAATTCACTGATAATGCAAACATCTGAGAGGGCCTACCAACAAAAATGACAGCTGGAATATCAAACTCTATATGTTTGTCCGGCAAGAGTAACATGGTTATGTACTTATGTTTGAGTCTCGGTACTTATAGAGGAAACCTTTTAGTGACCAGATCTAAGTTAAAAGTTAAGAAAACTCAAGGAATCACACACACAACTGCCTAGCAATATGAAGGTATTAAAGAGCACCATACTATGTATAAGAAAACATCATAAGGTAGGAATCCTTACAAAACAATCCTCGATAGCAGTATCGATAAATAAACCCACAGACCCCCAACATGAAGATCTCAAGTTAGGTGACCAGATCCAGTCAACCTCTTCATCAGAAAAAAGGGAAGAACAAACTAAAAATGTAGCAACATAGAGATTTCTCCTGCGGCAGAGCAACCTTTAAGAAAAGATATGATTTTGCAGCAAACGTAATCCGACTCTTCAAATAGAAGATTTCATTCATACATTAACAATCAAAGACGAAATGAGTGAACGAACATCAAATCCAAAATGAGATTTTTGTTAAAACAACCAAAAACCGCATAATAGGAAAAGCAAGAAATCGAACCCAGACCAAAAAGAATGCCTCCCAAAAACCCTAATCAGGACCTTCATGACAAAGCAATAATGTCCGAATCACAGATCCAGAGACTCAACAAAGAACCCATCACCGTTTAAATCCCCAGAGCTGGAAAGAACACGAAAAGATTCGGGAAGAAAAAGAGAGCAAAAGATCAAGAACCCAACAAAAGTTAAATGAGCAAAAGATCAAGAACCCAACAAAAGTTAAATGCTAAAGGAAAGGTAGATGCATTCAAAAGAGAACCTTTGCAACCCCAGAGACTTCTCTTTTGCAACCCCAGAGATCAAATCTTTCGAGTCTCCTCCTGTTTTGGCAGGTAAGGGTGGCGCAACACATGAGCTATCGCAGCAACCAACATGGGAGAAAGGGGGAGAGAATGGGGTGGAAAGGAAGGGAGGGGGAGGGAGGAAGGGGCCGAGGAGAGAAAGGGCAACAGGCTTTGGCTTGAAGGGGGTACTGTGTGCAGGAGTGGGAGACTGTCTATGTATATTTGTTTATGTGGTGAGAGGACTGAGGTCAAAGTTCTATGAAAATTTTTATATTGGCTTATATTATAGCTTCCAAATATTCATAAGGGTACAAATAAAAAATCACCCCATTTCAAAAACAAAATAAAGAGGAAATTGTCATCTCATTCCAAATTATCTTCATATCCATTTCTAGGCCTTTTTATAGAGATCCGAATAGATATGGCTATATAGATGTATATATTATTGTATCTGTTTTGTAAATATTTTGGCATTTGTATTTATATATGTATTGATATCTAAAATTTTGTTCATTTGTACATTTGTTTTAATACTTAAATTTAGTTGTAGATTTATTCATAATTATATGTAGCTGAATCTTATGGATTCCTTAATCATATCTGATATTAGTGTCATGACATAAATATATTTACAATATGTGTTTAACGCGTGTAATCATCTAACACATGCATATTTAACATAATATTTAATGTATTTCGATTTTGTTGTATCCAATCCAAATGTGTTTTATATTTCTGTCAATTTTTAAGGGAGAGAGTAACACATTTTCAATATCAGACAATATTTATATTTGCGTCTATATTTGTATTTTAAAGGAAATAAATATATGTTAGCACATATATATTTGTCATTATTGAGATGTTATATATTAATGTAAGGCGGATGAAACAGTAAAGAAGCTTCAATTGTCTCCATGATAAGAAGATATGTTCGAATAAAAAAATCATATACTAAAATCAGTTATACCATGGATGAAAGAAGAAACAAATTTGCAACAAAAGTACTAGATAAACACCGGTGTGATACCAATTCAAGATAAAAAGATAGTATTCCAGCTAAAGTGATATGAACATGTTCAGATAAGGCCTTCTAGTGCTTTAGTGTGAAGGTTTGAGAACTCAAGAAAAAGTATTATAGAGAAATACTAGAAGACAAAATAAATGTTGGAAGGAGATTATTATGAAGGATATGACTTCATTGGATTTAGGAAAGGATATGACATAAAACGGAATTTATATGTAATCAGATAACCCATATATGAACCACTTAGAGGGAAAAAGATTGTGATGAATAATAAATTCTCTCAGTCATGTGTTACCAACAAAATAGATTGAAAAAATGAATCAATCATAACAATCAAAGTCCACATGATAATAGAGCATCAGATAAAAATCGAGCATAATGTCCTAAGTCCAATTGATGCATAGCATCCAGCTCGAATAGGCAAGCATAAGAAATAAGATCCATCAATTAGTGCTTGGATATCTTTCATGATAATAATCAAATTAGGTAGGAGTGAGAACTGCTCAATCACATCGCTAAAATAACTATATTTAATCTAGATAAGTTGTCAATAAATAAAGATCAAGGCAATCTGTACGGATGCCTATATTACTTACACTATCACCTTCTCACCTATCATGATAATCTACATATTTGAGCACTTAAATTGAAATGATTAAGGCAATAATAAAAAATCCAATATTGTCAAGCTATGTAAGCAAGGCCTACAATCTTTGCGACCACATTTCACTATAGGTTTGGTATTATTTAGTCTCATAAATAAGGTGTGCGATTTTTACATTGACTAATTAGTGTAGATTCAAAATTTCTCGACCATGTCAACAAGGCCTATAATCTCCATCTCTACCAAAATAGTAGAGATCCAGTATTTTTCAACCATGCTATCAAGGTTTGCAATCTCCTCCTATAATAAGTAGAAGAAATTATGATTGCTTGGGCATATTCTCCTTATTTTTATACTACTTATATCAGTAGGGCAAAGAAGGATTCCATGTCTGACCAACGAATATATGGAGAAGGCCTCCCCGTGCGATGAAGGATCACTACATTTGCCAAACTTTCCAAAAAAACATTGATCCTTGCTGAGTGTGCATTTCATCTTCATAATCATCCTTAATCAAGATAAAATCTACTAACAATGCGCATAAAAGATGCATAATTACAACAATTGTCAAGTCACCTAACATTTTATATAGCACTAAAATGTGTAAAAATAGTGCATTTGGGTTGTGAATGTGATTCATAATTTTCTAATGGTATGCAAAATAGATACAAATTTTGGACTGCTACTTAGTATCGGCAATGAGTTTGAAAAGGTATCTAAAAGGGTGAAATTTAGATATTTGCACCTTGTCGAAGATAGCAATGTTGAGCCTTTGGTTCACAGAATTTAACTTTTTTGTACAACTTTTTTGTACATTTATCTGTAATTCTTCGATTCCTCGTGTTTGACTCTCTATTAATAAATTCGGGAATCCATTTTTTCTTTTTTATTTAACTGAACCTTGGACACAATCGCAAAAATTCATATTTTTCCTCAAATGTAGCATTGAAAGGAAGGAAAAGGATCAAATCCTTTTAAGAAATAAAGTTTTAATTATGAACTATTTTTGTAAAATAATTTATAACAAGTGTTGTTCTAAATCTTGGAGATTTTCATGGAATAATGTAATCTCATGAGATTACATGAGATTGCCACCAACTCCCATATTACAGAAGGAGGCAATCTTCATTCTATAATCTCCATGCTTGATTGATTTAATTTGGGATTAATTTGTATTGATTTTTCAATATATATTAATCTAAATTAAATTAATTATTGTTGCATTTTTACAATAAAATCTTGGTCATTGAAAGAAACACAAATCAATCTCATCCATTAGATTTGTATGCACATGGATTGGGATCCATGGACTCCCAAAACACTATATAAGAAGAGGCACCCCTTGCTCTTCAAAGTTACACAATAACAACAACAACTCCTCTCTCTCTCCCTCATTCTCTATACATCCTCTCTCTCTCTCTCTATCTCTCGTTGTGGCTATCCACCATGGAAGCCCTAGAGAGAGTCACCATTGTCGTAGTGTCGCCGTTATGCTATCTGATTGTTTGCTCGTAGATCTATGTCTCATTCGATGTGCCTCACTCGTGAAGAAGACGTTGTATCTCGTGTGACGGGATCAGGAGATTCGTCGCTTGGGTCATCAACATGGATTGCGAGGAGCACGTGTTTCATCAATGTGCTTGCAAGCGTCTCCTCCGTCGGATCGGACTTGAGACAGGAGGTCTCTTTGTTTAGAGACTCGATTGCAACCACGCTTCAAGAGATAACCCTAATACGTGTTTGTGGTTTAGATGAAATGATCCGAGAAATGTTCTTGGATCATGTTGTTTCATCGCATGAATTTTTTTTTAAATTCTGATACCTCGAGCAACTAGTGCGGCTAGTCGCTCCCGATCGCATATGATGTGATCCTCATGCTTTCGTGATGCACTTAAGGATCTTACCATATCCTTTAAGTGGTATCAGAGCCTTAGGTCAGAGGTTTCAGATACGATCCATAAACCTAGGACGACTTGGGCTCATTAGGGTTTATGATAATTTCATAGCATTTAATTAGCGTATCCCTGTTTTATTAATACTTTCGGCTCTGTTTAAATTTTTTAAATACGAAATTATCACTTGTATTATATTCTCCATTAAATAAGGAAATCTTAGGATTTGAGTTTGCGTTATTTGGAATCCGTTTGCTTAAGTTATGGTCATTTTAGTGAACATGTATCCACTATTTTGGCGATTGTGAATCTTGAAGTAATTAAGGAGTTAGTTACTGATTTGAAATCTCTAGAAATGCATGCAAATCATTTGGATTCTGTTGTACATCAAATTAACAAACTATGAAAATTTATTTTGCATGATTTGGATTTAAATTGATTGAGATATGTTAATTTTAGTAAGTGGGGGTCACTGCTGGAAATTACATTCCTAATCAAGAATCTTGTGATTGTCATTTAATCAATTAGTGAAATTAATGATTAATTTTGTGGAATAATTATGGATAAATATTTGAGAAATACTTTATTGATAATTATTTCCTTAAATGACATTGCCTTAACCAAGAATTGATTAGATATGATCTATATCACAAATTGGTTACATGATCTTCTTTCCAACAAATAAAGTTGCTTGAATAGGATTGAGGATTTATTTAGAAAATCTTCTTATACTATAAATCAAAATAGTTTTGATTATTAGTATATGATATAACTTTTGTTGAAAACCCGATTATCATCTCAAGTACATAATGATCAATTGGGCATTATCCTAACCCGAGGCGGATATGGTGTCTAGTCGGGGAGTGTTTGGATAAATGTTACACCGTGTACGGCCTGTCCCACTCCCGTCGGTACTGGCCATGATAGTGGGTAGGGAAGGGATAATACTGGAGAGATCATGATGTATTTTCTAATTATTAAAATTCGTAATAATACGTATTTGAGATAATACCATATTTCAGGTAACAATAAAGATATATATTGGATATTAGCTAGATCATTGATTTAATGTGATTAGATTGATTGGAATCCAATTAAAATAAAAACACTCTGTTATGAATAGAGTTGTATTTCCCTTGGAAGAATTAATCGTAATGAATGTGATTCATAATGATTAATTAAAATTTAAATGGTATATGGAGGATCACATAAGTGACATCCATGGTCTCCCGTCAAGGCGAAGGGTTTCGTCGCCAGGGATTGTATGTAGGGGACGCATGTCTAAAGTGACAGCTCCTGCATGCAAGCGCATCTGGATCGGGCTCTTTGCTTCTCGAAAGAGTAAGGTTGTATGCTTAGTGACCCTAATATTAGGTCCTCATATTATTGGAGCGATATTGGATTGCTCATAGTGAGTTCTAATCCTGTTGACGGTAGGTTCTATTAATGGCGGGTCAACATCACCTTAGGGGTGGTGAGTCTGGGTGTTAAAAACTGAATTGGGAATGCAAGTTGGACTTGCAAGGCGGAATGTGTTCCCGCTTCTTTTTATCCTAGTTACAGTTTCTCATATTATTGGGATGTGATAAATATAAGGAAGGAGATCCCAGATCTTGCTTGAGATATAATGGTAAGTTTATCTCTTACATTGAAAGTGATTAAGGGAATGAACTTTCAGGGTTGACTAGGCAAGACAACTTTGATATAAAATTCCGAAATCAAAGTAAAATATACATTTATATTTCCTTCATTAAATCCACTCAATACTATACTCAATAATAATCAGTAAAATATCATGGATTGGATCCATGATCAAGATATTGTAGTTGCACTTGAACGCATATTGTATGTAGTTGCAATGTGCAAGTTTTCCTCATAGTACTGAGGAATGATAATTAAATAGATAATATGACTACAACCCTAGGGTTTGTATGTCTCTATAGTCTTGATCTCTCATAGAATATACTTTGGAAGTGACATGTTGATGATGATCGTAATTTCTAAATAATCCTTATAAAAATCTAAGAAGATGTTCTGGCATACATATGTGCTCTCGACACTTAATTATGAATGGCATGGTTATTTGCATCATGCAGAATGGTGACTCTATAAGAGATGATGTATTCAAATTGTTTGAGTACCCGCCTGAACCAAAAGTCTTTAAAAGTTAAGATGTATGTAGATATGATGAGCCATCATTCTACTGTTTATACTTAAGTCATTCATGATACTTTATAATATTCACATATTATGAATTGAATGAAGTGTATAAATGTTGAAGCACTCTTATTTTGAAATCTTTTTGAATTCAACATAAGAGATCCTTTGTCTTAAGCAATGGTTGTTTATAGATGAAGGGAGCACAGTGGAAGCATGGATCAGACCCAAGTAAGAAGGAAAGTCAAAGAGTTGATTGTACTTCTGTGACTTCCACATGACATCCAAAGAGATGGATGAATGCCAATGCTGCAATAAGACGATGTTCTGATATTATGACTATCTTGGATCCTTAGAGAAGGACCCAGATAGTGCATCGGAATAATCTATATCTAATATCATCATTGAAATAGACTTTCTTATTAGATAAGATCAAAGTCTAATAATTGTATCTCATTCTTCTAGTAACACTTGCAATCGGTTGCCTATGTTTTAGAAGATTAGAAAATTTGATCACAAGGTTTAATAGCCATCTATATGGATATTGATGCAATTGTTGCAACAATCTCTATTGGATAAATAGACTTCATAATTTCAGTGGGAGAACCCTTAGTCTTAGATAATGTCTCTATGACCTAGATATTGGAATACATTCATTGTTTATTTCTAAATATTGGAAATAAACATGTATACTGAAATAGACATATCATAAAGGGTTATGATGGATATATTTCAGATAGTAATCTAACATCTTGTGGACTCCACTCAATTAGAATATTAATGATTGGTTCACTAACATTTCTAATACTGAAAAATAAACCTTTTTGAAGATCAATAGGAGGATGAAGATCATTTGATAATGATCCAGCATCAAGCCGTGGACATTTTTCTATTGATGATATCAATAGACTAGTAAGAGATGAAACTTTAGAATGTCTAAAATTTCAAATCTTACGTACTTTTTTTATACAAAGTAGAAATTATCCAATGCACCCTTCTCTTAGAATGGTGCAAGATGTCAAGGTATTCAAGATCTCATACATAAATGATGTATGTAGATCATCTATATCAAAGTAAACATTAATGATATGTGATATCCATTGATGATTATTTGTGATATGAATTTTCTTCCCTTCACCTTAGAAACCTTTGAAATATTCAAAGATTTCACAATTTTGATTTATAACCAAAGTTTGAAGGAAGATGAAATGAATTTGATCAAACCTAGGTAGCAAGTACCTATTAGATGTAAGGAATACCTTATAGAGATAAGAATAGCATTCCTATCTCACTCCTCCTAATACACCTAAACTCAATAGAGTTGTTGGGAGACACAATTGGATCATGTGTGACATGGTTTGATCAATGATGAATATTAGCATAATTACCTCTTAATTTCCAAAGAATATATGTGTAGTAGAGACTGCAATATATATCCTTAATAAGGTTCCATGCAAGTAAGTTGGAATCTAGCACAAGAGAGTTCTACTTCACTAGGAAAATAAAGGATGGTATTGGATACCCACTTTATGACCTTGAGATTCTTAAAAGATTTCACATCTGAGAATGTGATTCTTAGATGATGACTCTCTTGAGAATCAAGATGAAAATGAAGTGAAGGAACTCATATAATATTGAGAAGATAATAAGGATCCTGAAATTAGAAACTAAAGGGAAAATTAAAGATGAAACATTCATACCTCTTCAAATTAGTTTGAGGATGGATTCCATGTATCAGTTAAGTTTGACAATGATCTTACTTCATGTGATGAAGCTTTTGAAGATCATGATATGGAAAGATGGATGTTAACAATAAAGCATAAAGTATTGTATATGGACCCTCAAGGATCCACCTATAAGGATAAAACCTATTAGGTATAAATGGATCTTCAAGAGAAAAGGGCACCTGATGAGAAGGTAAAGACCTTCACAGCACAGTTCGTATCCTCAAGATACGCAGAGAAAGAAGACATCGTTTGCGATGAGACTTGCTTTCTAGAGACCATGCTTAAACCCATCAGAATATTGCTAACTATAGCTACACAACTTGACTTTGACATCTTCAAGATGGAAGTCAATATTGCATTCTTCTATGAATACTTCTCCGAAGTTATTCATATAAAGTAGCTCCAGGACTTCATAGTTGAGGAAAGCAAAGTGACCAAACTAAGGAATTCCATCTATGGACTCAAATAAGCTTCTTGTAGTTGGAACATTGGATTTGATGAAATCATAAATGTTATGGTTTCAGATAGAATCTTGATGAACCATGTGAAGCTTAGTGGGAGTGTCATTGTGTTCATCGTGCTAAATATAGATGATATCCTAATCATTTAGAATGGCATAAGGATAATAATAAGTGTCTTATTGACTGGCTATTCCATACCTTGAGATATGATCTCATGTATACCTATTAGATCTTAGTTCTGAAAGTGTTCAAATGTAAAGAGAAGAGGATATTGGTACTGTTACATTAAATGGTACACTATGGATATATTCCATTTTGGAAAATCCAAGTAAGGTTTCCTTCACTTAAGATATGGTACTGACCTGTCTAAAGGGATAACACCTCAAGGAGTTGAGGAAGTGAATGCTAAAAGTGCTTGCCCTTGTGCATCAATTATGAAAAGCCGGGTGTATGTTGAATGTGTAGAAAAGTCAAATGTATGCCATGTAGTGGGAGTAGTAAACTGTTACTAATCCTACTATGGAGATAAAACACTTGGTTGCATTAATAACTATATCTTCAAAGATAACAAGACTTTAGAGATAGTGATCTCTACATCTTATTTTCAAGAAATTAAGACTTTATAGATGGAGATCTAAAAGGTCTTAACTACAGATACCTTAGGAGATAAAGATCTCCGGGAATAAGGATATTATGATAAGGATAATGAATATATTGATTATGATAATTATTGAGCTATAGTGTCAAGGACACTGTAACTGACAAAATTGAGTATTGGTTGCAAAAAATACAACATTCGCATTGGATACGAGCACTGTTACTAGGAGATATGCAAGTGTCGTAAAAGGACTTGGCGTAGTCTCTCGGGAACAGAGTGACTAATTAGCTTACCTAGCTATTTTTTTTTTCTAAATAGCCTATGATTGTCACATAAGTGCGGGGTTAAAGATTAACCCATTAATGACTCTTTGGGCTAGTGGGAGATTGTTGGGCATGCGAGCTCACGACGAGCCATTATTGATGAATCTCGTATTCATCATGCTAAAATTGGTCATTTAGGCTCTGTCCCCCATCATCCACCTGTAATTATTCATTAATAGAGCATTATTAACCATCATGTATGTGTAAATAATATCTGCATTTCATCATGCAAAAATTGCATTAAAAATCCCATGTGTAAATTAGCCCAAAAAGCCGCTAACTTCTCTTATTTTCAATTAATTCATCCTAACTCCGATTGACCCAAAACCACCTCCATTGTGTAGAAATTACTAATATTATTAAATAAAAAATATAAAAAATTACTAACCCCAATAAGTGTCAAATAATCCCAAAGTCAAATTTCACATCTGACGGACTAAAACGAGCATATCTCCCTCATACAGTGTCCAATTTCGGTCTACTCACTTTTAAAGTACTCCATTTTTAAATACCTTAAAAACAAGACCAATTTCATAAAATTTGGAGCTCATATGTGAAAGTTGGGTTTTGGGCCTCTTTTGCGCATTTTGACTTTTTGCTATTTTTGACCTCAGTTTTTAGGACCTTAATTAACTCTTTTAATTTTATTTCTTTTCCATTTGTGTTCTTTGATGAAAGTTTTATTAAGAGACATGAAAACCCAAATCCAGATCAAAACTGAAATCAAAGAAACTGACCAAGTCCGAGTGTCCGTTGTCGGTCTGTACAAAAGTTGTGCGTTTCTAACTTTTATTTTATTTTCCTATTTTCTTATTTATTAAAAATACAAAAAAAATTATATTAATGTGTAAATAATTTTCTTATATTTTATCGTATTTTTTTAGATTTTTTATCCTCTCTAAAACCACCAAAAAAATACAAAATCTCAAAAATACGGTTTTTCGTACACATGGAAAGACACCAAAAATACCACTTCTCACAGGTGACCTCTTTTGCTCCCGGGTCCTTCATAAAAGTTGTAGATCTCGTCGAGACGATCAATTTTCGTGAAGGAAATTTTTCGATCCGAGGTCTCTTGCTATTTCTTTTCTAATTTTATTCATCTGAAATTTTGAAATTTTTTTGGGGCGCCACATGGCAGCCCCTGGGTGTGCCACGTGGCACCCCCACTTGCTCTGCCCCCAGGTCACGTGCCTAGAACGTGACCTCCTCCACCTTCCTCCAGCCGTTCTCCCTTTACCCCCTCCTATAACGCCCATCGTCGCCCCCCCTCCCCTTCCCGCGGCCGTTGCCGTCTCCCACCATTAACGCCACCGCCATGCGCGACCATAACTACCACCTGCGTAACGGCCTTCCATCATCGTCTATAAAGAATCCCCTTCACCGGCCACACAACCCATCCGCCTTCAACGAGAGAGCTCAATAACCATAGCTACTGGTGACAGCAGTAACCCCCCTTTGAGTGACGACATCGTGGCGTGATCCGGCGAGGATTCCTCCGCCGTGCAGCAACAGTAACTGCCAAGTTCCGGCCTTGCCGTGCCATTGAGCAACCATCGAGGAAGCTCTCGTAGAGCACCTCCCCACAGGCAACACCATCCATCTCCTTTATCTTTCTTTATATTTTGATTCTGTCTGCTACCCATCTTTCTCCAATAAATCCACCATTCTCCAATCAAAATCCACCCGCACACACAGTCTGAATACTACACCTCGCCATCACCAATCTGCTTCCGATTTGGTATCTAAATCACCCTCGACCAACCAAAACAACGAGCTCACCCCATGATCTCTTCATTTCTGGTCTAACTTTCCGCAACCTTCCACCATAGTGGCTCCATCCTTCCGCGCACGCCGGAGCCATCGTTCCCCTTCCTTTTTTTTTACGCCGCAATCTCACTCTCTTCGTTACAATCTCGCAGCAAGATACAATTCCACATATGCCAGGGATCCTCACATACACATTCTCATGTGAATGCGTAATTATATTGGTAAATAAGAATTGTTTATTGGTGCATTGATTCATATCCCGTGTACGCAACAATGGACCATAAAGATGAGTTGGTATGATTGCACAAGAATCTCTATTTTGATTATTAGGATGAGATATCGGCATGTCATGGTCTAAATATTATTGCTTCCGAACTTTACAAGAATTTGATTTTGGTTGCATCATATGACAATCTGATTCATTGCAAATCGGGATTAGAATTATGTTCGCAGGTTACATGTAGCAACACACGAACAACTGGGGCATCTACAGGCCACTCGATTCATCAGCGGCATCTACTCCGGACATTGAACCATCAAGTTACACCCGCACCCTCGGATATCTCATCCTAGTTTAGGCGAGATCTTCACGATAATATCATCGAAGAAGGATGTGCATAGTATACATGCACCGTTCCATCAAGAACTATACCTCACCAAGATCGTAGAAGCTCGCCCAAATCAGGGCCGTGTGTCAGCTAAGCTGTTGTTCCGCCTCCACCTCTGCCCGAGGTGCCCCGTGCTCCTCCGCCCATCACCCTAGTGGCGTTCACAGTGCCAACGTTACGCGTTACCCACATCCTCCAGTCCGCCGTGCCTCTCCGCCTATCGGCTGGTCGCCACCACCTCCCCTGTTTCCCCCTGCACGGGAATCTCATGTAAGAAAGAAGATTTGCAGTAGTGCCCTACATCTTGCAACAAATATCAAGAAGGCCCTCCAACTTCCAGCATTCACGCCAAAAGACCTCATCAACCAGACACGTGCAAGGTACGTGCCTTTTCTTAGGGAAATTACATCAGAGCCCCGACATCCTCCTAATTTGCGGAAAAGTACCTGTGCCCAGTCACGTGCCCCACATACGCTGCGTGGGAAAAATTGTAAAGGAGCCCCTCCGAAATTGCTAAATTACAGATAAGTCACGCAAGGACCTTTTTGAAGAAGAAAAGTTTATTTTATTTACAGTTTAGTCCCTGCAATTTCATATTAGCATAACTTTTTCATATGAACTCTGATTTTAGCATATGATATGTCGTTTCGAAGCTAATTCCGTGCTCTATCACTTGGCATAAATTGTGGGCAGATCGGAGGATGTTTATTGACAAATATTCTTCAATGATCTAATTTGACATGCAGGCTCAATTTTAACATTGTTGTGTTGTAGAGAAATTGATGATATTTATGCAGGAACTCCATTGAGAAAAGCTTGAGAAATAAATCCTGATGGATAATTTTATTAATTATTTATTGAGGATTTAATCTGTGCAGGAGCTTTGGAAAGGAATATTGATCAATTATTTTCCCTATATATTTCGAACAAGATGATTGAGGATTAATTTACAGGGAAAATTAAAAGGATTTTTTTAACAGAGCCCAGATTCCCCAGATTATTTATTTACGCTCTGATTATTTTTCTTGAACTTTAGCTTTTGATCTGTGATAATTGTCGAGGTTATTGATTAACATTAATCACAGATCCTGTGCTGAGCAGTCGTCTCTGTATATTTACTTCGCATCGCTTCTCCTTCATTGCATTGTATATATTTTTCGACATAGAAATTAATCGACCATTGATTGATTATTTGATTTGACTTAAGACCACGCAACTAAAAATCACCGTTCCCTGTGTTCGACCTTGGTAAACTTGCCAAGTAAAATATTCCACAACATTCAAAGCTTGTGGTATTTTGACGACCGAAATCCGCCTCCTATACTACAATTATCGACTATTAAAGAGGTAGATTTCACGTTCATCAAATGGCGCCGTTGCCAGGGAACGGCGATTTTTAGGGTTTTAAATCATTTCGGTAATTGAATGTGAAAATTGATTTTTGTGCCATTTTTTTTCTTTCTGCATTCCATTTTGCACTTCTCTCTTACTTCTGCTACTAACCGCAAATTCTCTCTTTGCAGACTTCTAGGAGCAGAATTTTGGATATTCATCAAGGATCTACAAGGAAGATTGAATTTTGATTTTTGTGAGAGAGATCTTAGTATAGGTTTAAATTTCAGCATTATTCACAAGGTCCCTCTCTCCTTGTACCCTGTTAATTTGTAATATTCAGGACTGGACTCTCTGTGGATTGACGTAGAATTTAGGAGCACATACGCTGGATTAGAATTATTTGATTGTGCTCGTAATTCTTAGGCCACACATTCACCATACGCACTATAGATCGTTCAACATTAGCCAAATTTTCAATCAATTCTTCCCGCTAATAGAACTATCTGTTTAGGACGTTTTCCATCTGTGCATATCATTTAGTATAAATTTTAAATTCCTTGTCTTGCATCCCGCATGAAGAATGTGAGGATTCACTGTAAGTCCTTCTCTTAAGCATGCATCATTGATTTACGCTTGCATTGGCTTTTTCGATTCTCCCTCCTCGAGTTTTACAACTTAGGAATTAACGGAATTGGGACTGCTCGTTAGGCGTGAATTTCTGTGCTCACAAAAACTACAGTGATAACCTTAATCTAAAATTGGGACTGCTAATCAAGGTGACTGTAAATAAACTGACCTAAAATTAACTTTTGTTGGTGGAGAGAAACCCACTCATTGTTTGTGTAAGGACAAGATCGCACACCTTAGGATAGAGCCAAAAATCGAAATACTTCAGACTACTGATTTTAAAAATAATTAGCTACTTTTCAGGTGAGGGTCTCGGGTAGCCGTTTACGGTCCGACGTCCCTTAGCAGAGTAGGTGGTTTAGAGGACACCGTGGAAGGCACCGTCCTCAAGTAACACGGGTAGCCGTTAAACGGTCTGTACTTACACCTATACTAGCTGAGAGTAGGTGCAACTAGTTGTATGAACTCGGGACAGTCTTTGTGAAATATTTCGGCACCTAACAGCTCCGCTTAATTTGCAAGATTATCTTGCCATTAAATTAAAATTGAAAAGATAAGCGACCAAACCCTAACGTGCCTTCACCAGAGTTGAGTGGGTGAATCAACGTGTTTGTTTTGTGTTTGATTTGTGTGCGTCAAGCAGATCGTGGTTCGCTAATCATTCCATCCATCTTGAGAAGATGTCGGCACAGTGGTCTTCTTTCCCGATCTCCACGACCATGTCCCGATATTCTTCTTCCCCTCAGCTATCATTTTCTTCCCACCCATAAATCCCACCCTATGACCATACTTCTTCTTGGAATAGTCCTCTCTCACATTCTGACAATTTTATGGACACGACAGAGAGACCAGAATCGAGGATGAACAATAGACTGACCGCTATGGATAGTAGAACACAATTCCCGGTCACTAGGATCTCACAGCCTCTTGAACCATCCTCTACTCAGGATGACTATCCTCTTGAGTATAATCAATTTTCCTTCGACAATCCACGAGAAAACCAAAGTCAAGGAAATACAACTCATGACCAGACCATAATGTTTATGAACAATCACCATTCTACTCGAGGTTACATGCCAGAATCACGACACATGGAGACTGATTATTCAATCACTAGTCATGAGATGTCTGAGGATGAGATTGCTCGGATTAATCATAGAGCAGACACTTTAACTATGAGAATATATGATCTCATCCAGTCAATGCAAAATTCAGAAGAAGTGAGGCCACTACCATGCGAGCAACTAGATCATCACAATCAGACACAACCACTGACCTCTTACCCCCCGACTGACCATATTACAGAAAATACCAAAAAAATTGAAAAATTTGAAAATGCAAAAATATTGGACAATTCTGAAATGGAAGCATTTTGCAAGAGTGATCTTAGAGCTTCCATTAATCAAAGCCATAGAATATGTGCCCGATCTTAAGAGATTTGTGAAGAGTCGACTGAACCCTAAAAAGATGGGCAAGAAACGATCAAGAACTGAATATCATGTCATATCTATGGCTAGTTCTTTGGTGATGAATCATAAAATCAAAAGCCGTAAAGTCAAGAGATTGACTCGGATCACATGTGAAATTGAGGATTCTACATTCACTCATGTTCGGTTAGACGACGACTCCACATTAAACATCCTCCCCAAGTCCGTCCTTGACCAACTCAAACTCGGACAACTCAAAAAGACTAGGGTGATCGTTCAATTACCTGATCGATCTATCAAAAGACCGCGGGGGATTGTTTCTGTTGTCGTAAATTTCCGAGGCAAAGAACATAAGGTGGACTTTATTGTCCTTGACATTGAGCACCCCGGAAGGATGTCTGAGTCTCTTATTATTTTAGGAAAGCCGTTCTTAGCCTCCGCTAAGGCGATCGTCGATTGCGAGACTCAGGAAATCAAGTTCCCGAACTCGGACCACAATGAACACGACCCCAATGACACATCCGGCTCTGAGGAAAACCAACTTGAGACCAACAGTTATGATCAGGATATTTCACACTATCAGACATCTCCGCATGACACACTGATAAAAACACTAGGAGAGTCACCCAAAAGACTGACTGTTGGACAAACTTCGGATTCTCACCACCCTATCACTGCTCCTAGGAAAATTCAAGATTTTGGAGCTTCTGAAGAATTGGACCATATTTTTGAAGATCACCACAATTATTTGAGTGGTCCAATCTTTGAGTCGGCAGTAATTCATGAGATACTTGAACCATATAAGGAACCGACTCTGGAAACATCCGATGTCACCAACATTCACGATCATACGAAAATGACATCAACACCCCCAACCATAAACCACAAAATCTCCAGGAACAATCTCCCTTGACCGAAACAACATATGACCCTTCAAGAATTGGTCGACTTTTACGGGGATTCATCTGATGAGGAACTCACGAATGCCACATCGGTTACTCAAGACAGGGAGATGAAGACTGTCCAACTTCCTCCCAATACTTTCCAAGGAAACAAACCGACCAAGAAAGTCACCTTTGACCTGACACATCAGGTGATTTCTGAAGAGTCCTCGTCAGATCATGATGTGGTTCATCAGATAAGTGCAATAGGTACAGCTCTGATCCAAGGGCACTTACCGCTGATCGACAAAACTTGGAGATCCTCTGCGAACGACTACTATTCTCCTGAGGACGACTCCAGCGATGGCTGGTCTTCGTCATCGACCCCCTCTTCATCACACTCCACATCTCCATACTATCTCCATCCACACTCCCGCAAGAAGGTCCGTCGCAAACCTCCTTGATCTTGTACATCTGCAAATCTACCCGGTTTCCCATCTGTAATTATCCGATTATACTTAGGCTGACCTGAGCCTAAGTATAGGGGGACCGTATCCATTGTTTATACATCACTTCTCTTCTTTTACTTTTGATCCTTCTATACTTCGTACGAGCTATGTCTACATTTCACTTTGTGCCATGAGGACATAGCACGAGCTAAGTATAGGGGGTGTATTTGTATATATTTTATATACTCTATCCATAGCTCGTACTTCAATCGTTTTTATCTGACATCGGGGATGGGTACGAGTAGTGTGTATTACCTGCTTTTTCAAAAACAAAAAAAAGCAACAAAAAAACCCAAAAAAATCCTTTTTTGCATCAAAAAAAACTCATGGTCTTGCATTTCATCAAGCATTTCATGCATTCCTTGGTCGATATATTCCTGACACATTCACTATCACTCAAGGCTTGAGGATTTTTGAGGACACTTGATTTCTGAAATCTTGAGATTCTGAGTTAACCTGCCTTAGTCATTAGGGTTTTTAGAACTTATAATCCACACTTCCCTAGTTTGAAAGATTTGAGCGCTATATTGCACTCTTCATCTCTGCCATTCAAAAAGAATATGATCAGCACAATCACTCCCACAACTGCATGATTGATGAGATGAGTTGAGATATCACTTAAGGAACTAGGACTAGAGATTTGAGTTTAGACCTGATCTGATGATATTCGAGGATGGGATAAAGTTAATGAAGGCTTCAGAGAACCTGAGTGTCAGCAAAACACTAGCCAGTATGTGAACAAGATTCATATGCTATCTTTTTGATATTGACCTAAGTGCAGGGTGTGTTGAAACTTAAGGAAAGTTGTTGATCAATGTGCGCCAACTTTTGGTAAAAGCAGTGGAGCTAGCCAACAAAAGAAAAGAAAAAGAAATGTCAAAGAAAAGCTCTATTATCCAAAGTCAAATTCCAAATGAGCTTCCACCAATGGCGAGCGCTCCCAAACATTTTCAAAGTGTCCACTTGGACCAAGCGCTAATTAGGACCAAGGAGTCGGGCTGAAACCATAAAAGGGCCCTGCATCGTAAGCGATACAAGTCTGGGTGTCGAAGGTATCTTAGACACTCAGAAAAGACACACCCCGGTGTACTCCCAGAAAAACAAGTGCAGACGACTCCAAATTCTCTTGACGGACACATTGATCAACAAAATAAAAATATACTTGTGTTGAGTAATAAGGCACTCGAGAGGCACCTTGTTCCAATGTAAGGGAGAGAAAATTAGACACAATCCTATGCCCTCCATCAACTGGCCGTCCATATACACTTTCAAGTCTGACAAACTAATGAGACGGTTGACTGAAGCAAGAATAGACTTATTCTTTAGTGTTGAGGATTAGATCTAGAGGAGGATCTTTGGGACTGGAACTTTGAGTGATGTCCCGACTCGACTCTTATGAAATGCAGTACACTTAAAATCACATCCTTATATTATATGTACAAACAGAGAGTCTGAAAATTAGAGAAGTTGGATTCGTTTTGATTAAATTTTAGGGTCGCTCAAATTAAGGGTCTTCTATGAATTAAGCCTTGAAAATTCACATACACAGTCAGGGATGTATTCAACTAAGTCATTCATTCATGCTCGGGGACGAGCATGGTCTAAGTATAGGGGTATGATGAATCTCGTATTCATCATGCTAAAATTGGTCATTTAGACTCTGTCCCCCATCATCCACCTGTAATTATTCATTAATAGAGCATTATTAGCCATCATGCATGTGTAAATAATATCTGCATTTCATCATGCATAAATTGCATTAAAAATCCCATGTGTAAATTAGTCCAAAAAGCCGCTAACTTCTCTTATTTTCAATTAATTCATCCTAACTCCGATTGATCCAAAACGATCTCCATTGTGTAGATATTACTAATCTTATTAAATAAAAAATATAAAAAATTACTAACCCCAATAAGTGTCAAATAATCCCAAAGTCAAATTTCACATCTGAAGGACTAAAACGAGCATATCTCCCTCATACAGTGTCCAATTTTGGTCTACTCACTTTTAAAATACTCCATTTCCAAATACCTTCAAAACAAGACCAATTTCATAAAATTTGGAGCTCATATGTGAAAGTTGGTTTTGGGCCTCTTTTGCGCATTTTGACTTTTTGCTATTTTTGACCTCAGTTTTTAGGACCTTAATTAACTCTTTTAATTTTATTTCTTTTCCATTTGTGTTCTTTGATGAAAGTTTTATTAAGCGACATGAAAATCCAAATCCAGATCAAAACTGAAATCAAAGAAACTGACCAAGTCCGAGTGTCCGTTGTCGGTCTGTACAAAAGTTGTGCGTTTCTAACTTTTATTTTATTTTCCTATTTTCTTATTTACTAAAAATACAAAAAAATATATTAATGTGTAAATAATTTTCTTATATTTTATCGTATTTTTTTAGATTTTTTATCCTCTCTAAAACCACCAAAAAAATACAAAATCTCAAAAATACGGTTTTTCGTACACATGGAAAGCCACCAAAAATACCACTTCACACAGGTGACCTCTTTTGCTCCCAGGTCCTGCATGAAAGTTGTAGTCTCGTCGAGACGATCAACTTTCGTGAAGGAAATATTTCGATCCGAGGTTTCCTGCTATTTCTTTTCTAATTTTATTCATCTGAAATTTTGAAATTTTTTTGGGGCGCCACGTGGCAGCCCCTGGGCGTGCCACGTCGCACCCCCACTTGCTCTCTGTCCACTGCCCCCAGGTCACGTGCCTAGCACGTGACCTCCTTCACCTTCCTCCAGCCGTTCTCCCTTCACCCCCTCCTGTAACGCCCATCGCCGCCCCCCCCCCTCCCCTTCCCGCGGTCGTTGCCCTCTCCCACCATTAACGCCGCCGCCATGCGCGGCCATAACCACCACCTGCGTAACGGCCTTCCATCATCGTCTACAAAGGCCCCCCTTCACCGGCCACACAACCCATCAGCCATCAACGAGAGAGCTCAATAACCATAGCTACTGGTGACAGCAATAACCCCCCTTTGAGCGACGACATCGTGGCGTGATCCGGCGAGGATTCCTCCGCCGTGCAGCAATTCCTCAGTAACTGCCAAGTTCCGGCCTTGCCGTGCCGTTGAGCAACCATCGAGGAAGCTCTCATAGAGCACCTCCCCACAGGCAACACCATCCATCTCCTTTATCTTTCTTTATATTTTGATTCTGTCTGCTACCCATCTTTCTCCAACAAATCCACCATTCTCCAATCAAAATCCACCCGCACACACAGTCTGAATACTACACCTCGCCATCACCAATCTGCATCCGAATTGGTATCTAAATCACCCTCGACCAACCAAAACAATGAGCTCACCCCCTGATCTCTTCATTTCTGGTCTAACTTTCCGCAACCTTCCACCATAGTGGCTCCATCCTTCCGCGCACGCCGGAGCCATCGTTCCCCTTCCTTTCTTTTTACGCCGCAATCTCACTCTCTTTGTTACAATCTCGTAGCAAGATACAATTCCACATATGCCAGGGATCCTCACTTACACATTCTCATGTGAATGCGTAACTATATTGGTGAATAAGAATTGTTTATTGGTGCATTGATTCATATCCCGTGTACGCAACAATGGACCATAAAGTTGAGTTGGTATGATTGCAGAAGAATCTCTATTTTGATTATTAGGATGAGATATCGGCATGTCATGGTCTAAATCTTATTGCTTCCGAACTTTACAAGAATTTGATTTTGGTTGCATCATATGACAATCTGATTCATTGCAATTCGGGATTAGAATTAGGTTCGTAGGTTACATGTAGCAGCACACGAACAGCTGGGGCATCTACAGGCCACTCGATTCATCAGCGACATCTACTCCGGACATTGAACCATCAAGTTACACCCGCACCCTCGGATACCTCATCCTAGTTTAGGCGAGATCTTCACGATAATATCATCGAAGAAGAATGTGCATGGTATACATGCACCGTTCCATCAAGAACTGTACCTCACCAAGACCGTAGAAGCTCGCCCAAATCAGGGCCGTGTGTCGGCTAAGCTGTTGTTCCGCCTCCACCTCTGCCCGAGGTGCCCCGTGCTCCTCCGCCCATCACCCTAGTGGCATTCACAGTGCCAACGTTACGCGTTACCCACGTCCTCCAGAGTCCGTCGTGCCTCTCTGCCTATCGGCTGGTCGCCACCACCTCCCCAGTTTCCCCCTGCATGGGAATCTCATGTAAGAAAGAAGATTTGCAGTAGTGCCCTACATCTTGCAACAAATATCAAGAAGGCCCTCCAACTTCCAGCATTCACGCCAAAAGACCTCATCAACCAGACACGTGCAAGGCATGTGCCTTTTCTTAGGGAAATTACATCAGAGCCCCGACATCCTCCTAATTTGCGGAAAAGTACCTGCACCCAGTCACGTGCCCCACATACGCTGCGTGGGCAAAATTGCAAAGGAGCCCCTCCGGAATTGCTAAATTACAGATAAGTCACGCAGGGACCTTTTTGAAGAAGAAAAGTTTATTTTATTTACAGTTTAGTCCCTGCAATTTCATATTAGCATAACTTTTTCATACGAACTCCGATTTTAGCATATGATATGTCGTTTCGAAGCTAATTCCGTGCTCTATCAATTGGCATAAATTATGGGCAGAGCAGAGGATGTTTATTGACAATTATTCTTCAAGGATCTAGACATGTAGGCTCAATTTTAACATTGTTGTGCTGTAGAGAAATTGATGATATTTATGCAGGAACTCCATAGAGAAAAGCTTGAGAAATAAATCATGATGCATAATTTAATAATTATTTATTGAGGCTTTAATTTGTGCAGGAGCTTCGGAAAGGAATATTGATCAATTATTTTCCCTATATATTTCGAATAGGATGATTGAGGATTAATTTACAGGGAAAATTAAAAGGATTTTTTTAACAGAGCCCAGATTCCCCAGATTATTTATTTACGCTCTTATTATTTTTCTTGAACTTTAGCTTTTGATCTGTGATAATTTTCGAGGTTATTGATTTACATATATTGAATCTGAATTATTAATCACAGATCCTGTGCTGAGCAGTCGTCTCTGTATATTTTCTTCGCATCGCTTCTCCTTCATTGCATTGTATATATTTTTCGATATAGAAATTAATCGACCATTGATTGATTGTTTGATTTGACTTAAGACCACGCAACTAAAAATCACCGTTCCCTGTGTTCGACCTTGGTAAACTTGCCAAGTAAAATATTCCACAACATTCAAAGCTTGTGGTATTTTGACGACCGAAATCTGCCTCCTATACTACAATTATCGACTATTAAAGAGGTGGATTTCGCGTTCATCAATTATGCAATAATGTTATTGCAAATATCATTCCCTGATTTGAAATGAAGAATAACTAATTTGCATAATAGGTCCCTTAGTACAATTAGGGTTATGTACCATGGCCATATTAACGATCATACAACTGTTGATTCAATTATTGAATCATAGAGGCTGGTGCTTGGATGAATATATAAAGAGTTAGATTGAGGACTCATCAAGCACCGTCAAATGATTGCTAAGAGATGATATCCATCATGAGAAGGAGATGGAAATCCTTTCTCTAAGGAATTATATCTAACCGACCTCTTGATGCATTCCTCTCCATAGAAATAGAGATTCGCAGGTGTTAGATAAGTTAGGTCAAAGAGTTGACTTAACGAGATCGAGATAGCCAAAGTCTCGTGTCGTATGCTCTCACGATATAGGCACATATCCTCCGACCAGAGACAGATCCATTATTATATGTCTGAGAATGTACATTTGTCATACCAATAGGTTGATGACCTAACCAAGGTCTATACATCGACGTGTTGGTGTGCATGCAAGGGCATATGAGTAATACGATCTCTCAAAGGGATCATACAAGTTCATTACTGAACCGGAAGACATGAGCTCACTCATAAGATATTGGGAAGAATCAAATTCTGTGCACGATCATTTCACTTTGGAAGCTTGACTGAATTTGTAGGTTTGATATATGCTTCTAGAAAGTATATAATCAACACCTGGGTATGATATATGAGTTTTGAAAGTATATGATCGATATTAACTCCCAATAGTCAAATGAGGAACTTAATGATATCTGGGTCTTTCAGTATGCAGGTGTTGACAGGAGATCTTGGTGAATCAGATAAATTAATGATACGAATTGTCGTTGCTATCCCCAAAAATCCCGCGACAAACAATCTTTTTATTTTGTTACTTATTAACTTGTATAGCAGGCATGTTCGAACTCAGGGAGGCTACAAATCCCGAGGGTTATACAATTAATCAAGAATTAATTAAGAGAAAACAGGAATATCAAAGGATAACTATCCTATTTTTTTTGTGATTTTTTATCTTTTTTTATTTTTTATTTATTTTTTTGTATTTTCTGATTTTCAAATTTTTAGTGATTTTGATTTTGCAATTTTTTTATTTTAAAAAATAATACGGAGCAATATTCACAAGATCAAAAATACACAAACCGACTCTTTTTGTAATTTTTTCAATTTATCAAAAATGCTCAGAAAAAATCAGAGAAAATATTTTTGGGTTTAAAAGTTTTAAAATATTTTTGGGAATTTTTGTGGAATTTTTAGATATTTTTGTATTTTTCTAAAAATCAAACAGTGAGAAAATACGAAATTGTGCACATCCTGGAGTAATTTGCAACTTAAAAATATTTAAATTATCCAAAACTTTGAAAAATATTTTTATGACAAAATAGAAACAATTATCTACAAACAAGAACTGAAATCACTATTTTTGGATTTTTGTAGAATTTTCTGTGATGTTTATAAGATTTTTCATTTTCATATTTTTTTGGAGTTTTATAAAGAGTTGTTGCACAAAAATTGGTCAGAATTTAAAAGACACTAAAATACACCTACACTATTTTTTTGAAATTTTTAAGCAATTTTTCAAATTTTTATGGATTTTCAAAGTTCAGGCAGACAAAATATCACTATTTTTTATTTTTTAAAATATCAATTGTCAATAAAATTTGATGAAAATTTTCCACAATGATAAAAGAATTATAGCAGGAACATCCACAATTTTTTTGAGATTTTTTTGAATAATAAAAACATTTATTTCAATGAAACAAACATGCAAATAAGTGTTCTGGAAATGCAAGGACCAAAATGCAAATAGTTGAAGTTTTTGCACTGAATATAGAAATAAATGAAAATGTGAGGCTCAGTTGCAAATTACCCAGGAAGCATGTGCAATGCACGTGACTTTCTTTGTAGAGCAAGGACATCTTTGCAATTTGACAACTGTCAGGGGCGGATCTGTAATTTTCCCAATTTTATATTGCAACACCCCTTAGGATTCTTCTATGTTGAGTTCGTTTCCAACCCAAATGGAGAGGCGGGACCGCCGCTGCCTCTCCCAAACGGAGGAGCGGCAACGCGGGCGGAGCGCGGCTTCAGGCGACGGAGAACGGCGGGACGCGGGCGCTGGGGGTGGTGGTCTGACGGCGCGACGAGCGTGCGGCCCACGCGCGGGGGCTGCGCGCAGGAGGTACGAGCCGCCGACGGAGGGGGACGGTCGAAGGATGCCGCCTCGCGCGGCGGCTTGCGTAGCGACGGGCAGAGGCGTGCTGGAGGGGAGACCTACGCAGGGGGTACGCTAGGGGACGTCTTGGAGCGGCCCACGTGGCATGGCTTCTTAGAGGGGAGACTGGCGGGAGATCGTGCGGAAGGGCCGGCGACTGGCGGACGGCAACCTGTTGGAGGCGCGGGCGGCGAGGGTAATAGCCTGTCGTCTGCTGCAATAAATTTTTTTGTTTTTTTATTTTAAACTGTAGGAAAAGATTATAAGAAAAAAATGTATATTTTTTTGTTTTTTTAAAACAGCAACTGTAAACAGAGGAGAAAGGATAAAACATTTTCTTTTATTTTCTTTTTATTTTTTTTATGTTTTTTATGATCCTGCAAAAACAAAGGTGAGAGAGATAAAAACAATTATATGATTTTTTATCTATTTTTTTTATAAACAAAAGATGATGTGAATGAGGATCCGGCAAAAGTGAAAGGAATCAAATCTGATTCTCTAACCACCGTACGTGGTTGGAGTTGATAGATCGTGGGAGGTAGAAATTGAACGCGGAGAGATCAAGAACATGGGATGAAAAATCGAGTCGAAACAGATCAAATCGTGATGAAATTAATGATCTAAATAAAGAAATTGACGAAGAAATAAAAGTGCGAGAAATAAAACTGTGATTAACCTTGATAAAATAAGAAAAATGTGGATCTCACCTTAGGAGTGGAAATAGACAGTGATCGCCTCCACGAAGGCCGACTCGCTGTCACCAGATGGCTCGGAGGCTAGGCACTTTTCTTGACAAAATTTTCTCTTGGAGATTGGGATCCTCTCTCTAAAGTTTGATCAAGTTGGAATGATGGAGAAGGAGCCATATAAATAGACAAGATAGAGATGAAATTTGAATTTTTGAACTTTTTGGTGGAAGAGATAAGAGAGATGAAATTTTGAAATGAGATAAAGTAAAAGAAAGATAAAACTATTTACAAAATTAACTAATTATTTTTTGAATTTTCGTCACTTTATTTATTTGAATAAAAAATGTTATTTTTTTATTTTTTTTATGGTGGTTAATTGAGAATAGCAACTATATACATATACTATATACATATATGACATTATATACAGGGGTAAATGAGGAAATTAGCTTTTTTGTTTTAACAATTTTATTTCTATTTTTTATTTTTTATTTTTATTTTAAATAATTAGTAAAAAATATTTATAAATATATGCAAAATACATAGGAAAATTGCGCAAACCACCTCAGAAAATCGACTTTTCAACCGTAACTCCAAAAATATGAAAATATAGCTATTTTAAAGATAATTTAATTTAGAATCCAATAGAAGTGAGATTGGTTCAATTTGAGTTAATATGGAGCCGGAATTGGTCTTTCAGTTAGTGCTTAGTGGCTTTTTCCAAGTATGGTTGCTTTTATTCTGTACATGATTTAATTGCTCAATTATTTTTATTAATTAGAACACATTTTTATTTACAACTGTGGTTTTAAAAATTATTTGATTTGAGATCAATTAATGTACAAATAAAATAGTGTCAGTTTTTATACAGATATACACGAAATAAGTGAGAAGTATTTACAACAACACACTCACATTTTTTTTCGATTTTTTGCTTAAGGACCCTATCTCCCCCTACTTTATTCCTGGTCGATCAGGTCAAGTCTTGACCTTCTCTCGGGGTTTGGGTCAGCATGTATATAGTCTTCTTTTTTTATTTTATTTTCTTTATTTTCTTTTTTTTCCTTTATTTATTTATTTATTTATTTAAGGCTAAAATTAGTAAGAAGTGTACAATATTTACACACAGATGCAAGTTAGTAAGAATATGGAGCTAGTGTTATATGGAGGTGTTTTATAAGGGATTTGAAGCTAAAATAAATGAATAAAGATGACAAATCGCAGATTCATCATCTCCCTATGCTTTACCTTTGCTAGTCCCTTAGCAAACACTTATTTGAAAGAATAAGTGAATAAAAGAAAAAGAAATAGAAAATAAAGAAAGTAGGATAATACTGAGTATTAAACTTATCTTCATAAAATTGTAGTTTGGATCTCTGTCGGACCTTTAGATTATTAGTGTGTTGAAACTTCTGTGAGACTTAGAATTTTAAAATCGATAGCCTTCAAGTTCTATACATCATTGTCACAGTTTCGGCTCAGAAGTCATCTTAGATCAATCCTCTTCCCAAAGCATACCCTATGAACATTGAACAATCGACTCATGTGTGTGAAAGATTTTAGGTCATCCCATCCAGAATGTCAGACTACCATGCAAATCTCCTCTCTAGTAACTCGTCCTCGGGGAGTCAGGTATTTCCTTCTAAGGTATGTCGCATTGTGTTCACAATTGAATTGGGGGAGAAGTTAGAAGAAGGAGAAAAGAACTGGAGGGTGTCTAGTGTAGTCACCTCTCCTTGTAAAGTCGGCCAGTGTAGCCGAGTCTCCACCAAGATCTGCAGGTTTTCTTGAAGCTTGGACCTTTTTGAACAGATATTTCTTTGGTAGTGGCTTCTTTGTATTTGAATTTTTAGTGTTTTTGTTTGGATTTTGTTGTGCCCTTATAGATATAGAATCTTTTTGTTTCCGTACATGTTTTGGGGTCTTAGAAAAAATTATGCCCAGCCGTCCAGCCCTTTTCCGAAGCTTTATTTCAACTCGTACTCCGGTCTTTAGATTTCCATGCTACCTGAAAAGAAACTCACACAGTCTTCCAACATCCCGTCTGAGTTGGGCTAAGTGCATAGTGCGAGAGTACAAATTAATTCCTTATTCCAGAGTTGTACCCAAAATAAAGAGACCAGGTTAGACAGTAAGAGTCAAACGCTGCACATTGTCATGTGGAATTCAAAGAATTAAGTCAAAGACCTGAAGCTTCTAAAATCCTATTTCTCGGTGAAGTTCCTTTGAGAATTAGGTGGATTAAGGTCCAACTAAGCTCCATTCTTCAATTTTATTTTAGACATAGTTTAAATGTCAATACTATCCTGAAAAAATACACATGCAAATGCAAGAAAAGATGAACAATGCAAAGGGTTTTTTAAAAGAAATGATGCACATGTGAAAAGAATAATTTTTTTAAAACAAATTTCTAATTTTGAATTATTTTGGATTTTATTGAGGAAAATGCAGATGTAAAGAAAGTTTTTTTTATTTTCTTCTTTTTTTTGAATTATGCAAGTTTTTATAGATTTTTGGTTTTGTAGTTTTTTAAAGGAAATGGATTAGTAAAATATATACAAGTATATACAAGATTTTTTTATTTTTTTGTGTTTTTGTTTTTTTACACACGTGGATTTTACAAAATTATACACAACCTCTCAAATAAACATATTTAAAGTACAAGTTATGTCTAAAATATATATACAATATATACGACACTCCCCTATACTTAGCTCAAACTATGTCCTCATAGTGACCAGAGAGCGAAAAAGGAAGACATAACTCATGCTAAGTATAGAAAAGTGAAAAGACTCCTATGCTACAACGACTCAAAAAAGGATAAAAAGAAGAGAAGTTGATTGGTGATCTCCCCTATACTTAGGAGCAAGTAATCTTAAGTATAGTAGAGTGTACAAAAGGGAAAACCGGTGAAGAGAATGTACAAACTTTAAAAAAAATAAAAAGATGATATGAACAACATCACCCCCTATACTTAGGGTAGAGTATCCCTAAGTATAGGCAACAACAACAAGAGTGATGAACATGACGAATATGAACAACACAAATCATTCACCCCCCTATATTTAGGATAAAGCACATCCTAAGTATAGCATATATACACACGCACACGGAAAAGGGGTGCATGATAAAATGAGAGAAGAAAGAGTGAAACGAAAGGATATACAAGAGGAGTGGATGTACAAAGGTCAAGAAGGTCGAAAGAGAACCTTCTTGCGGGACCGTTGAGGTATGGATTTGACAAGGTCTAGGTCGATATTGGGATCATCATTAGACATAAACTGAGTAGGATCGACCAAGAATGTATCCTTAACGGTTTCAGATTGTGTAGGCCTAAACTGGTTATCAAAGAAAAATGGCTCGAAATCATTATTAGAAAAAGTAGGATCAATTTCAGCCTAGTGAGCCTCTACTGGATTATCATCTTTATTAAAAGGCCTAAATTCCTTTATAAAAGCAATCAAATCAAATTGGACTGATCGGTCTCATTTGAATCAGGGTGAATAGGAACAGACTCATTAGTGGAAGTAGTATAATCATGTTCGTCTTGTCTAATCTCAGATTCTGCCTTCCGCGCTAAGGTGTCTGTCGTGTAAATTCTGCGGATGTCATCAATGCATCGCCACATACCAGAAGGGGGAACTCCAAGGTCTATGCTTTCTGAGTCTTCCTCCTTGAAGAGGAATTCTTGGGTTTCATTATCATCCAACATAAAACAAGAATCTCTGATATTATCATCAAGGTCAAATTCCTTGGGGTTGGCTAACACGGGCAGGCTCTCATGGGATGCAGGTCTCTGGTCAGTAGTGGGTGTAGTGATCAACACATCGCTCCCTACATCAGAACGGAAGCGAATCTCTCCTAAACCATAATCAATAACGGCTCCCGTAGAGGCGAGGAAAGGCCGTCCCAGGATGATGGGAGGGTGCTCCACAGGGGTGGAGGTCTCCATGGGCATTACAACAAAATCCGAAGTAAAATTCATGCCCTAAATGAGAATGACAGTGTTTTCTAGAATACACTTCGGCCTCTTGATAGATCCATCAGCAAATTGAACTATCATCCTAGTTTTCTTGAGAGGCCCAAGATGAAGAGATTGTACCATAGAGAAGGGTATTATATTGATTGACGAACCGCCATCAAGGAGAGTGTTATCACAAGAATAGGCAGATATAGAGCAACTCAAAAGAGGTGTGGTAGTGTTCCCTTTCTTAAAATACGGACGGTGAGAGATGGCGTAGGAAGGGGCCATGGTCAAGATGTGATGCTCAGATCTTCTCCTTCGCTTTCTCTTCTTGTGTTGAGGAGTAGATAAATCTGTCATGGCCTATTGAAGTGGAGCTTTAATGATCTCATGAAGGGTGGATACCACTTCGGGTTCAGTCAACATTTTTTTGAAATTTTGAACCTCATCCATACAAGGGAGGATGTCGGAATTAGCATTTACACGAGGATTACCAAGAGCAGTCTGTATAATGGAATCCTCGAGGTCAAGGTTGGGACATGTTGCGAATAGATGTGCGGGTAAATGATCGGGCATTTGGGTCCTCTCCTCACAAAATGAATCAATAATGTGTCTCCCAGAATCTTTTTGGATTTTTAACTTTTTCTCATTTTTTTGTACTTTGGGTGATTGCAAGCTCTCATGATTATCCTCAAGTGAATCTATATCCTCAAATAGTGGAGTAGCGTTCTGGCTCGTATTTATGTTAAATAGATTGCTAATCCTCGAATTCATATGCTCCATCATCTGGTTCAGTGTCTCAAGCACGGAAATCATGAAAGGTGACTCCAAAATCCCAGGATCGGGTAGGTTGAATAAGGGTGGGTGAAAATCAAAGTCCTCTGATTCCTGAAATAATGGGTTAGGCGGATATGCACAAAAATATGGAGGAAAGACCTCTTAGAAAAAGGAAGGTGGATTGTCTGGAGAGTACGAGGTATCCACGAAGATCGGATTAAAATAACTCTAGTCAGCCATCTCCGAAACAAAAGGCGGGATCGGGAGAGCACGAGTGGTCAAGTCAAAAAAATGGAGAAAAGGCACAAATGCACAAAAGGATAGAGTATGCACACAAGCAATCAAACACAATATAAAGCCCCAGTTCACCAACTCAAAGTGAAGAGCGTGAAGGTTCGGTCAATTATCTTGTCAATTTTAGAGTTTGGTGACAATACAATCTATTAGAGCAGTTAAAGAGAGCTATTAGGAACCCAATTCTCTAAGGAGACTGGCCCAATCTCAAAGTTAGATCTTTTCCAGCCAGTATGAATTGCGGGCCATTTACCGGCTACTCGATCAATTCAATCTGTTAAGGACATCATGTGCCGCTTTACTGGCTACCGAAGAGATCCTCATTGGAGAACGACTAACCCAAGATAGTAGTCTAAAAAGAGTTCGGGCGTGGCTCTATCCTAGTGTGTGGGTCGCTCTCTCGCTCAAGCAAACCAAACAATGAGGGGATTACTCTCCTCAAAATAATGCTTTTTCCTTGTGTTTATTTTAAGGTCGAGTTTTCTTTAGCAGTCCCGTATTTTAGGCAGTTGTCACTTGGTTAAAAGATTTTCAACGAATCGCCTACCGAGTGTCCAATTTTCTTTTTAACTTATGTGATTGAAAACAAGGAAGGAGATCGAAAATGCCAATGCGTGATTAAAAACAATGATGCATGTAGAGGTTAGAGATGTGTACCTTGTCGCCAGCACTCTACATGCAAGTGATCCGCGCAGAATTGAAATAAACTATCCTATATGATGCAAGTAAACCGTCCTAGATGGTAGCTTCTACTAACGGGCAAGAACAAGTTAATTTGACTAAGTCCAAATTACGCTCTACTCTATAGGCACAGAAATTTCTTGTTTAGGGTGTTTGGACCTAAGTAATTACCTGGCTCAAGCAAATTAATTAAAGCAATCAAGAGGTAGCTCATGAAATCTGTGGGAAACAAAGAAAAATAAAGGTGATGAAAACAAAACCGGTGAGGTCTTTCAAGTGCACCGGCACTTGGCGAAATAGACTCCGCAACAATGAATGTCCGTTTACAAGAGTTCAAATGGCAGAAAAGAAAAACTCTCTCTCTCTTTAAATTTTTTCTTCTCATGCTATCCTGCGACTTGGTGAAGAATCAAGCCAC
The DNA here is from genome assembly GCA_037367405.1 of Ottelia alismoides. Lineage (NCBI taxonomy): Eukaryota > Viridiplantae > Streptophyta > Magnoliopsida > Alismatales > Hydrocharitaceae > Ottelia > Ottelia alismoides. Next base: position 320,212 of record JAZKJV010003628.1, on the reverse strand, counting down.
CTCCATGTCGCTTGGGAGTTTTGACTCTCCTAGGATCGCCTCCTTCGCTCCGCGGACCCTCGTAAGAAAAAGAAAAGAGAATGTGTAAGAAATACAAATATCAAATATGATAAAGAGAAAAAAGAAAAGAAAAGAAAAGAAAAGAAATGAATGCAATGGATATGAAAAATGAAGTGAATGATAAAATGTAAACAGATATTTACAACCAAGAATAGCAGGTCAAAAGAGAAACCTAACTACCCTCGCCGTGCCTCCCTGGCAACAACGCCATTTTGTTATTCGCGGTTTTCTTGAGGATTGAAAAATAATGATAAATTATGGCAATTATTTTAAGTGCCCAAAACTCCTGACAATTATTTTTATGACGAAATAGAAGCAATTATCTACAAATAGGAACTGAAATCACTATTTTCATATTTTTGTATAATTTTCTGTGATTTTTATAAGATTTTTCATTTTTTCACATTTTTTTGGAGTTTTATAAAGAGTTATTGCACAAAAATTGGCCAGAAATTAAAAAGACACCAAAATACACCTACCTAAATTTTTTGGAATTTTTAAGCAATTTTTTGAATTTTTATGAATTTTCAAAGTTCAGGCAGACAAAATATCATTATTTTTAATTTTTTTAAAATATCAAATGCCAATAAAATTTGATGAAAAATTTTCACAATGATAAAAACTATAGCAGGAACATCCACAATTTTTTTGAGAAATTTTCGAATAATAAAAACATTTATTTCAATGAAACAAACATGCAAATTATTGTTTTGGAAATGCAAGGACCAAAATGCGAATAGTTGAAGTTTTTGCACTGAATATAGAAATAAATAAAAAAGTGAGGCTCAATTGCAAATTACCTAGGAAGCATGTGCAATGCACGTGACTTTCTTTGCAAAGCAAGGTCGTTTTGCAATTTAGACAACTGTTAGGGGCAGATATGTAATTTTCCTAACTTTATATTACAACACCCCTTAGGGTAATTCTATGTTGAGTTTGTTTCCAAGCCAAATGGAGAGGCGGGACTGCCGCCGTCGTTGGCAAACGGAGGATCGGCGATGCAGGCGGAGCGCGGCTTCAGGCAGCGGAGAACGGTGGGACGCGGGCGTTGGGGGTGGCAGCCTGAGGGCGCGACGAGCGTATAGCCCGCGCGCAGGGGCTGTGCGTAAGAGGCGTGAGTCACCGATGGAGGGGGCCGTCGAAGGACACCGCCTCGTGCAGCGGCTCGCGCGGCGACGGGCAAAGGCGTGCTGGAGGGGAGACCTGCGCGGGGGTTCGCTGTGGGGCGTCCTGGAGCAGCCCGCGCATCGCGGCCGCTTGGAGATGAGACGGGAGATCACGCGGAAGGGCCAACAACTGGCGGACGACAACCAGTTGGAGGCATGGGCGGCAGGGGTAGCGGCTCGCCGTCTGCTGCAATAAATTTTTTTGTTTTTTTGTTTTTTATTTTTAAACTGCAGGAAAATATTAGAAGAAAAAGATGTATATTTTTTTGTTTTTTGAAATAGCAACTGTAAACAGAGGAGAAAGGATAATTTTTTTATTTTCTTTTTATTTTTTTATGTTTTTTTATGATCCTGCAAAAACAAAGGTTAGAGAGATTATATGGTTTTTTATCTATTTTTATTTATAAACAAAAGATGATTTGAATGGAGATCCGACGAAAGTGAAACGAATCGAATCTGATTCTCCGATCATCGTGCGTAGTTGGAGTTCATAGATCGTGGGAGGTAGAAATTGAACGCGGAGAGATCAAGAACGTGGGATAAAAAATCGAGTCGAAGCGGATCAAATCGTGATGAAATTAATGATCTAAATAAAGAAATTGACGATGAAATAAAAGTGCGAGAAATAAAACTACGATTTACCTAGATAAAAATAAGAAAAATGTGGATATCACCTTAGGAGCGGAAATGGACCGTGATCGCCTCGACGAAGGCTGACTCGCTGTCACCGGACGGCTCAAAGGCTAGGCACTTTTCTCAATGAAATTTTCTCTCAGAGATCGTGCTCATCTCTCTAAAGATTGATCAAGTTGGAATGATGGAGAAGGAGCCATATAAATAGACAAGGTAGAGATGAAATTTGATTTTTTGAATTTTTGGTGGAAGAGATAAGAGAGATGAAATTTTGAAATAAGATAAAGTAAAAGAAAGATAAAACTATTTACAAAATTAACTATTTTTTTGAATTTTTGTTACTTTATTTATTTGAATAGAAAATGTTATTTTTTTATTTTTTATGGTGGTTAATTGAGAATAGCAACTATATACATATACTATATACATATATGAAATTATATACAAGGGTACATGAGGAAATTAGCTTTTTTGTTTTAACAATTTTAATTTTTTTAATTTTTTTATTTTTATTTTAAATAATTAGTAAAAATATTTACAAATATATATAATACATGGGAGAATTGCACAAACCGCCCTAGAAAATCAACTTTTCAACCGTAACTCCAAAAATTATGAAAATACATCCATTTTAAAGATAATTTAATTTAGAATCCTATGGAAGTGAGATTGGTTCAATTTGAGTTCATATGGAGACGGAATTGGTCTTTCAATTAGTGCTTAGTGGCTTTTTCCAAGTGTGGTTGCTTTTATTCTATACATGATTTAATTACATAATTATTTTTATTAATTAGAACACATTTTTATTTACAACTTTGGTTTTGAAAATTATTTGATTTGAGGTCAATTAAGGTACAAATAAAATAGTGTCAGTTTTATACAGATATACACAAAATAAGTGAGAAGTATTTACAACAACACACGCACATTATTTTTTCGATTTTCTGCTTAAGGACCCTATCTTCCCCTACTTTATTCCTGGTCGATCAGGTCAAGTCTTGACCTTCTCTCGAGATTTGGGTCAGCATGTATACAGTCTTCTTTTTTTATTTTCTTTTCTTTATTTTTCCTTTCTTTCTTTCTTTCTTTATTTTAGGTTAAAATTAGTAAGAAGTGTACAATATTTACATACAGATGCAAGTTAGTAAGAATATAGAGTTAATGTTATATGCAGGTGTTTTATAAGGGATTTTAAGCTAAAATAAATGAATAAAGATGACGAATCGCAGATTCATCAGCAGGATGTACATGTATTCGGAATACTTGAGGGTGATGTGATCATAAACGATTATATAATCATAACGCTTCCATTCCTAGGGAGTGATGAAACGGATCTGGATTTCAGCGACTCCTCTCAATAGAGAAGTGATCTGATCTTGGTCCAAATGTTGGACATTGATCTGAATGTGATTCAGATACAATGAGAAGATTAGATCTACGGCCTTGATTTAATCAAGCATCTATGGGAGTTCCGCACGATCTGGATTTGATATGTGATCTCAATATCCAAGTCACTATACATGGAACAATTCAATCACCCTGTCCTTATCTCCAGGTATTCGCGGAGAAAGCGCATTATCCTTGAAAGAGTTCATGGATAATTTTATTATTGATATATGTATCCGAGCATTGAGAAAATAGATAATTAAATGTGATTTAATTATCAAGAATAATATGAATTAGATTCATATTATATGGAGAGTTATCTAATATAATTAAATATGATTGATTATCGAAGATGTAAATAATATGAACATGTGATTCATATTATTTAGGCACATGCGAATTGAGATCCAAGATGATTAAATGTGATTTAATTATCATGGATATTGAACAATGTGGATAGCACTATCCATATTAATCATATATATTATAAATGTGATTTATAATATATAAGAGAGAGCTATTTGTAACTTACATTTGTTAATTAAATATTGATGTGAATTGGATTCACATTGTACAATTAAATGAAAATGCAATTTACATTTTATTTTGGGTTGTGAATGCGATTCACAATTTTCCAATGGCAAGATTGCAATATTCACAGAATATTTATGAATTATTTTTGTAGAATAATTTACAACAAGTGTTGTCATAAATCTTGGAGATTTCCATAGAATAATGTAATTTCATGAGATTACATGAGATTGTCACCAACTCCCATATTATGGAAGGAGGCAGTCTTCATTCCATAATCTCCATGCTTGATTGATTTAATTTGAGATTATTTTTATTGATTTTTCAATATATATATTTAATCTAAATTAAATTAATTATTATTGTATTTTTACAACAAAATCTTGACCATTGAAAGAAACACAAATCAATCTCATCCATTGGATTTGTACGCACATAGATTGGAATCCATGGACTCCCAAAATATTATATAAGAAGAGGCACCCCTTGCTCTTCAAAGTTACACAATAACAACAACAACTTCTCTCTCCCCCTCATTCTCTGCACGTCCTCTCTCTCTCTCTCATTATGGTCGTCCACCATGGAAGCCCTAGAGAGAGTCGCCATTACCGCAGCATCGTCGTTATGCTATCGGATTGTTTGCTTGTAGATCTTCGTCTCCTTTGGTGTGCCTCGCTCATGAAGAAGACGTCGTATCTCGTGTGACGATATCAATAGTTTCGTTGCTTGTATTGTCAAAATGGATTGCGAGGAGCACGCATTTCATCAACACACTTGCAATAGTCTCCTCCATAGGATCAGACTTGAGACAGGAGGTCTCTTCGTTTAGAGACTCGATCGCAACCACACATAAAGAGGTAACCCTGATACTTGTTTGTGGTTTAGATGAAACGACCCGAGAAGTGTTCTTGGATCATGTTCTTTCATCGCATGAATTTATTTTAAAATTATGCTGCCTCGAGCTACTAGTGCGACTAGTCGCTCCCGATCGCATACGATGTGATCCTCACGCTTTTGTGATGCACTTAAGGATCTTACCATATCCTTTAGAGGTGGCACATCAACACTTTGCACCCAAGAGATAACATGATGGTGGCATGAACAATGATAGATTGAGCTACTCATGATAATTAGAGGAGAACCTAGATGTGGTGAGATCTTGGTAGAGGAGAGGCCGATGGAGAGGTTGTTTTCCTTTTAAGTTGGAGTTGAGCATAAATTAAGGTGGGCAATACGACAATCGCGAGTGGTGGAAGCAGTGGCTACGATGGTGGTGGATTGTTCCTCACTAACTCGATGATGGTCGACTGGTATTCCCCCCTCCTATTTGTAGAGGTGACAATGGGAGATGGAGTGTCAGTCATGGGAGAAGCTATGAGTGAGGAGGAAGCAGAGACAACATGAGCATGAAGAAGAGGCAAACATGCTGCAAGTGGGCCGCACAAAGGAGTAAATGGTTGGTTGATGTTTATGTTGAAGAAGATGGCCCTCCCTTTGAAATCATGTGCAAGGCACACAAACATAGGAGAGAGGAAGGATGCCTTGGTGGCGGGCCTAAGAGTAGTGCCTTGATACTTGAGAAATAAACAAGAAGGGTTAAAAAAGAGTTATTTAGTCAACGTACAATATTCATATATTAAAACATATATAACTTACCTTTGAAACTATAAATGAGTTGTATATTTTGAATTATTAACTTTAGTTATAATTTATTATTATAACTTTATATTATTTTGATGATATTTCAAATGTGTATGTGTATTTAGAGCTAGTATATCAATTATATAAGTACATATAGAAATTATTGAATTATAATAATTACAAAATTTTGTTAGATATTGCGTATGCGACGTAAAATTAGATCAAAAACTAACTATTTATAAAGATTTACTATCTATAATAAAATTGATTTATATTTTTATAGGGCATGTATTAAGACATTATATCGATACTTATAAGATCCCTTAATTTTGCATACGAAGTTAAATAAAAGAAATTATTTAAATAAATTCGATAACATATTTTTATATAGATATATTTATTCAGCTATAATATGAAGTATACAATTTTATGTTAACTAAATGTTTAGTGTATAAATACTAGAATATAAGTATCTAAATATTATCAAAACTTCGAAGTTGTAATTGGTTTTAGGGATTTTTTTGTAATATGCAAGAAGAAAGTTTCTCATTAATTATATGCAAAGTGAAATGAATATACATTTATTCAAACTTAATTTTTTCCCTAATTGAGGCATACTAATACTTTGGATTTGTGATTGATAACCTATTAGAAAGGCTTCCAACATCTGAAAATGGAGCCTACAATGGAAGGAGGCAAGCCAAGGGCGAAACATCAAAATGCTGGATGGATGTAATAATGAACTGCCAACAAGAGATGTTCTATTCTTTTGGAGTCCAAATTAAACACATGAAAAAATTATCTTAAAGACCTCAAAATTTGATCACTTAAAACGTGGTAGGTGCTATTAGTTGTAGTGTTTTCTTTATCATGTTGATACAATTTTAGAAACTGTTACATCTTAGTCACTGAACAAAATTCTTATCTACTTAATTATCTCTCGCGGGTAGCTTATCTTTTCCATTTAATATCTACTCAACAAAGTAATTTCATACTCGATTAAATTTATGTTTTTAATATCTACTCAACAAAGTAATTTCATACTCGATTAAATTTCTACTTTTTGTTAATTAACAATTCAACTAGCCAATTAAAAATTCTACCATACTGACGATCCACAAAATCGGCCCTTTAAGGGTGCGTTCTTAGCACCTCAACATGTCGATGCAGTCGGGCCGATTTTGGTCGTTAAAAGATCAAGTCATTTAAAGATATGCGATGATAAATCAAAATGAGGTGATCGTTATTTATTTTACTTAGCAAGAAACCAAGGTCAAACTCAGGGACACGGGCCTCTCTCGTATTAATCGGATTTGAGTCTATTTAATTAAGTGTTGAGTTCAAGGCATATAGGTCAAACTAAGACAATTCATTAAAACATATAATAAACATGCATTTTTTTTATAATCATTTTCATGCAAATAGATGAACATGCAAAGCGAATGATATGCCCAGTATAATAGTCACTTGAGCCATAAGAAAATCGCGAGTCAAACCGAGTTGAAACAAAGAAGCCTCTACACATATGAAGCAAGTAGGCATGATAAATAAAAAAAATCAAGACACTTAAATAATAAAATAATACATCACAGTTCATAGTGTCAAATCTGAACTTAAAGCACGCAATAATAAAGAGGACGAGAAGAGCTTCAAAACGAAACTGAAATCAACTCGATTGGAGCTATGTAGCTCAAGATATGCATAAAAGAAGACAGGGGCATAAATGCAAGAAAACATTAAAAAGATAACTACAAATAGGTCATGGCAGGGACTAAATGTAAATATAAAAAGTACGATGCCTTCCCTGTAAAATACCCACCGCACAGGGGTATTTTTGCAATTATAAAAACCCGCGAGGGCATAATTGCAAATTACCCAAGTGCACGTGGAAAGCAGGTGCTCCAGGGACCTATCTGCAAATTGGAGAAGATGGCGGGGTGTCTCTGCAAATTGCCCAGAAGGCACGCGCCATGCACGCGCCTTCCAGGCTCGGAAGTCGGCTCAGGTTCGGCAGAGGCTCGGACTAGCTTCGGCGAAGGCTCGGATGGTCCGAGGCTCGGTGCAGGCTCGTGGAGGAAAGGAGCAGCCGAGCCTGTAGGTCCGGATGGCAGGCTCGGTGAAGCTGTGGCTCTGACACGTGGCTGCATCGCGGTCCTTTGGATCGTAAAGATCCAACGGCGAAGGAAAGATGTCGACGTGGCTCTATCATGGCCGTTGGACGGTCGCTGGGGTTGGGCCATCCAACGGCCACTGTGCTTCGTCCTCGGGCTTCAGCTGGCGGCGACATTGGAGCTCCGGCAAAGGAGCTCCTCCTCCGCCGCTCTCTCTCGATCACAATAGACCTCCCCCGAACTCAAAGAAGCATCGTCGGTGAAGCAGGTGACTCGGGGGAGGTCCAGAAGCTTCTGGTGTCGCTCGTCGACGCTTGGCTGCTGACGGCTAACTCGATGAAATCGGCTCCGGCCGATCTCCGATCATTGAGCGAATAGAGACCTGCAAGGTTAGTAGCATAGCCGAAGCATATAGGTGCGTGCGTGAGGCGATGTGAGGAGCTCAGACGGGCGAAGAGTGTGGTGAGCTCGACGCTCCTCCGCCGTGAGTGGCGGAGGAGATGGGTGACGGCGGTCTGAGGTATGGAGGAGGGAGAAGGTGAGCGGAGCGATGCGCGATGAAGGGGGTTTGACGGCGAAGCTCGTGAAGGTTTAATGGAGAGCTAGAACGACCGGAGGAGCCTAATTAAAGCAGAGAAAAGGGAAGAAAAATGCAAAGAGAGAAAGAAGGGTTTACCTGGTCGGAAATGGAGCGAGGGCTTGGGCTGAGCGTCACAGAGGATGCTCGGGTCTTCGCTGGACATGGCCAGCCATTCCATGCAGCTCGGGCGGTCACCATGAGGTGCCGCGACTCCACCGTCGAAGGCGGAGGGTCTCACCGGGAACGAAGTCGTCTTCGCTCAATCGCACCGCCTCCCCCTGTCACGGGGAGGCGGAGGAGGGCTGGGCTCCCTTCCTCGTAAAGGTGGACGAAGATATCGGAGGAGGAGGGCGGCGTATTTGAAGGGGCGACTCGGCGGTACTATGGTGGAGACGTGGGTTTCGAGGAGGAAATGGGGAGCGTGGCGAGAGGTTGGTGGTTAATGGAGGAGTGTGCGAGGGTCGTGGGTGATGGAGGAAGGGCGTGGGGCAATTGGCGAGCGGAGAAGAGGTCAGAGGTGTTGGCGAAAATGGGAAGGGTGGACGGGTTGCGCGAGGTGGAGGACGTGGGGAAGAGGAGGTTCTGGAGGTTGACGACGGTCTGTCGGCCGTTGGATCTTGAGATCCAACGGCTGACAATTAGGCGCTAAGTGACGGGCCAGATTAGATCGAGGTGATATGATCGGAGAGATCAGGCGCTGCCACGTGGCAGACTGTACGCGAGGCGGTAACGAATGGCTTGGATGGGACCAAGGGTTCGATCGGATGGATGAGATTGGCCCAGGAGATAATGGTAGTGATGGAAAGGCTGGGACGCTATCAGACGACTTGCAGCACGCCACGTGGCGTCATGCGGTTAAAGCGCGAACGGAGGGTGATGATGAAGAGCGGGAGACGATCAAACGGTCGAGGAGAAGGGAAGCGCGTGGAAGGCATCTGACCGTTGGATCAAGAGGCCGATCCAACGGCCAGTTGGAGAGGCAGAAAGGACAAAGACGCCAGGGCCACGTGGCGCACCCAGAACGGGCCACGTGGCCCAATCAGATTTATTCGAGGGATTTTTTTATTTTTGAGGGCCAAGATGGCCGAATTTGAGAAAACTCAAAACATGAAAGTTGTAGATCTTGACGAGATCTACAAGTTTCATGTTGACCAAAACTGGAAAAGAGATCAAACAAGGGCCCGGAATATTTTTTAGGGTATTTTTGAGTCTAAAAATACCACTGATTTTTGTTTTGTCATTTTTGTGTGGTTTTTAATTTATTAAGGACTCTGTTAATTATAGGACATTAACAGGGATTTATTGACAGACTTTTAAGCAAGGGGGTTAATTATAGGAAATAAAGATGATGAAACTGAGGTTCATCACCCCCCTATACTTAAACTATGCTCGTCCTCGAGCATCAAAAAGAATGACTAAGTTGGATTAACCCCCTTGTGCATGTGAATACAGGATCCAATCTGATCAAGTTGACTCGGCTTCAGAGATCCAAAATTTTAGAGTTCAACCCAGCCTTAATCAAGAGGCTTCCAATTCCTCTACTTCTCTAAACTCTCTCTGATGTACATATAAATTAAAGGATATGAAGTTTAGTGTTGACTGCAATTCTGAGAGTAGAGTCAATTCGTCACTCAAAATCTTGGTCCGAGAAAATCTCCTAAGGACCTAATCCTCAGCACTAGGGAATAAATCAAATCTTGCATTCAGTCCACCGTCTCTTTAGTTTGTCAGACTTAAAAGATGTGGATGGCAGGCCAGAAAATGGAGGGCATGGGATTGTGTCAATTCTTCTCTCCCTCTCATTGGAACAAGGATTCTCTCTAGTGCCTTTTACGCAAACATTTTTTTGGTGTTGATCAGTGCGTCCGTCAAGAGAAGTTGGAGCCGTCTGCACTTGTTTTCCTGGGAGTACACCGGGGTGTGTCTCTTTTGAGTACCTATCGTACCTTCGACACCCAGACTTGTAGCATTTACGATGCAGAGCCCTTTTTTGGTGCAAGCCCGACTCCTGGTCCTAATAGCGGTGGTCCAAGTGGACACTTTGAAATGGTTGGGAGCGCTCGCCTTTGGTGGAAGCTCTTTGATATTTGACTTTGGTGGAATGAGAGCTTTTCTTTGAATTTCATTGACTTGTATAATTGGTGGCTAGCTCCACTGCTTTTACCAAGAGTTGGCGCACTGATCAACATTTTTATTTATTTTTCACACCCAGGCACTTAGGTTAATGTCAAGAGATTAGTATAAGAATCAAGTTCTCATACTGGCTAATATTGCTGACACTCAGGTTTCATGAAGCCTCCAAAGATTTTATCCCATCCTCGAGCATCATTAGATCAAATCCAAACTCGACTTCCTCATCCCAATCTCTCGAGTGAAAAAAAAATCAACTCATCTCATCAAAAACCGCAGTCGTGCATGTGATGTGCTGATCATATTCTTTTGTCTGAGACTAAGCATGGAATATAGCATGCAAATCTAAAAACTTAGGGGAATGTGTATGATTAAGTCTAAGACCCTGATGGCTAAGGCTGGTTAACCTATAATCTCAAAGACTTCTAAAAGCTAAGTCTTCTTGACCAATTCAGATCCTGGGTGAAAGTGAAAGTGTAGAGGACTAATCCAACTTCTTCATTCAAAAACAAGATTTTTTTTGAACTCCAAGAGATATTAGCACTTCCTAAGCTCAATTGAGCATCCGCAATTCAGCCAGTATGGATGTAAGTATAGGCCGAAGCCCGTTGCTTGAGGACGGGGCCTTGCGCGATGTCCTCTAAACCATCCAATCTGCTAAGGGCGAACCCTCACTGACCGCGGCTGACTTAATTGGGTTTAGTAGTCACCAATGACTCTTAAAGGATTTTTAGGAGTTTTCTGATTTTTATGGATTTTAATAAAGTTAAAACACATGTTAGACTCAACTTTCCTTGAAAAGAGATGGCGATTTTCAAAACCCATGTCACACAAAATAAAAAATTTTCAAAACATTTTCAAAAAATCATTTTCGAAAATATTTTTATAAAAATAGCGTAACATAATATCGAAAAACCGCGAAATCATTTGGGTTCTCTTAGTCCACAGAATTTTACCTTAGCCAAAAAGTTTTTAATTTTTCAAAATTTTCAGATTTATAGCTAAAGTAGATATACGGTATATACGGTATACCCCCCTATACTTAAACTTTGCTATGTCCTCATAGCACTAGATGTTACAAGTACATAGGTCCATTTAAATATATAGGAATATACGGGAGCTAAGAGGGGCTCCCCTTATACTTAGGTTAGAAATAACCTAAGTATAAAGGCAAGAAAGGAAGAGTAGAGAAAATCACGGGGACTCGGGTCCCCCCTATACTTAGGCTGAGATTAGCCTAAGTATAAAGATGAGGATTGATGTTGGAAGGAACCCAAGGTGAACGAAGAAGAGGAATGAATTTACAAGTGAGCGGTTGAATCTTAAGAGATGAAATGGAGGGACTAAGGTTCTAGGGTGTGTGTCGCAACAAAGGCTCAATTCAAGCAAGAAAACCCTTAGTTTCACCAACTCACACATGAAACCAACCAAGGTTGGTTTGATTATCTTGTCGGTTTTATTGGTGATAAAACGTTAGATAATTACGCGAAGAAAATGTGAATTGAAAATCAAGGCGTATGCGCGGGTGTTGCTCTCCCAAAACCGAATTTTACTCCATTTTAGGTTGACTTGCAATTAACAGTCCCAATTTTATTTTGAATTATCACTGAATTAAGGTTAGCACATCAATCAGAAAATCATCGTCTACCGTTCATTCCATTTTCCATTAATCCTAGGTGATAAATCTAGGAAATGAAAGCCGTGAAAAACATGTATTCGATGAAGAAAAATGCGATCTAGGCTAAGCGAGAAATCATGCAGTGATTTGACGATAAATCCGTGAAAAACTGGGGCCGTTTTAAAAATCAAATCCAATGTATGCAAGTCGAAAAAGCCGCACCTAATCATGCATCTATTAGCGGTGATTAGTCTTCATGAATTTTAGCTAAGTGATGCGAGATTATGTGCATATAGAAATTAGTGTGTCCTACCTACGATCAAGCACGTAAAAATATTGAAAAATTAAAAAGAGCTCGGAGAGCCGCGTGCCTATCCTAGGTCGACACTCAAGTGGGGACGATCCCCACACAACCACGATCGTTCGATTACAAATGCGAGTCTTCGATCGAAGACCGCTGTAAAAGACGAATTATTATAAAAATAAAATGCAACAAAAAATGCGAGACATTTTTTTCTTTTCGTCCTCCTTTGCTCCAAGCATGCTCCTGCGGCTCCTCGCAGCGGGGAACGTCCTGCTCCTCGCCTTCTTGATCCGTCAAGGGCCCTGCCACAGAAACAATAGTTAGATATCAAATATGGAAGAAAAAAATTTTAAATGCAAAATATGTGATTATTTGACCTATAAAAAGGAACGCTAAATTAAACAAACAAAAATCCAAAAATATAAGAAATGAGTCGTGTCCCCGGCAACGGCGCCATTTGACGATCCGCAAAATCGGCCCTTTAAGGGTGCGTTCTTAGCACCTCAACATGTCGATGCAGTCGGGCCGATTTTGGTCGTCAAAAGATCAAGTCATTTAAAGATATGCGATGATAAATCAAAATGAGGTGATCGTTATTTATTTTACTTGGCAAGAAACCAAGGTCGAACTCAGGGACACGAGCCTCTCTCGTATTAATCGGATTTGAGTCTATTTAATTAAGTGTTGAGTTCAAGGCATATAGGTCAAACCAAGACAATGCATTAAAACATATAATAAACATGCATTTTTTTTATAATCATTTTCATGCAAATAGATGAACATGCAAAGCGAATGATATGCCCAGTATAATAGTCACTTGAGCCATAAGAAAATCACGAGTCAAACCGAGTTGAAACAAAGAAGCCTCTACACATATGAAGCAAGTAGGCATGATAAATAAAAAAAATCAAGACACTTAAATAATAAAATAATACATCACGGTTCATAGTGTGAAATCTGAAATTAAAGCACGCCATAATAAAGAGGACGAGAAGAGCTTCAAAACGAAACTGAAATCAACTCGATTGGAGCTATGTAGCTCAAGATATGCATAAAAGAAGACAGGGGCATAAATACAAGAAAACATTAAAAAGATAACTACAAATAGGTCCTGGCAGGGACTAAAGTGTAAATATAAAAAGTACGATGCCTTCCCTGTAAAATACCCACCGCACAGGGGTATTTTTGCAATTATAAAGACCCGTGAGGGCATAATTGCAAATTACCCAAGTGCACGTGGAAAGCAGGTGCTCCAGGGACCTATCTGCAAATTGGAGAAGACGGCGGGGTGTCTCTGCAAATTGCCCAGAAGGCACGCGCCATGCACGCGCCTTCCAGGCTCGGAAGTCGGCTCGGGTTCGGCAGAGGCTCGGACTAGCTTCGGCGAAGGCTCGGATGGTCCGAGGCTTGGTGCAGGCTCGTGGAGGAAAGGAGCAGCCGAGCCTGTAGGTCCGGATGGCAGGCTCGGTGAAGCTGTGGCTCTGACACGTGGCTGCATCGCGGTCCTTTGGATCGTAAAGATCCAACAGCGAAGGAAAGATGTCGACGTGGCTCTATCATGGCCGTTGGACGGTCGCTGGGGTTGGGCCATCCAACGGCCACTGTGCTTCGTCCTCGGGCTTCAGCTGGCGGCGACATTGGAGCTCCGACGAAGGAGCTCCTCCTCCGCCGCTCTCTCTCGATCACAATAGACCTCCCCCGAACTCAAAGAAGCATCGTCGGTGAAGCAGGTGACTCGGGGGAGGTCCAGAAGCTTCTGGTGTCGCTCGTCGACGCTTGGCTGCTGACGGCTAACTCGATGGAATCGGCTCCGGCCGATCTCCGATCATTGAGCGAATAGAGACCTGCAAGGTTAGTAGCATAGCCGAAGCATATAGGTGCGTGCGTGAGGCGATGTGAGGAGCTCAGACGGGCGAAGAGTGTGGTGAGCTCGACGCTCCTCCGCCGTGAGTGGCGGAGGAGATGGGTGACGGTGGTCTGAGGTATGGAGGAGGGAGAAGGTGAGCGGAGCGATACGCGATGAAGGGGGTTTGACGGCGAAGCTCGTGAAGGTTTAATGGAGAGCTAGAACGACCGGAGGAGCCTAATTAAAGCAGAGAAAAGGGAAGAAAAATGCAAAGAGAGAAAGAAGGGTTTACCTGGTCGGAAATGGAGCGAGGGCTTGGGCTGAGCGTCACAGAGGATGCTCGGGTCTTCGCTGGACATGGCCAGCCATTCCATGCAGCTCGGGCGGTCACCATGAGGCGCCGCGACTCCGCCGTCGAAGGCGGAGGGTCTCATCGGGAACGAAGTCATCTTCGCTCAATCGCACCGCCTCCCCCTGTCACGGGGAGGCGGAGGAGGGCTGGGCTCCCTTCCTCGTAAAGGTGGACGAAGATATCGGAGGAGGAGGGCGGCGTATTTGAAGGGGCGACTCGGCGGTACTATGGTGGAGACGTGGGTTTCGAGGAGGAAATGGGGAGCGTGGCGAGAGGCTGGTGGTTAATGGAGGAGTGCGCGAGGGTCGTGGGTGATGGAGGAAGGGCGTGGGGCAATTGGCGAGCGGAGAAGAGGTCAGAGGTGTTGGCGAAAATGGGAAGGGTGGACGGGTTGCGCTAGGTGGAGGACGTGGGGAAGAGGAGGTTCTGGAGGTTGACGACGGTCTGTCGGCCGTTGGATCTTGAGATCCAACGGCTGACAATTAGGCGCTAAGTGACGGGCCAGATTAGATCGAGGCGATATGATCGGAGAGATCAGGCGCTGCCACGTGGCAGACTGTACGCGAGGCGGTAACGAATGGCTTGGATGGGACCAAGGGTTCGATCGGATGGATGAGATTGGCCCAGGAGATAACGGTAGTGATGGAAAGGCTGGGACGCTATCGGATGACTTGCAGCACGCCACGTGGCGTCATGCGGTTAAAGCGCGAACGGAGGGTGATGATGAAGAGCGGGAGACGATCAAACGGTCGAGGAGAAGGGAAGCGCGTGGAAGGCATCTGACCGTTGGATCAAGAGGCCGATCCAACGGCCAGTTGGAGAGGCGGAAAGGACAAAGACGCCAGGGCCACGTGGCGCACCCAGAACGGGCCACGTGGCCCAATCAGATTTATTCGAGGGATTTTTTTATTTTTGAGGGCCAAGATGGCCGAATTTGAGAAAACTCAAAACATGAAAGTTGTAGATCTTGACAAGATCTACAAGTTTCATGTTGACCAAAACTGGAAAAGAGATCAAACAAGGGCCCGAAATATTTTCGAGGGTATTTTTGAGTCTAAAAATACCACTGATTTTTGTTTTGTCATTTTTTTGTGGTTTTTAATTTATTAAGGACTCTGTTAATTATAGGACATTAACAGGGATTTATTGACAGACTTTTAAGCAAGGGGGTTAATTATAGGAAATAAAGATGATGAAACTGAGGTTCATCACACACATATTCACAATTTAAAATTTGATTGACTAGTTGATATTTTTGATCGATTAACTTTTTCGCAAATGACAATTTTTGCTACTATAGTTATCTTATCAAAATTACTCTTCACCTTAGTTTTTCTAATCCATCATGGTTGCACCAATCTTCATTCATGATTATTTTCTTTCTTTCCTCGACAAATATGCCACTCTTGTACTTTAGGTACATTATACAGATGCCAAACTCCCATATGAGGAATCTGTTAAATAAAAAAAATTGTAGCATATCCCCTCAATATCAAAATTCTTCCCCTTGCATACTTTAATTGGACTCATTCTTTGCAAACTTCATGTCCTCCAAATAATTACTTATTTTACATATTTTTATTTATATCTACATATTGCCTTTTTTAGAATAATCAACATATTGTTAATAGGCTTTTCCTTTTATAGAGCATCACACAAAATTTTCATAAAGAGTGATAATTTTACATAATTTTTTCTAATATTTGCATAATATTACCTAATAATATTAGCTAAAATTTAAAGTTATTTGATATATAATTAATTAACTTTTCATTTTACAGATTGCCATACAAATTTTACAAAAGAAGCATGAATTTTACATAAAACTATTGGACTTTGCATACAATATTGTAAAAAATGCCAGATGAAAACATAATCGAATATTGATGAAATAAGTATTAAATATTAAATAATTGAAATTATACAAACTACAAAAAATAATTTGATATATCAAATAATAATCATTATTAACTAAAAAGGATGATCTAAATAACCTTTCTAGATAAGTTAGATCTGTGGAATCAGTAGATTTTTTTTGCCGGGTAAGATTAACCTATGTATTGAAGTGTAGAAAGGATATACAAGGTAACACCATGTTTAAGGGTTACCGGATCAAAATCAAAGAGTTGTAAAAGTTGAAAAGTTACATATAGGATCACTAACAAGAAGGAGCACTTGCGACTTAAATCAGGATCCGGGGATGACAAAAATCGGATCCACAACTAGTTCTCCCGGCAAAGAACAGCATACACAATAGTGCGGGCCACTGTTTGTGGCGTGGATGAGCATCTCGTTGTCCATCTTTGATTTCTTTCCCTCCAAATTTCCCAAGAAGTAGCAGCTATGACGGTGCAACAGAGACATCGCGAGATCTCATCCGTGATGCTCGATATCCAATCCAGAGTGTCAATTAGTGAAATGCACCAGGGTTGTGGAAGCCCCAGGTCCGAGAGCACCAAGGCCCAAGCAGCGGAGGAGAAGGTGTAGACGAAGAAGATATGGTTGCAGGACTCAACCGCACCCCCACAAAGGTAGCAGGGACTAGGTTGGGCAATCCCATGCCTCACAAGCCTATCCATGGTCGGAAGGCGATTAAGAGTGGTGCGGTATAACGTACATGAGTGCTTAGGGGATGAACGCCGGCTCCACACCATGCCTGCCCAAGGGACCATACATGCCCGAGAGCGAACCAAGTCAATGGCTTCCATGAAT
Source organism: Ottelia alismoides (assembly GCA_037367405.1). Taxonomy (NCBI): domain Eukaryota; kingdom Viridiplantae; phylum Streptophyta; class Magnoliopsida; order Alismatales; family Hydrocharitaceae; genus Ottelia; species Ottelia alismoides. Next base: position 303,142 of record JAZKJV010003628.1, on the reverse strand, counting down.
GAGAAACCCTTGGGTGAACGGGTCCAAAGGTGGTGGTTGCAAGAGGAGGAGATCGCACTGTAAATGGAGTCACAACCAGCCAACACCGACCGCAAGAGCAGATAGTCATTTATCGAAGGAGCCACATCCCAAAAACGCATGCAAGTATTTTCTTTGCATGTAGAGGGCCCATATAGAGTTCTCGGAGGTTGATATCCTCCGAGACCAAGCCACAATCATGATGCTCTGTAAAGTTATCATCGATCTAAGACCCATGCCACCCTCCTCCTTCGGTAGGCAAACAATGCGCCAACTCACATCGTGACGTCCGTAACACCAAAGAAAGTCCGCACATATCATGTCCACCCATCGAGCTGTGCCAAGCGGGATGAGAGTCCCCGCAACCCAGTAGAGGAGCACCACCGCAATGACTGAATTTAAGAGTTGTAGGTGATCAGGTAAGGATAGGGCCTTTGCTTCCCAGCCACAAAGCAAGGCCCTTACCCGATCTTCCAACGCCCTAGCGAAGACACCCCTCCCGTAGGAGGAGGCCATAGGCAAGCCCAAGCTCGGGTAAGTTGTTGGCACGGAGAACCTGAGCATACCTAATTGCAGAGTGATGGCAAAATCATCAGGGGTGCATTTGGGCCTAAATAACTTACTTCTGCGGGCATTCATTTATAGCCCAGAGATAATATCGAATGCAGCAGGCACCTCCTTGATTGTAAGTAACGAAGTCGAAGAGCCCTTGCAGAAGAATAAGAGGTCATATGTGTAGATCAGGTGGGTGGGGGTGGCACGGCGACCGCTACCAAGGGGTTTTAGATCACCCCTGGTGATAGAAGCCTCCATAAGAGAAGAAAGAGATTCCATGCCAATCGCAAACATTAGGGGGCCAAGCTGGCCCCCCTGCCTTAGCCCACGCGTCCTTCTGAATAGGCCAGCCAGAGAGCTGTCGATTAAAATGGAGAAAGAAGTGGTGGTGATGCAGTTAGAGATCCATCCAATCCAAATAGAGTCAAAGCCCATTAACTCTATGCCCTCCTAATGAAGGAGTGGTCGATGGAGTCAAAGGCCTCAATCACGGTGATATCTCTGAAAAAGGAAAAAACCGAGTTGAGGTTTTGCTTAGTTATGGATCATGAGATGAAAATCAAACGGTAAAAATTGACAGGCTGCAATATGTGGATTCAGCTTACGTAAATATATCCATGTAAAAATCCAAAAAAAGGAGAAGAAAGCATCGGTCCACAGCAATGTAAGAGAGTCAAGGCCTAAAAATTCTCTCTTCTTTTCCTGTAGCACTTTGTCAGCGAATGGTCTCTCTCTCACTGCCCCTATTTTACAGGTAAAGGTACCGCTCTGCAACAAATTGCCTCGGTTTCATCTCCTCTCCCGTCTTAGATTGGACCCATTTTTAATCATTCCATCATCAAACTTGCTCTTTTTTTTGTTTCCCTGCACAGAAAACGGTCAGCCAGATAACAATTCTTCCTATTTTTACAGGAGGAAGAAAGAAAATTAGTGGCGGCATGATGTGTGTTGTCTTGCCCAAGTCTTCCCTTAATGGGTAAAATGGAGTTGTCCCCCGGGGGCCAGCTTTAGTTCTTCCTGTCTTATTTCTCTATATTTTTTATATTTTTATATTTTTTAAAAATACTTCCGTTAATTTTCATTATTATTCTTATATTATATTATTCAAATTCCGTGCGAAACAGAGACTCTTACGACCTCCATCAATACATGATCGATTTCAACAATTTTGCGATCGTTAAAAAATGATTGTCTATCGTATGAGTCTTCTCTTCTCACGAAACTTGGATGACATAATATAATGATATACTAATGAATTTTCTCAGATTCATTTTTAAAAAAATAAAGAAAATAAGATAAAAGAGCCAAATTAGTTTTCTCTAGAAGCAACCTCATTTTTCTCTGTCTATTTGATTGGGAGGTAACATGACAACATCGGAGCAATATATCATATTTGTATTGAATTCAGATGATTACTTCAAAAGCACATCAAAGATGAGCCCTTCCCTCAAATTTTGGACTCCGAAAGCAACTTGACGCACAACACAAACTACTCCGTATGTGGAGGGTCAGAGTTACAACTATTCCGTATTAAAGTCGGGGCATATGTCCAAAAATGACACGATTTCCATGTGCCTGCTATTTTTTTATTAGGTACAACGTCTCTTTTCAACTTTCTACCTGCAAATTTACTGCCTCTTACACTACCATCCCCTTTGTTAACCCTTGAAAGACAGAGTGAATTTGCAGGAGTCGTGAAGTAAATATGAAGAATCCGGAGGTTGTTACGCAATTGGTAATGTTTATATGGACCATGGTGTAAAAGACCATTTTAGTTAATGGACGGCATTAATTATTAGATAGATAGCATATTCCAAATGGATTGCGATAGTGCAGATAACAGTGACTAGCAGGGTTAGAAGCATGAAAGCTTTTATATTCAATAGTGGCACGAAAATATTGTTTGGATGTCGATGTGTATACAATTCCTCGTCATAACTTTCTCCTCTGAGAAAAGATTGCGTCTTTCCTACAGTAAAGGCACTTTTACAAGTAGCGGTAGATTTTTGAGTACCATATAATATGATTTCCTTCTCATAAGATGCGATCTTTCCTAAATTAAGGAAGATCGTCCATCTTTTTTTTTTGTAAAAAAATACGATGATTTTAGTAAAATACGTATATAATTTGTATTATAATGAGTGGTTTTAATATTTGTATTATAATGTGCAGTTTTATGTGTTTTTTGTATTTATAATGTCCAGTTATAATAGAAATTGTATATGTATTCAACTAAAGTACTCGTATTTTCTATAAAAAAGGAGACATTCCTGGACTCAGGAAGGACACATCCTATTGGAAGGCCCCTCTATATAATATATTTTTCATCTATTAATTACGGTATTTTTAATAGATGATAATGTGATACTTGATTTCCATCAAGTACAAAAAAATAAGTTTTCCTTCTCCACCTTTGGAAATGCAAGATTTGTGCTAGTATTCGAAATAATTTACTCTTTATATATATGCATATGTGGGAGAAATAATTTATTCTTTGTATATACTTCTTGGACCCAAGGATTTTACTATATTAATTAGTAGAATTGCAATATCAACATTTACGTGAAGAAGAGGATGGCATTTCTCACACGGGAAGAAATATCATCTTCCTTGAAAATAATGGAATCTTCAACATTTGCTCATTTATCTCTCCTATCTATCTATCTATCAACAGTTTAAGTGCTTCCTCTTGCCCACACGCATAAATAATGAGGAGCCCACAAATTTCAATTTAATCCATCTTTATGTTGAAGAGAACTTGGATGCTTGAGTTAGGGTTTAGATGGACTACTTTTGGACTAGATGTGATCACATATATACAAGGCTTGAGTACCCTCTTTACTTCATTCTATTTTTACAATGTATAAGCATGCAAGAAACGACCACAAGTCATGTAACAATCGTTATATCAGAGTTTCACTAAAGATGTTAGATATGCGTTCATAAAAGATTAAAATGTTTAAGTTCAAGTTGTCAAAAAGTAACCTCCTATACCCCTTTAAGTACATATCCTCTTCCAACTACATGATCACTGCTCTCTTGTTACTCGTCCCAAAGGAATGTTTGATAAGACAACGAGGTTATGACCAAGAAGAGTAGTTGGCATGAATGATGTAAATGTTTTCCATTTTCTAGCCTACACAAACACATATGAGGTTGGGGAACTTGCACTAAGGTGCATTTAACTTTACATGCACCGGTACCACAAACGTCCATTTCTTTTTGAAACGAAATCTTGGGGGATCTACATAGAACAATTAGTAGAATATGTGTTTCAAATTTCGTGTAAAATAGACATTCCTAACATGTTTACTTGGAGCGGCTAAATTTCAGCAATTCTGAGACCATTAAAATTTCATAGTCTTGATGGATGGCTTAGGAGTCTCGGATTAGGTTGAATTTTGAATAACATCATGATGATATATGGTGATCTAAATCTCACATTATTTCATTCCTAAAAAATAAAAAAAATAGATGTTTATGCTACTGGTGTATGTAAAGTTACATGCACCTTGGTGCAAGCTCCCCCCTATATATAAGAGAGATAAACACCTCATGGAAGTAAAGGGAGGAAAAAAACTTAAAATAATAGAGGAAACTAATGAAAGAAATAATGGCACAAACATCCCACATGCGTATTGATGGAGAAATAAAAAGGGGGAGGATAATGTGGTCTCCCACATCCAATTGCAACAAGTAGAGAGCGTGAGATTCCCATCTCACATGGGGTGTGGTGTCCCTCTATTTCTTGGTCTTGGAATGGAGAGGCTATGACCGGTAATTAGGTATGTAGTGTGGACCTTGGGAAGGACAACTGTCCCCCCATGTTCATGTTGCTTCCCTCTTGATTGGCCTTTCTTTTCTTTCCTACCCCTTGCCCAATCATCTAGATTTCATATATTTTGGATCCCAGCCCTACAAAATAATTGCTCAACCAGATGTTAAGTTTTCCTAAAATAGAGTATCATGTAGAAGTTCACAATCTTTCATGATCATGACCCTTTTTTGCAGAATAATAGATAATTGGGTAAATTACAAATAAAATGGCTTCACAAGGATTTTTAATTAGGGTACCCTTTTTCAAATGCAACAAAGAGGGACATGGTTGAATTTTTCTCTCTCTCAAACACAATCCTTCGTAAGCTTCTGTAGCCTTTATAGGTCAACATTAAACCCTAAAGTTGGAAGTTCAGGCCTAATTCTGAAAACGAGGACCTTAGTTGGATTTGACACATGGTTGAGGTCCTTCTTTGTAATCTACCCTAGATAATTTTGCGAAGATTTTCCTAAGAAAGTGATATATATATATATATATATATATATATATATATATATGCATGAGGTCGGGAACTTAAAATGGACAATACCAGATTATCCGTTGCTATTTATATGAAAAGATAAATTTTATTATTGTTCACACTACACGAAATTTGGCCTATGGTAACGTGAATAATTTGAATATTCATTGCCATAGCATCTCATGTTAAATGTATAAAATGAATATTATTCGTTGTAACATTAGTTTTTATTCTTGTAATTAAGAATACATGTCATATTTATTGTTAAAGGTTCATATAACAACAATTTATCAGTTGGCTTATTTGTTAAAATTTGTATAAATCATTGCTAAATTTACCAATAATTAGAAGAAAACATCGCGGATAATCATTGTTATATTATTCAATGTTAGAAATATAACAATAAATACAATAATCATTGCAAATTTAAAGAATCAAGTAATGAATATTGTTAGTTGTTATTTATTTAACTATGGATGATATACAATGAATTTTGAACTATTTGTTGGTTTAGGTCAATTTTATTTTAGTGTCAATTCAATTGTACTATTGCACACTATAGACGGGAGATTTCTATTGCAAAAATGACATGTACACAAATATGCTCCTTAACTATATTCTAATTAGAATTAATGCAAGGATCTACGGTAAAGATGTTAAAAGAGATTTGAGGAATGATGGAATAATGATGTTAAAAAGAACACTGACGAAAAAAAGTATAAATCAAAGCGAGTGTAACATATGGGTTATTTTATATTCTACTCCCAACTTTGAATAGAAAAAAAGAGAGCCCATCTTTTTTTAGAATTGGGTAAGGGGTATTCTTAGATAGTAAGGATATCTTGCACACCAAATTAAGTCTTTAAGTCCTAAAGTGGCACATGTTGTTATGGGCTTGAATGCACCATGATTTGATGTATCTGATAAACCATCCCTGATTACATTCTTATAAAAAGAGCAGTATGATTGGCTGCCCATACAGATGGAATTGGCACAACAAGTATGCAATTAACCACCATATATAAAAGCGATAAACGAAAAAGAAAAATATGATTTGATGATGGTTGGATGCTTCTCATAATCACCAGAGAAGAAAAATCAGTTTAAGTATACTACAAGTACACGACTCTCTATTCACTATCTCTCTACTTCTTTCTTATTCTCTCCATTTGTATGTATGGGGAGGCAATGATCTATCCCTCCATTTGTATGCTCAAAAACAATGCTACGTCAAGTCTCGTTGAAGACTTTACAAGGAATGCAATCTTTTATATTAGAACTAGAAGTTTAATTCATAGAAGATTGTTCATAATGTCCTTGTTCTAGACTCGAGCCATTATTGAAGAAAATTATCCCTAGCAAACAATTTGTTGGGCTCATTCCCAGATGGAAATGTTGACAACCATCCAAAATACTTAAGTCGAAGTTGTCAAGTAGGATCTCTCTCTCTTGTATAATTCACTCTCACACTTAATGAATATAAGTATGGGATTGTGTTTTTGGTATTACAACATCACTTACTTATATTTGAAACATCCTCCGTAAGATATTGTTTATCACTTATTCTTACAAATAGTGGCAAGTCCGCGCCCTTAGTCTTTTCCTCATATTTCTTTGTAGGGATGGCTTTACCTCTTAAGTAGTACTCCCACTATTATAGAAATCGTGCTTTGATACCATTGTAACGTCTCTCTCTCTCTCTCATGTCTAGACCCGAGCTATTATCAAGGAAAATCATCCTTGATAATACATTGGTCCCGAGTCTATATGAATCCATTGACAACCATCTATTACTTACATCCGAGTTCTCAAGTGGTATTCCCCTCTTATAGCTTACTCTTGCACTTTTGAAGTATTAAATTTGGGAGCATGTCTACAGTGTTAAACTAATCTTGAGTGTATACTCCTAATTTTAATAATCTCCTCTTTAAGTTTATTTCTATTATGATCTCAACATAGCTTTGTGATATGCATTAGTGTATCCTTATCATCCACAAGTAGGAATGCAAACTGGTATAAAGATATTAGTTGTTGATCTGCCATCATATCTATTTTATATATATTTTGACATATGTATACGTATCTATTTTAAAATGGATACAAACAAGGATATTACTTCGACGTCCTCAACATTTGTGTCTGTATATGCATACTGTTTTCACATATAAATAGAGTTTCAAAATTGTTTTTAACAATGTTTAACATATTGTATGCGCCCATTCATCATATTTTGATATAGTTATAATGATATAAGTACCTTTAGTATATTTATAACATGTGTATGCCACCTAATACATGTATATCTAAACTAATTTATGTGTTATTTCTCATATTACTCGTATGCCATCAATATCCATTTTACATACGTATATGTTTTTTTACTGATATGGTAACATAGTTTCAATATCCATATCCGTATTTGTATTTAAAAATGAGTAAGGTCATGGCAACACCTTATCCATATATGTATCCATCCATTTGCACCCCTTTTAGCCTTTCTTACAAGAACACATCATAGGTAGATGTTTGATAAATCTCCATATCATCATTTTCATTTCGGCCTTTAAACCCTAGCTAAATGCATGTAAGTAGCACTACTTGCATTAAATAACACATATTATTATTGTGTAAATACTATATAAAATGATGTATTTAAAGACAAAATAAAAGAATAAAGAAAAGAAATAAAAAAATAAAATACCAAAGGTATTGAATAACCCTAAACCTTGAGACTTAGGCATCCTTATGACTAGGTCAACAAGGAATAAAGTAGGGGGAGATAAGGGCCAATAAATACAAGAAACCCTAATTTATAAATCCACACTAGGTATATTTTGGGACCTATTTTACTCTCTATTATTTTTACCTTAACTCAATAAACTTATGCCGAAGTTGTAGATAAAAATATATAGAAAAATATATAATTTATTTCACATAAAAATAATGCACATTGAGCTTTCTACACTCATAATAAAAATCCAAAATCCAAACTTCTCGGACATGTATCTCCTCAATATGAACTCAAAATTCACCAAAATCTTTAATTGTATATAATTTTTATTAGTTATTTAATGAAGGTGGTTTCACTTACTTTGGAGTTAAGATGCAATAGTTAAGTTTTGGACCCATATTGTACATTATACTTGAATTAAATAATCATTTTATGTGTTCTTTGTATTCTTCATAATTTTATATTTTTATAATTTTGCAAATATTATTTATAACTGTGTGCATAATTAGAATAAATAAAACCATTAAAAATATACTAAAATAAATTAGTATACATGAATACATAGATGAATTATACACATATATATACCTATATAATAAATAGCTATAATTAATTAAGTGGACATATTTTATCAAAAAATAAAATAAAATACATTTACATGTATTTATTTTATATTATAAATATATAAATTATGTAGATAAAATAATAAAATTTAAAATACACAATAAAAATAAAATACATACTTTATAGGTAAATATACATATAGTTATACTTGTAAAAAGTAACTCACAACAAATTAATTTGTAAAAATAAATAAAAATCACTATAAAATACTACATAGAATTCACCCCTCCCTAGGTCTACGTCTGGCAGACCTACAACCTTGACTTCCTCGATTTTCCCCATTGATACAGTGCTCGACGAATCTTGATTTCTCCATGAAAGTTGACTGATGAATCCATGATTCACATCCTTTATTCTTTTATTTTAACAAAATTCCCTATGCAAAATATTTTTAAATATATATTAAATCAAATAAATTAGCATTCACCATTTTGTTGTTAATATTGTATAATTAATACATATTTTCCAAAATAAAAGAATAAAGAAGAAAAGAAAAAGTAAAGAAATAAAAGAAGGTTGTATGTATGCAATAAATGCAGGCTAACCCGAAAGCGGAGAGAAGGCCAAATATTGGCCTAATCGACAAGGAATAAAGTAGGGAGAGATAGGGTCCCAATGCTGTGTATATTCATCACTATTCTTCCTGTATATATAATATCACCTATTTTATCTCTAAATAAAATAATCTCAAAATAAATTTAATTTCCTTAATAAAATTAGTAAATAAAAGTATAAAAACTAATAATAATAAGTAAAAATTAGAATATATATAAACATACAACATCTATACTTGTTTATATATCCATTTATTTATTTCTTCTATAAATAAATTGTATCTGTTTTGTATTTATACTTGTATATATTCCTATTATTTATACAAAATTGAAATAAATTTCATAAAACACAAATGAAATAAAAAATAAAATCATCTTCTCATTGTACAAATTACCAAGCATATATATCGTGTATAACACCTATTTATTTAACACATATAATACATTTGCAAAAATAAAATAAATATACTTTTATATCCCCGAAATATTCGGTAAATAAATAAAATATAAAATAAAATGTATTTTTGTAAAATAATATAATAAAAATACATATATATATATATATAATATAGGTATATTATACATCTACATAATACCCTATACTGTATATACCGTATATTCATATTTAAAAAATTAAAAATAAATAAAATTGTTTGAAAAATAATAAATTTTTTATTCATTTTTATTTTATTCATTTTTTATTTTAAAATCATTTGTTATTTTTAATTATTTTTCCTTTTATTTTGTATATTCTAATTTTCTGATTGGTCAACCCGGGTCTGTTGACCCAGGTCAACCTCCCCTCCTCTAGACCCGACCTGGGTACCTCTTCGTCGGACCTGACTTCTCGTCGTTTTCCAGCTCGGGTCCGACCATCTTTTCTCTCGAATCTTGTGCCCGAATCTTCCCCTAGGATCCATAATCCTCGCAGATCCCTATGAACGTCTGAATATTCCTAGGGTTTCGCTCATTCTTACTATCTTTCTATACCCTGAGAACACCTATAAAATCTCCTCTTCCCCTTCCTCCACAGCTCAGCTAGTCCCTCAACCTCTTTTCTTCCACTAGTAGCTCTAGGACAATGACAAGGTCTTTGGGCAGCCTTTGGGAGCTCGATTCGGTGTCAGGTTGCACGACGCTTGCTTCATGATCGGAGCTCCGCCGCAACTGGCCTCCCAGGCATTTCGCCCCCTGGTCGAGACAATAACCCTCTCCTCCATCTTCATCTGATGTCGCTGATCACACCAGTAACCTCAGGCAATCTTTATTTACTTCGCATTTCATTTTCATGTCAATTTTTAGTTCATCACCGTCGCCCATTTGCTTGGCTTCGACTAATGGTGTCAGAGCTACACGTACACTCCCAACCTCAAAGATCAACTCCCCACGTCATGGACCACCTTCCCACGCGACATGTTCCCCCTACATCTAGCTCATCGGAGCGAGATTAGGACCGATCTCCTCCCTTCACATTCACCGGAGATCAAATCCATCCCACCATCGCTTCTTTTCTTTCTAGCTACAATAACCTGAGGCTGAAGCTTTGTCTTCAAGTTGTGATACCCCTTGCATGTCTAGGTATGCGCAAGAGGCCCGAATCGAACCTTAACTGTCCTGGTGGAGCTGCTTTAGGCACACCCACCTCCAGATCTTCACCGAGCAGTTCTCCGACTCATCTGAGGGCCCCAGTCAACACGTCCATCCTAGTCCGCTTGAGCAAGATATTACATATTAAACCTGGGCAGGAGACGCCTTCTTCAGTGTTCTTCCAACAGTCCCCCCTATCGTTAGATGCAGACCCTCGGCGCCCAGATCTGATCTAAGCTGCTCCTCCTCGCCCAGATACGCGTGCTGGGATTAGATTGGGGCCTCATCCACGCTACACGCCTATGCCAGCCTTTCAGACCGTTAGATCAGCACTGGCATGCCAAATGTGATCGCACTGACGGTTATGGGAAAAATCCTTAAGCACATCACGAAAGCGTGAGGATCGCATCGTATGCGATCGGGAGCGACTAGTTGCACTAGTAGCTCGAGGCAGTGGAATTTAAATTTTTTAAACAATGAAACCACATGATCCAAGAACACTTCTCGGATCATTTCATCTAAACCATAATCAAGTATTACGTTTACCTCTTGAAGCGTGGTTGCGATCGAGTTTCTAAAGGAAGAGACCTCCTGTCTCAAGTCCGATCCAATGGAGGAGATGCTTGCGCGTGTTGATGAAACGTGTGCTCCTCGCAATCCATGTTGATGATCCAAGCAGAAAATCTCTTGATCTCGTCATACGATATTTAACGTAGTCTTTACGAGTGAGGCTCACCGAAGGAGATGGAGATCCACGAGCAAACGATCCAGCAACATAACGATGATGCAGCTGAGAAGGCGACTCTCTCTAGGGCTCCATGATGGATGACCGCAATAAGAGAGAGAGACTTGGCATGCAGAGAATGAGAGAGAGAGAGAGAGAGAGCATACGTTGTTTCTCTTTTTGTGTATTGAAGAGCAAGGACGCATGTTCTTGTATAGTATTTTCGGAGTCCATGGATCTCAATCCATGGACAACACAAAATCAATGGATAAGATTGATTTGTGTTTCAATGGCCATAATTGTGTTATAAAAGCACAACAATAATTAATTTAATTTAATTTAATCGATATTGAATAATAAATATAAATTAATTTCAAATTAAATCAATTATCCTTAGAGATAATTGGGAAGGAGATAAACCTCCTACCATAATAGGGGAGACGACTACCCAATCTAATTAGGACTTGGTGGTCGTCCACCACCCTTTGTTGGTAGATGGCAATATTCTTCTAATTTCATGACATTACATTATCTCATGATATTCTCCAATACTTACAAAAACATTTGTTGTAAATTATCTCACAAAAATAATTCATAATTATCTTGTAAACATTGTAATCATGCCATTGGAAATTTGTGAATCACATTTATAGCCCCAAATAAAAATGTACATTACCTTTTCGATGAATTATTCAATGTGAATCCAATTCACATCAACACTTAATTCTTAAATGTTATTTATAAATTACTCTCTCTATAATATAAATCACATTTATAACATATATTATTTATATGGATAGTGCTATCCACATCATTCATATCCATGATAATTGAATCACATTTAATCATCTTGGATCTCTATTCTTATGTGTCCAAGTAATATGAATCACATCTTTGATAATTAAATCACATTTAATTATCTTAGATAACTCTCTTTGTATGCCCAAATAATATGAATCAAATTCCTATTATTCATGATAATTAAATCACATTTAATTATCCATTTCTCAATTCTACATTATCAACAATAGAATTATTCTTGAATTCTTTCAAGAATAACGTGCTTTCTCCACATATACTTAGAGATAAGGATAGGGCGATTGTACGTTCCACATATAGTGACTTGGATATTGAGATCACATCTCAAATCCAGATCTCAGGGATCTCCCATAGATGTTTGATTAAATCAAAATCATAAATCTTATCTTCTCATTACATCTGAACCTCATTTAGATCACTGTCCAACATTTGGACCAAGATTAGATTACTTCTCTATTGAGAGGAGTACTAAAATTTGGACCTATTTCGTCACTCCCTCGAAATGGAAGCATCATGCTTATACAATCGTTTAGTGATCACATCACCCTCAGGTATTCTTAATACCTATACATCATGCATACTGGAATACCTAGATTAAACTCGAAGTTTTAGATCTTATTTAGACACTTCTTCAGTGTCTTATCATTAAGTTCGGTTATTTGATTATTGGGAGTCGGTATCGATCATATACTTTCCAAAAGCATATATCATACCTAGATGTTGATCATATACTTTCCAAATGCATATATTAAACCTTACAAATTCAATCAAGCTTCCAAAGCGAGACGACCGTGCACAGAATTTGATCCTTCCCAATATCTCATGAGTGATCTCATGTTTTCCGATTCTATAATTGAAACTGTATGATCCCTTTGAGAGATCGTATTGCTAGTATGCCCTTGTCTGCACACCAATGCACCGATGTATAAACCTTGATTAGGCCATCAACCTATTGGTCTGCCAAATGTACATACTCAAACATATAGTAACACATCTGTCTCTTGTCTGAGGATGCGTTCCTATATCGTGACAACATACGACATAGATCTTTGGTTATCTCGATCTCCTAAGTCAACTCTTTGACCTAACTTATCTAACACCTCTGAATCTCTATTCCTATGTAGAGGACCTGCATCAAGAGGTTGGTTAAACATCAACCCATTTGAGAAAAGATTGCCATATCCTAATCAGGATGGAGATCATCTCTTAATAATCATTTGACTGTGCTTGATGAGTCCTTAATCATACTCTTTAGATATTCATCCAAGCACCAACCTCTATGATTCAACAATTGAATCAATAGTTGTATGATCATTAAGTTGGTCATGGTACATAACCCTAATTTTACTAAGGGACCTAGTATGAAAATTAATTATTCTTCATTCAGATCAGGGAATGATATTTGCAATAACATTTATTGCATAATGGTTCACCGTGGGCTCGCATGTCCAACAATCTCCCACTAGCCCAAAGAACCATTAATTGGTTAATCTTTAAACCCACACTCATGTGACAATCATAAGCTATTAATATAGCTAGGTAAGCTAACTAGTCACTCTGTTCATAAGAGACTACGCTAAGTTCTTTTACGACACTTGCATATCTCCTAGTAACAGTTCTCGCATCCAATGCGAATGATGCATCTCATGCAACCAATACTCAATCTTTTTAATTATAGTATCTTTAACACTACAATTCAATAATCGTTATAACCAATATGTAATTTCTGTTATTCTTATTAAAATGTCCTTATTCACGGTGATCTCTATCTCCTACGACTAAGACCTAAAATTAAGTCTTATAAGGCATCTGCAATTAAGATCTTTTAGATCACTATCTATAAAGTCTTAAGTTCTCAAAGATACGACTTACATATCACTATCTCAAAAGACTTGTCCTCTTTGGAAGATATTGTTATTAATGCAACTAAGTGTTTTATATGTAGGATTAGTTACTCCTACTATATGCAGACATCTGGCATTCTGTACACATCTAGAATATACAGAGCTTCCCCAAAGATAAAGACTAGGGCATGTAGCTTTGGTATTCACATCCTCAACTCTTTGAGGTGCTATCCCTTCAGATTGGGCCAGTGCCATATCTTAGAGAAAGAAGCCTTTCTTGGAATTTTCTAAAAAATTGAATATGTCCAAGGTGTACCACTAATGTGACGGTCCCAATTCCCTCTTCTCTTTGCTTCTGAACAACTTCAGAACTAAGATCTAAGTGGTATCCTTGAGATCATATCTCAAGGTATGGAACATCCAGACTATAAAACACTTATTATTATGCTTATATCATTCCAAATGACTAATACCATCTACAATTAGACTATGAACACAATGACACTCCCACTAAGCTTCAAATGGTTCATCAAGATTCTATTTGAAATCATAACATTTATATTTCATCAAATCCAATGTTCTAAATACAAGAAGCTTATTTGAGTTTATAGGAGGAATTCCTTATCTTGCACATCTTGCTTTCCTCAACTATGAAGCCTTGGGACTACTTCATATGAATATCCTTGTTGAGGTATTCATAGAGGAATGCAATCTTGACTTCCATCTTTCAGATGTTAAAGTCAAGTTGTGTAGCTATAGTTAGCAATGTTCTAATGATTTAACCATGGTCACTAAAGAGCAAGTCTCATCGCAAGTGGTCTTCTCTTCGGTGTGTATCTTGTGGATACGAGCTGTGCTTTAAAGCTATCTACCATCATCAGGTTCCCTCAAGCTCTTGAAGATCCATTTACACCTAATGGGTTTGATACCTATAGGTGGATCCTCGAGGGTCCACATACAACACTTGTATATGAAGTCTACTTTAGACATTATTTCTAACATCCATCTTGCCAAGAAATGATCTTCAGAAGCTTCATCATATGAAGTTCGATCATTTTCAGATTTCTCTTACACATGGAATCCATCCTTAAACTCATTTGAAGAGGCATGAGTGTTTCATCTTTAATTATCCTTTTAGTTTTCGATTTCAAGGACCTCATTATCTTCTCAAGATTCAATGAGTTGCTTCACTTTATTTTCATCTTGATTCTCAAGAGAGTCATCCTCTAAGAATCATATCCTTAAAGATGAAATCTTTTAAGAATCTCAAGGTCATTGATGAATCTCGTATTCATCATGCTAAAATTGGTCATTTAGGCTCTGTCCCCCATCATCCACTTGTAATTAATCATTAACAGAGCACTATTAGCATTCATACATGTGTGAATAATATCTGTATTTCATCATGCATAATTGCATTTAAAATCCCAGTGTAAATTAGCCCAAAAAGCTGCTAACTTCTCACATTTTTAGTTAATTCATCCTAACTCCGATTGACCAAAACTATTCTATTGTGTATATATTACTAACCTTATTAAATAAAAAATACAAAAAATTTACTAACCCCAATAAGTGTCAAATAATCCCAAAGTCAAATTTCACATCTGACAGACTAAAATGAGCATATCTCCCACATACAGTGTCCGATTTTGGTCTACTCACTTTTAAAGTACTCCATTTTCAAATACCTTCAAAACAAGACCAATTTCATAAAATTTGGAGCTCATATGTGAAAGTTGGGTTTTGGGCCTCTTTTGCGCATTTTGACTTTTTGTTGTTTTTGACCTGAGTTTTTATGTACATAATTAATCCTTTTAATTTTATTTCTTTTTCATTTGTGTCCTTTGATGAAATTTTTAATAAAAAATGCAAAAATTTAAATCCAAATTAAAACTGAGATCAAAGAAACTGACCAAGTTCAAGTGTCCGTTGTCGGTCTGTACAAAAGTTGTGTGATTCTGACCTCTATTTTATTTTCCTATTTTCTTATTTATTAAAATCCAAAAAAATTAGATTAGTGTGTAATTAATTTTATTGTATTTTATCATATTTTTTCTATAATTTTTAGCCTCTCTACAAATACCAAAAAAATACAAAACCCCAAAAACTCGGTTTTTTATACACATGGAGAACCGCCAAAAATACCACTTCACACAGGTGACCTCTTTTGCTCCCGAATCCTTCATAAAAGTTGTATATCTCGACGAGACGAACAACTTTCGTGAAGAAAATTTTTCGATCCAAGGTCATCTTCTATATCTTTTTCTCCTCTAAAATCTAAAATATTTTGGTGCCACGTGGCAGCTCCAGGGCGTGCCACGTGGCACGCCGATGTTCCCTCTCTCTCCAGCCGCCCGGGTCACGTGCCCAGCACGTAACCCCACCTTCTTCCACCTTCGACTGTTTCAACCCCCTCCCCTTCCCCCCTGCCGTTTCTCCTCCACCCACCCACCTTGTGCGGCCGCCATGCACGACCGTTACTTCGCGTAACCCCCTGCTTCCAGGTCTATAAAGCATCCTCCTCGCCATGCTTCGAGCTTCATCCGCCATTAATCCCAAGGTTGGTGACAGCGACCGTGGCCGGCGTGATCCAGCGGCCATCACCTCGACCGCTGCTCTCCGCTCCTGTGAGAAACCTCGAGCATCTCGCCCGCCCAGGTGATTTTCCTTCTCTTCTTCCTCGGAGAGAATCTATCCCACCATACATCTCCATCTCCGACCTCGCTAAGGTCAGAGCTCCATCTCCACACGACCCCCCTCCCCCCAGTCCCCCTCCCCTTTTGTTTTGCTTTAACCCTGCAGGTCGACCTCAGCCTCGGCTGCGCCGCCTCGCCTTTGTTGCCCTCGTGGCACCTCCGCCCCGCGTGCGCACCGCCTGCGCTGCTCGACCTCGCCGTGCGCCAACCGCCACCGCCTCGCGGCCTCTGCTCCTCCGCGCTGCCCCTCGCGCCGTGTGTCGGCCGAGGAGCAGCTGAGCATTCACCCTTCGCACCTCCAGTCTCGCAGCCGCTCGCCTCCGCGCGAGCACCGTACGCCAACTGTCTCCGCCAGCGCTCCTCCTCCTTCCGCACCTCGCGCCGTGTGTCAGCCGAGGTGCGGCCTTGCCGCCTCAACCTCGGCTGCGCCGCCTCGCCTGCGCCGCTCCCGCGGCACCTCCGCCCCACGCGAGTACCGCCTGCGCCGCCCGACCTCGCAATGCACAGTTGCCGTCGGATTGGGCAAGCTGCCCTTGATCCGATGGCCCACGTGCTGCCACGTCAGACCCACATCTCTTGGCTCGGGGCATCCGAGCCTCTGCCTCGGGGCCCCCGAGCCTCTGCCACGGAACCAAGCCTCTGGCTCGGGTCCCCGAAGCGATATCTGTCCGCCACGTAGGCTCGGGCGTCCGAGCCTGAGCCTTAACACCCGAACCTCAGCCTCGGGGTCCCCGAACCTCTGCTTCACCCCCAAGCCTGGGAAAGCTCGTGCTGCGCACGTGAGCATTGGGAAAATTACGAGAAGACCCCTGTCACTTTTAGAAATTGCAAAATACCCCCCCAGGGGTAAATTTTAGAAAGGCCCCTCAAGTATTTATTAATTAAAGATAAGTCCTCCCAGGGACCTCTTTGCAAAGAAAATTTTATTTTGATTACATTTTAGTCCCTGAAACTTCATTTTATCATATCTTTGTCATACGGACTCCGATTTTAGCGTATAATATGTCATTTCGAAGCTAATTTCATGCTCTACAACTTAGCATAGCTTGTGAACAGATCTAAGATTGCTTTTTGATAAGTATTATTTGAGGATCATCGTTGACTTTTGCAGGCTAAGTTTGACATATCTATGCCACAAGTAACTTGGAAAAATTGACGATTTATTTTACAGGGAATTGTTGGAGTTGAGATATTATTTGAGGACTTATTTTATGCAGGTGCTTCAGAAAGGAAGATTGAAAATTTATTTCCCTTGTATTTTTCTAAGATAATGTCTATCGATTAAGGATTAATCTACATGGAATTTAAAAGAAATTTTCATCAGAGCCCAGAACATATGAGATTATTTATTGACACTCTGATCATTTCTCTTGAATTATAGCTTCTGATCTGTGATAAATTTCAAGGTTATCAATTAACATCTTTTGGAGCATAAATCCAAATTCCAAGATCCTGTGTTGAATTGTTTTCCTTGCATATTTCCTTGCATTTGCATCTCAGTGCATTGTATA
The DNA here is from genome assembly GCA_037367405.1 of Ottelia alismoides. Taxonomy (NCBI): domain Eukaryota; kingdom Viridiplantae; phylum Streptophyta; class Magnoliopsida; order Alismatales; family Hydrocharitaceae; genus Ottelia; species Ottelia alismoides. The sequence continues at coordinate 285,181 of JAZKJV010003628.1, read as the reverse complement.
TTTTCTCAACGCATAAATTAATCGAGCATAAATTTGATTATTTAATTTGATTCAAGACCGTGCAACTAAAAATCACTGTTCCCTGAGTTCGACCTTGGTAAACTTGCCAAGTAAAAATAGTCCACAACATTCACAGATTGTGGTTTTTGATCGACCGAAATTCGCCTCCTATACTACAAACACCGATTATTAAAGAGATGAATTTCGCGCTCATCAAATGGCGCCGTTGTCGGGGAACGGTGATTTTTAGGGTTTTAAATCATTTTTTGTGATTAATTTTTTGAGATTAATTTTTGTGTATTTTTTCTTCTGCATTTTATTTTGCATTTCTCTCTTACTTCTGCTACTAACCGCAAATTCTCTCTTCGCAGACTTCTGGGTGCTGGATTTTGATATTAAATCAAGGATCTGCGATGAAGACTGAATTTTAATTTTGTAAGAGAGAGTTAGTATAGATTTAATTTTCTGCAATATTCTTAGGGTCCCTCTTTTTGAACCCTTGTAATAATTCAGACTGAACTTTTTCTGTGGTGTGTCGGGTCTGTTTCAACCCCTTCTGTGTGGTTGGGACCCGACTTGAGTGGCGTAGGACTTAGGCACATATACGCTTATTTTTCTATCATTGATTGTGCTCATAATTTTTAGGCCACACTCTCACTAATTAAACGCACTGTAGATCGTTCAACATTAGCCAAAAATTTCAATCAATTCTTCCCGCTAATAGAACTATCTATTTAGGGCGTTTTCCATCTGTGCATATCATTTAGTGTAAATTTTAAATTCCTTGTCTTGCATCCCGCATGAAGAACGTGAGGATTCACTGTAAGTCCTTCTCTTAAGCATGCATCATTGATTTACGCTTGCATTGGCTTTTTCGATTCTCCCTCCTCGAGTTTTACAACTTTGGAAATAACAGAATTGGGATTGCTCGTTAGGCGTAAATTTCTGTGCTCACATAAACTACAGTGATAACCTTAATCTAAAATTGGGACTGCTAATCAAGGTGACTGCAAATAAAATGACCTAAAATTAACTTTGGTTTGGTGGAGAGAAACCCACTCAGTGTTTGTGTAAGGACAAGATCGCACACCTTAGGGTAGAGCCAAAAACTGAAATACTTCATTCAGACTACTGATTTTAAAAATAATTAGCTACTTTTCAGTGAGGGTCTCGGGTAGCCGTTTACGGTCCGACTTCCCTTAGCAGAGTAGGTGGTTTAGAGGACCCCGCGGAAGGCACCGTCCTCAAGTAACATGGGTAGCCGTTTAAACGGTCTGTACTTACACCTATACTGGCTGAAAGTGGGTGCAACTAGTTGTATGAACTCGGGACAGTCTTTATGAAATATTTCGGCACCTAACAGCTCCGCTTAATTTGCAAGATTGTCTTGTCATTAAATTAAAATTGAAAAGATAAGCGGCCGAACCCTGACGTGCCTTCATCTGTGTTGAGTGGTGAACCTGAAAATTGGCTTGTGTTTGCTTTGTGTCTGCTTCCTCATAAGGACTCTCTCCATCCTCCTTATCTTAGCATCTTGTTCTTTTCACTCTTTCGCTAAGGAATCTCTTATCCTTAGCAAAAAACCTCATTCAATTCCAACACTTAACACTGAACTCTTCCTTTCTGAAGGTGAATCACAATGCCTCCAACGAAGAACCCTGCTGACGATGAGAACGACAATGACCCCATTCGGACACTCTTGGCTAGGATAACAGCTGCTGAACAAACCAATGAACTGCTTAAGACGTAGTTGGCATTAATACAACAAGGCGAGGATGCTATGGAAGACACATATCTCCCGGAATTAGATGAAGACTATAATTGGTTGAGACCTGCCCCCCCTGAGGATGCGTTCGAACACAAACCGCATTTCCTTGCACTGTTGCCAAAATTCGGAGGAAATAATCATGAAGAATCATATATCTTCCTCCGCGACTTCGAGTTAGTCTGTGCTAACCTCTGCCACCTAGGGTTAGCCAGGACTACATAAGGTTGAGAGCTGTCCCCTTCGCCTTGACTGATAAGGCGGCTTACTGGCTGAAAAATCTAGGGAAAATAGTCACTACATGGGCCACATTCAAGACTCTGTTCTTAAAGAAATTCTACCCAGTTAGTAGAATTAATCAAATGAGGATCAAGCTCACAAGTTTCACCCAACACCCGAATGAACCATTTCATGAAACATGGGAAAGATTCACAGACTTGGTACAGAAATGCCCAGGACACGGGATAAGTAAAATGATGCTGGTCCAAAGTCTTGTGAGCGGACTGAACCCTGAGACTCAAGGGTTGGTTAGTGCATCCTGCAGAGGAAGCTACATGGGGTGCCACGAGGACACCGTCTACAAGGTGTTCGAAAGACTTGCTGAATCTAGCCGTGCACAAACCACTAGCCAGGCTTACATAGCCGGCTCCAAAAAGATGGTGAATAATCTGACAACCGACCACAATGCTGACATGAGAATAATAGCTGATAAGCTAACTATGGTTGAGCAGATTTATAAAATGGTGGATGAGATCCATAAATCATCTGATATGGAGAAATTAGCTAAATTGCCGAAACAAATGGAGGAATTGGCTGCCAGGGTATCAAAGATTGCACCCCCCGCACCCATACACCAAATTCACTACATTCAAGGTCAAGGGGTAGGGCAACATAGCAATTGGGGTGGAGACCAAGTCTTGTCCTCTCAAACTGATGAAACCTCCGCTCAGACTGATTTTGAGGAACCTCCACAGGTCATGGAGATAAACGGAGTCTGGTATAATTTGAAACCGGTCAATCGCTCAGGCCAAAACTCTACTCCAAACCCTCGTCCACCACAAGCCCAGCCCACCTACCAGCCTCAACTTCAGAAGAGGCATCAATATCGCACTGGTTATCAGAACCCGCAACCTCAGCCACAGCAGAACCAACGCCAAAGACAACAAGGCCAGTATCAGTGAACTCATGCCAGGCAGAGCCAAGGGTCCTCCTCTTCTGCTATCTCTCCAGAACTCCAGCGAGTGCTGGATGAGCTTCATGATATGAGAGTCGACATAAATCGACTCTCTCGTTGGAGAGATGAGGTGACTGCACCCCAGACCGTGATTCCAGCTCAAGTCCAGGCTAACCCAAATAGCCTTGGACACAATCAGGTATTAATCTCTGACTATTCCGTACCTGAACTTGAGCCCTCCTCGAATAATAACTCTTATCATATCTCTCTTAGGAGCGGAAGGACCGTAACCATGCCTGATCGAGCAAAGGAACACGAAGACATAGCCCCGGTGTCCACCAACTCACACAACCCTAGGGGAATTGGCAAAGGAAGACAGGAGGAGAAAGAACAAGTCCCACCCACACCACCCGGATATAATGGAGAGTCTGAGTCTGAGTCAGACAAACAAATGCCACCAACCACAAATTTTCCGGTTTTTAGTCCGAGTCCAAGTCCTGTAAGAAATTTTTCATTCAATAAAAGTGATGTTCTTGATCATACCAAGTCCATTCCTTTCCCCCGTGCTCTTACGACAGGAAAGAAGAAAAACATAAAAAACCAAAAAAATGATGAAGAGATGGCCCGCATCTGTAAGGAAAATATTAAGGTCACTCTGTCCCTAAACGAGATGATAGAAAGAGACTCAGCTTTTCGAAAATACCTGAAGGTGAGATGCACACCAACTAGGGACAGCAAACAAACTCCTAGCCGAACAAAGAAACACATACTCTCAGTAGCCACATCTCGTCTTATAAAAAATGAGCTGCCAAGAAAGAAGAGAGACATGGGTGCTCACTTTGTCACTAGATACATCAAGGAAATCAAGTTTGCAAGAACATTGTTAGACAATGGATCATCGATCAATCTCATGCCCACAACCCTATATGAGCATCTAAATCTAGGTCCTCTTAAGCAATCTGCAGCTGTACTTCAATTCACAGACACATCAACTAAGCGACCTAGGGGTGAGATTCGAAACATTGTCATCAACATAGAGGGACAAAACTACCCAGTGGATTTTACAATTCTTGACATGGATGTCCCTAGAAATTGGAAAGATTCCCAGATGATACTAGGGCGACCCTTCCTTAGGACCGCAGGAGCTATATTTGATTACAAATCCAGGTGAATCCAGTTTGGAAAAGTTGAACTTAAAATGCAGCAAACTAGGTTCCAAAGACCTGACACTGAGTCGAGCACCGAGTCTGAAAAATCAGAAACTGAGACTGAAATTACAGAACCAATAGTTGGGTCCTGGAGACAAAACCAACCGCTATGATCGAATCAACCTCATCTGGTGAGGAAATTGTTGATGTCTTAGCCTGCCAGCTCATTCATGCATCTACCTATACTCTAGGAGACTCAGAGGCCACTCTGGACCTGTCAGTCCATTCTCCTTATGGACAATCCTTGAGTAAGGTACACAGATCGGACGCGGTGATTGCCACACCTCATTCCATCATTAGCGATCCGATCTCTGATACAACCATGATGGTGGCCAACATTTATACACTACAAGCGTCCACATCACAAAAAGAAACATCACTGACAGAACCAGATTCGAGAAACATCATTGACTAACCTGAACTCAAACCATTGCCCCCTACACTTAAGTATGCCTTCCTTGCAAGAGAAAAGCGACAATTTCCGGTCATTATCAGCTCACAACTGACCGAAGAGCAGGAGATCCGCCTGCTTAATGTTTTGGAGAAAAACCGCAAGGCTGTAGGCTGGAGATTGTCTGATCTCCCAGGGATTAACCCAGCCCTGTGCTCACACCATATTTACTTGGAAGATGATGCTAAACCCTCCCGTGAATGCCAACGTAGATTGAATCCAAACTACGGGAAGTGGTTAAGACTGAGATCGAAAAATGGTGTAAAGCTGGGTTCATATATCCCATCTCCAACTCCAAATGGGTGTCACCTTTGCATGTAGTCCCGAAAAAGTCAGGACTCCAGATTATCACCAATGAGGAGGGAGAAGAGATTACGACACGGGTACCTACGTCGTGGCGTGTCTATGTGGATTACAGGCGCCTGAATGCCGCAACAAAGAAGGATCACTTTCCGCTGCCTTTTATTGATCAAATCCTGGAGAGATTGGCAGGGAGAGAATACTTCTGTTTCTTATATGGGTACTCGGGCTACAATCAGGTAGCCATCGCCCCTGAGGACCAAGAAAAGACTACTTTTACATGTCCCTTCGGCACATACGCATTCAAGCGAATGCCTTTTGGGCTTTGCAATGCCCCCGGCACCTTTCAGCGATGCATGATTGCGATTTTTGCCGACATGGTCGGGGATTTCCTGGAGGTCTTCATGGATGACTTCTCGGTTCATGGTGATTCATTCGATGATTGTCTAGCACACCTAGATCGAGTCCTCCAAAAGTGCAGGGACGTGAATCTGGTGCTCTCTTGGGAGAAAAGCCATTTCATGGTGAAAGAGGGCATTGTATTGGGGCATGTCATCTCCAGGAAGGGAATGGAGGTTGACCCTGCCAAAGTTGATGTGATCAAAAAGCTTGAGCCACCCACAAATGTGAAACAAGTACGGTCTTTTCTAGGGCATGTCGGATTTTACAGGAGATTTATCAAAGACTTTTCAAAAATTGTCCGACCGTTAACAGACCTTCTTGGGAAAGACATCGAATTCCTGGTAGATCATAAGTGTCTAGAAGCCTTCGAATTACTCAAGAAAAGAATCATTGAGACACCCGTCCTACAAGCTCCCGACTGGTCTCTTCCCTTCGAGATCATGACAGACGCATCTGATTTCCTTGTAGGGGCTGTATTATGACAACGAAAAGATGGAATCCCATATGCTATTCACTACGCAAGCAAAGTTTTAGACCCTGCTCACAAAAATTATACTGTGATCGAAAAAGAAATGCTTGTTGTGGTTTTTGCATTGGAAAAATTTCGACCAATACTTCTAGGATCTAAGGTGACAGTTTACACAGACCACTCTGCCATTCGCTATTTAATGGCAAAAAAGGACGCAAAAGCACGACTTTTGAGATGGATTCTACTGCTTCAAGAACTTGATTTGGAGATTAAGGACAAACCTGGTGTTAAGAATGTCGTGGCTGATCATTTATCACAGATTGAACATAACAAAATTCCGAAATCTGAATCCATCCGTGAAACCTTCCCAGACGAGTCAATTTATGCTATTGACTCACTCTCTTGGTATGCAGACACGGTGAATTATCTTGTCACCAATGAGGTTACTCAAGGTTGGCCCATAAACAAAATCGATCGACTCATATCTGAAGCGAGACACTATCATTGGGAAGATCCTTTCCTTTTCTTTGAAGGACCGGATTGCATATGGAGAAGATGTATTCCTCAAGAGGAATATCAAAGTATCCTCAATCTATGCCACACCTTGGAGGCGGGAGGACATCACTCTAGGAAGAGGACCGCTGAGAAGATCTTGCAATGTGGATTTTACTGGCCGACCTTGTTTAAGGATGCTTACAATTTTGTGAGGTCGTGCCCCGTCTGTCAGAGAATGGGAGGAACCATTGGTTCCAAAGATGCCATGCCTATGCAACCAGTGATCATCTGTGACGTATTCGATGCATGGGGCATTGACTTTATGGGCCCATTCCCTAATAGTCAAGGATTTGAATATATTCTTCTCGCGGTAGATTATTTATCTAGATGGGTGGAGGCTATCCCTACTCGAGCTGCAGATAGCAAAACTGTTTGCAAGTTTTTGAAAGATCATATTATTTCAAGGTTTGGAATTCCAAAAGTTCTAATATCTGATGGGGGAAGCCACTTTGTCAATCGAGAGGTGAAGAATTTGACTAAGGAATACGGCATCGAGCACCGTGTCGCTACTCCTTACCACCCACAATCCAATGGCATGGCCGAGGTGTCAAACAGGGAGGTTAAAGGAATTTTACAGAAGCTCGTTCGCCCTGACAGGAAGAACTGGTCCCAACTCCTGGACCAAGTTCTATGGGATTACCAGACGGCTTATAAGACCCCATTGGGCACCTCCCCGTTTAGAATGGTATATGGAAAACCATGCCATTTGCCTGCAGAACTCGTGCATAAATCAGAATGGGCAATCAAAAAGATTAATTGGAACTGTCACCAAGGAAAGAAGAACCGAGAGATGAATTTGAATGAACTGTCTGAAATCCGAAATCATTCTTATGAAAACAGCACCATCTACAAAGATAAAGTAAAGAGATGGCATGACAAGAACATTCGAACAAAGATCTTTGTCCCAGGGCAGAAAGTTTGGCTATTTAATGCAAAGTTTAAAATTTTCCAAGGAAAATTGAAATCAAAATGGACAGGACCCTTCATTGTAAGAGAGGTACATAATAATGGGAGTGTTGAGATCTCAGAGACTGTAGATAGCGCGCAAACATCTATGGTCAACGGTCAACTGCTTAAACATTTTGTCGAATCCAATGAGCAATTAGTACAAGTTGAACAGATCTCCTTCACTCAGGGCATAGATTTTGACGAAAAATTTGATCTTCCCAGATAGCACACCTCTCTGGAACCTACACTCTCTTGTACATCCGAAATTCTTCCCGATTCCCCATCTGTAATTATCCGATTATACTTAGGCTGACCTGAACCTAAGTATAGGGGGACCGCTACCATTGTTTATACATCTCTTCTCTTCTTTTGTTTTTAATGCTTCTATATTTGGTACGAGCTATGTCAACATTTCACTTTGTGCCATGAGGACATAGCACAAGCTAAGTATAGGGGTGTGTTTGTATATATTTTATCTACTTTATCCATAGCTCGTACTTTATTCGTTTTTATCTAACATCGGGGATGGGTACAAATAGTGTGTATATTACATGTTTTCCAAAAAAAAAGAGTTAAAAAGAGAGAGAGAGAGAGAAAAACAAAAAAAAGAGAAAAAAAACTTTTTGCATTAAAAAAAAAATCACTCATGGTCTTGCATTTCATCAAGCATTTCATGCATTCCTTGGTTGATATATTCCTGACCCATTCACTATCACTCAAGGCTTGAGGATTTTTGAGGACTTGATTTCTGAAATCTTGAGATTCTGAGTTAGCCTGCCTTAGTCATTATGGTTTTTAGAACTTAATAATCCACACTTCCCTAGTTTGAAAGATTTGAGCGCTATATTGCACTCTTCATCTCTACCTTTAAAAAGAATATGATCAGCACAATCACTCCCACAACTGCATGATTGATGAGATGAGTTGAGATATCACTTAAGGAACTAGGACTAGAGATTTGAGTTTAGACCCGATCTGATGATATTCGAGGATGGGATAAAGTTAATGAAGGCTTCATAAAACCTGAGTGTCAGCAAAAACCTAGCCAGCATGTGAACAAGTTCATATGCTATCTTTTTGATATTGACCTAAGTGCCAGGGTGTGTTGAAACTTAATGAAAAATTGTTGATCAGTGTGCGCAAACTCTTGGTAAAAGCAGTGGAGCTAGCTAAAAAAATGTCAAAATCAATTTCAAAATGAGCTTCCACCAATGGCGAGCGCTCCCAAATATTTTTAAAGTGTCCACTTGGACCAAGCGCTAATTAGGACCAAGGAGTTGGGCTGACACCATAAAAGGGCTCTGCATCGTAAGCGATACAAGTCTGGGTGTCGAAGGTATCTTAGATACTCAAAAGAGACACACCCCGGTGTACTCCCAGAAAAACAAGTGCAGACGACTCCAAATTCTCTTGACGGACACATTGATAAAAAAAAAGATATACTTGTGTTGAGTAATAAGGCACTTGAGAGGCACCTTGTTCCAATGTGAGGGAGAGAAAATCAGACACAATCCTATCCCTCCATCATCTGGCCGTCCATCTACACTTTCAAGTCTGACAAACTAATGAGACGGTTGACTGAAGCAAGAATAGACTTATTCCCTAAGTGTTGAGGATTAGGTCTAAAGGAGGATCTTTGGGACTGGAACTTTGAGTGATGACCCGACTCGACTCTCATGAAATGCAGTACACTTAAAATCATATCCTTATATTATATGTACAAACAGAGAGTCTGAAAATTAGAGAAGTTGGATTCCTTTTGATTAAAGCTTGGTTGAGCCCTGAATTTTAGGATCACTTAAATTAAGGATCTTCTATGAATTAAGCCTTGAAAATTCACATACACAGTCAGGGATGTATTCAACTAAGTCATTCATTCATTCATGCTCAGGGACGAGCATGGTCTAAGTATAGGGGTATGATGAATCTCGTATTCATCATGCTAAAATTGGTCATTTAGGCTCTGTCCCCCATCATACACTTGTAATTAATCATTAATAGAGCATTATTAGCATTCATACATGTGTGAATAATATCTGCATTTCATCATGCATAATTGCATTTAAAATCCCCAGTGTAAATTAGCCCAAAAAGCCGCTAACTTCTCACATTTTTAATTAATTCATCCTAACTCCGATTGACCTAAAATCACCTCTATTGTGTAGATATTACTAACCTTATTAAATAAAAAATACAAAAAATTTACTAACCCCAATAAGTGTCAAATAATCCCAAAGTAAAATTTCACATCTGACCGACTAAAATAAACATATCTCCCACATACAGTGTCCGATTTTGGTCTACTCACTTTTAAAGTACTCCATTTTCAAATACCTTCAAAACAAGACCAATTTCATAAAATTCAGAGCTCATATGTGAAAGTTGGGTTTTGGGCCACTTTTGCGCATTTTGACTTTTTGTTGTTTTTGACCTGAGATGTACATAATTAATCCTTTTAATTTTATTTCTTTTTCATTTGTCCTTTGATGAAAGTTTTAATAAGAAACGCAAAAATTCAAATCCAGATTAAAACTGAGATCAAAGAAACTGACCAAGTTCAAGTGTCCGTTGTCGGTCTGTACAAAAGTTGTGTGATTCTGACCTCTATTTTATTTTCCTATTTTCTTATTTATTAAAAATCCAAAAAAATTAGTTAGTATGTAATTAATTTTATTGTATTTTATCATATTTTTTCTATAATTTTTATCCTCTCTAAAAACACCAAAAAAATACAAAACCCCCAAAACTCGGTTTTTTATACACATGGAGAACCGCCAAAAATACCACTTCACACAGGTGACCTCTTTTGCTCCCAGACCCTTCATGAAAGTTGTAGATCTTGACGAGACGAACAACTTTCATTAAGAAAACTTTTCGATCCGAGGTCATCTTCTATCTCTTTTTCTCCTCTAAAATCTGATATTTTTTTGGTGCCACGTGGCAGCTCCAGGGCATGCCACATGGCACCCCGATGTTCCCTCTCTCTCCAGCCGCCCGGGTCACGTGCCCAGCACGTGACCTCCACCTTCTTCCACCTTCGACCGTTTCAACCCCCTCCCCTTCCCCCCTGCCGTTTCTCCTCCACCCACCCACCATGCGCGGCCGCCATGCACGGCCGTTACTTCGCGTAACCCCCTGCTTCCAGGTCTATAAAGCATCCTCCTCGCCATACTTCGAGCTTCATCCGCCATTGGTCCCAAGGTTGGTGACAGCGACCGTGGCCGGCGTGATCCAGCGGCCATCACCTCGACGCTGCTCTCCGCTCCTGTGAGAAACCTCGAGCATCTCGCCCGCCCAGGTGATTTTCCTTCTCTTCTTCCTCGGAGAGAATCTATCCCACCATACATCTCCATCTCCGACCTCGCTAAGGTCGGAGCTCCATCTCCACATGACCCCCCTCCCCCCAGTCCCCCTCCCCTTTTGTTTTGCTTTAACCCTGCAGGTCGACCTCAGCCTCGGCTGCGCCGCCTAGCCTTCGCCGCCCTCGCGGCACCTTCGCCCCACGCGCGCACCGCCTGCGCCGCTCGACCTCGCCGTGCGCCAACCGCCTCCGCCTCGCAGCCTATGCTCCTCCGCGCTTCCCCTTGCACCGTGTGTCGGCCGAGGAGCAGCTGAGCAACCACCCTTCGCACCTCCAGTCTCGCAGCCGCTCGCCTCTGCGCGAGCACCGTACGCCAACCGTCTCCGCCAGCGCTCCTCCTCCTTCTGCACCTCACGCCGTGTGTCGGCCGAGGTGCGGCCTTGCTGCCTCAACCTCGGCTGCGCCTCCTCGCCTGCGCCACTCCCGCGGCACCTCCGCCCCGCGCGAGTACCGCTTGCGCCGCCCGACCTCGCAACACACAGTTGCCGTCAGATCGGGCAAGCTTCCCTTGATCCGACGGCCCACGTGCTGCCACGTCAACAGCCCCACACCTCTTGGCTTGGGGCATCCGAGCCTCTGCCTCGGGGCCCCCGAGCCTCTGCCACGGAACCAAACCTCTGGCTCGGGTCCCCGAAGCGATATCTGTCCGCCACATAGGCTCGGCGTCCGAGCCTGAGCCTTGACATCCGAACCTCAGCCTCGAGGTCCCCGAACCTCTGCTTCACCCCCAAGCCTGGGAAAGTTCGTGCTGAGCACGTGAGCATTGGGAAAATTGCGAGAAGACCCCTAACACTTTTAGAAGTTGCAAAAATACCCCCGCCTGGGGTAAATTTCAGAAAGGCACCTCAAGTTTTTATTAATTACAGATAAGTCATCCCAGGGACCTCTTTGCAAAGAAAATTTTATTTTAATTACATTTTAGTCCCTGAAACTTCATTTTATCATATCTTTGTCATACGGACTCCGATTTTAGCATATAATATGTCATTTCGAAGCTAATTTCATGCTCTACAATTAGCATAGCTTGTGAACAGATCTGAGATTGATTTTTGATAAGTATTATTTGAGGATCATTGTTGACTTTTGCAGGCTAAGTTTGACATATCTATGCCACAAGTAACTTGGAAAATTGACGATTTATTTTACAGGGAATTGTTGGAGTTGAGATATTATTTGAGGACTTATTTTATGCAGGGGATTCGGAAAGGAAGATTGAAAATTTATTTCCCTTGTATTTTTCGAAGATAATGTCTATCGATTAAGGATTAATCTACATGGAATTTAGAAGAAATTTTCATCAGAGCCCAGAACATATGAGATTATTTATTGACACTCTGATCATTTCTCTTGAATTATAGCTTCTGATCTGTGATAAATTTCAAGGTTATCAATTAACATCTTTTGGAGCATAAATCCAAATTCCAAGATCCTGTGCTGAATTGTTTTCCCTGCATATTTCCTTGCATTTGCATCTCAGTGCATTGTATATTTTCTCAACGCATAAATTAATCGAGCATAAATTTGATTATTTAATTTGATTCAAGACCGCGCAACTAAAAATCATTGTTCCCTGAGTTCGACCTTGGTAAACTTGCCAAGTAAAAATAGTCCACAACATTCACAGATTATGATTTTTGATCGACTGAAATTCGCCTCCTATACTACAAACACCGATTATTAAAGTGGTGAATTTCGTGCTCATCAGTCATAAAGTAGGTATCCAATACCATCCTTAATTTTCCTAATGAAGAAGCACTCTCTGGTGCTAGATTCCAGCTTACAGGCATGGAATCTTATTAATGATATATATTGTAGTCTCTACTACATATATACCTTGGAAACTAAGAGGTAATTATGCTAATATTCATCATTGATCAAATAATGTCACACATGATCCAATTTTATATCCCTACAACTCTATTGATTTTAGGTGTATTAGGAGGAGTGAGATAGGAATGGTATTCTTTTCTCCATAAGGTATTCCTTGAGTGAGATATGAATGGTATTGTTTTCTCCATAAGGTATTCCTTGAATTAATTTAATAGGTACTGGCTACCTAGGTTATATCAAATTCATTTCATCTTCCCTCAATCTTTGGTTCTAAACAAAAATTGTGAAATCTTTGAACATTTCAAAGGTTTCTAAGGTGAAGTGAAGAAATCTTATATCACAAAAATCATCAATTGATATCACATATCATCAGTGTTTATTATGATACAGATGATCCACATACAACAATATTTATGAGATTTTTAATATCTTGGCATCTTACATCATTCCCAGAGAAGGACGTATTAGATATTTTACTTTGAATCTCTATTCATAAGTATGTAAGTTTTGAATTTTAGACCATCTAAAGTCCAATCTCTTACTAGTCTATTGATCATATCAATTGACATATATTCAGGGCTTGATGCTACATCATTGTCAAATGATCTTCATCCTCTTATTGATCTTTTAAGGTTTAATTTCCAGTATTAGAGATGCTAATGAACCATTCATTAATATTCTAATTTATTAAAGTCCTCTACATATTAGATTACTATCTGAAATATATCTGTCATAACTCTTTATGATAGGTATAATCCATAATACATGTTTATTTCCAACATTTTAGAAATAAACAATGAGTGTATTCTAATATCTAGTCACAGAGACATTCTCTGAGACTAAGGCCCTCCCACTGAAACTGTGAATTCTATATATTCAATAGAGATTATTACAACAATTGCATCAATATCCATGTGGATGACTATTAAACCTTAAGATCAAATTTTCTAATCTTCTAAAACATAACCAACCAATTGCAAGTGTTATTGGAAGAATGAGATACAATTATTAGATTTTGATCTTATACGTCTATTTTTGAATGATTATATGTAGATGTATAATATTCCGATGCACTATCTGAGTCCTTCTCTAATAATCCTAGATAGTCTAGATAGTCATACTATCAATACATCAACTATTGCAGTATTGGCATTCATCCAACCCTTTGGATGTTATATGGAAGTCATAGAAGTATAGTCAATTCTTTGACTTTTCTTCTTACTTGGGTCAAGTTCATGCTTCCATTGCGCTCTCTTGATCTATAAATAACCATTTCTTAATACAAAAGGATTTCTTATGTTGAACTTAAAAGATTTCAATATAAGAGTATTTCAACATTTATACATGTTTCATTCAATTCATACAATATGAATATTATGAAGCTTCATGAATGACTTGAGTATATACAATAGAATGATGACACTCATCGTATCTACATCCATCTAAACTCTAAAAGACTTTGGTTTAGGTAGGTACTTAAACATTTTGAGTACATAATCTCTTATCGAGCCACTATTCTGCATAATGCAGTGAACCATGTCATTCATGATTAAATGTCGAGAGCACATATGTATGCCAAAACATCTTCTTCAATTTTATAAGGATTATTTGACCGTTACAATCATCATTGACATGTCACTTCCAAAGTACATTTGATGAGAGATCACGACTATAGAGACATACAAACCCTAGGGTTGTAGTACTATTGTATATTTAACCGTCATTCCTCATTATTACGAGAAAACTTGCACATTGCAACCACATACATTATGTGTCCAACTGCAAGTACTTGATCTTGATCATGGATCCAATCCATGATATTTTACGTGTTATTATTGAGTATATGGGTTTAATGAGGATTATCTGAAATAAGACATTTGCATAAATACACATTTTACTTTGATTTTGGATTTTATATCAAAGTTGTCTTGCCTTATTAACTCTAAAAGTTCATTCCCTTATTCACTTTCAAAGTAAGAGATATACTTACTATTATATCTCATCAAGATCTGGGATCTCCTTCTTATCTTTGTTACATCCCAATAATATGAGAACTTGCAACTTGGATAAAAAAAACGAGAGCTCATCCACCTTGGAAGTCCAACTTGCATTCCCAATCTGGTCTTTAGCACCTAAGCTCACCACCCCTAAGGTGATGTTGACCCGTCGTTAATTGAACCAACCTCCAACATGATTAGAACTCGCTATGCGCAATCCAATATTGCCTCAATAATATAAGGACTCGGTATTGGGGTCACTACGTATACGATCTTACTCTATTGAGAAGCAAAAAGCCCGATCCAGATGCGCTTTTATGCATGAGCTGTCACTTCAGACTTGTGTCTCCTACATATAATCCCTGGTGACGGAACCCTTCGCCTTGACGGAAGACCATGGATGTCACTTATCTGATCCTTCATATCATGTTAAAATTTTAATTAATCATTATGAATTATATTCATTATGATTAGTTCTTCCAAGGGAAATACAACTCTAATCATAATAGAGTATTTTAATTTTAATTAGATTCCAATTAATGTAATCATATTAATTAATGATCCAATTAATATCCAACAAACACTCTTTATTGTTACTTGAAATATGGTATTATCTCAAATATGTATTATTCGAATTTTAATAAATAGAAAAATACATCATGATTGCTTCAAGCATTATCCTTTCCTTACCTGCTGTTATGGCCATTATCGACTGGAGTGAGACAGACCGCTCATGGAGCAACCTGCTACCCCAACGCTCCCTGACTAGACACCATATCCACCTCAGGTCAGGATAATGCAACTTTGATCATTTTGTATTTGAGATGATAATCGGTCTTTCAACTGAAGTTATACCATATATTATTTATCAAAACTATTTTGGTAATATTATAAGGAGATTTTCTAAACAAATCCCGAATCCTATTCAAACAACCAACTTTTTTTGGAAAGTTCGTTATAACCAAATCTATCAAGATCATTATCTTATCATATTGATTATTGTAGTGTCATTTAAGGAAATAATCATCATAAATATTTCACAAATATTCATCAATAATTATTTCATGAAATTAATCTTTAATTTCATTAATTGATTAAATGACAACCACAAGGTTCTCGATTAAGAAAGTAATGTTCAACAGTGAACCTCATTTACTAAAATTGGCATATCTCAATCAATTTAAATCCAAATCATGAAAAATAAGTTTCCATAATTTGTTAATTTGATTCACAATAGAATTCAAGTGATTTTCACGTATTTCAAGGCGTTTTAAAACCTTAATAAACTCTTTAATTACGTCAAGATTCACCATCCCTGAAACAATGGATACATGTTCGTTAAAATGATAATAACTTGAGCAAACAGATTCCAAATTGTGCAGACTTAAGTCCCACGGTTTTGTTATTTAATAGGGAACATAATCCAAGTGATAATTTTGTGTTTTAAATATATTTTAAATGGGGTGAACAAATTACACAAAACATGGATGCATGAACAAAATGCGATGAAAATTCACAATCCCTAAAGTGCCCATGTCGTCTTAGGTTTATGTATCGTATCCAAAACCTCTGAGCTATGGATTCGATACCACTTGTAGGATATGAGAAAATCCTTAAGCACATCACAGAAGCGTGAGGATTACATCGTATGCGATTGGGAGTGACTAGTCTCACAAATTGCTCGAGGCAACAGAATTTAAAATTTTTAAATGATGAAATCACATGATCCAAGAAAAATTCTCGGATCATTTCATATAAACTACAAAGTAGTATTTGGTTTACTTCTTGAGACATGGTTGCGATCGAGTCTATAAACAAAGAGACCTCCTATCTCAAGTCTGAAGCGATGGAGGAGACGCTTGCGAAAGCGTTGATGAAACACATGCTCCTCGTAATCCATGTTGATGATCCAAGCGGAGAATCTCTTGATATCGTCACACGAGATCCGACGTTTTCTTCACGAGCGTGGCTCATAGAAGGAGACAGAGATCCATGAGAAAATAGTCCGACAACATAATGGTGATGCGGCAGCGAAGGTGACTCTCTCTAGGGCTCCATGGTGGATGACCACAATAAGAGAGAGAGAGAGAGAGAGAGAGAGAGAGAGAGAGACTTGGCATGTAGAGAATGAGAGAGAGAGAGAGCATACATTGTTACTCTTGTTGTGTATTGAAGAGTAAGGGTTCCTCTTCTTATATAATATTTTAGGAGTCCGTGGATCTCTATCCATGGACAACACAAAATCAATGGATGAGATTGATTTGTGTCTCTTTCAATGGTCATGATTGTGTTGTGAAAACACAACAATAATTAATTTAGTTTAATATATATTGAATAATCAATTTAAATTAATTTTAAATTAAATCAATTATCCTTAGAGATAATTATAAAGGAGATAAACCTCCTAACATAATAGGGGGATGACCACCCAATCCAATTAGAACTTGGTGGTCGTCCATCACCTTTTGTTGGTAGATGGCAATCTTCTTCTAATTTCATGAGATTACATTATCTCATGAAAATCTCCAATATTTACAGCAACATTTGCAGTAAATTATCTCACAAAAATAATTCATAATTATCTTGTGAACATTGTAATCATGCCATTGGAAATTTGTGAATCACATTCACAACCCAAAATAAAATGTAAATTACATTTTTAATTAATTGTCCAATGTTACACCAACACTTAATTTGTAATGTTATTTACGAATAGCTCTCTCCTATATAATATAAATCACATTTATAATATATATGATTAATATGGATAGTGCTAACCACATATTTCATATCCATAATAATTGAATCACATTTATTTATCTTGGATCTCTATTCTCATGTGCCCAAATAATATGAATCACATCCACATTATTCACATCTTTGATAATGAAATCACATTTAATTATCTTAGATAACTCTCCTTATATGTCCAAATAATATGAATCAAATTCATAGTATTCATGTAATTAAATCACATTTAATATCTATTTCTCAATGCTCGGATACATTGTCAACAATAGAATTATTCCTGAACTCTTTAAGAATAATGTGCTTTCTCCGTGGATACTTGGAGATAAGGATAGGGTGATTGTACGCTCTGAAGGATATGGGGAATCCTGAAGCGCATCACGGAAGCATGATGATCGCATCTAATGTGATCAGGGCGACTAATCGCACTAGTCGCTAGGTGCAGCGGAATTTAAAAATTTTAAATCATATAATGAAATCACATAATAACAAGAACGTTTCTTGATTGTTTCATCTAACCACAAAGTATTAGAAATTCCTCTCGGAGCGTGGTTGCGATCACTAGATCTCTAAAGCAAGAGATCCTCCTGACTCAAGTCCGATCTACGAAGATGGTACTTGCGGGCGTGATGATGAAATGCATGTCCCTGCAATCCACGATGAAGATCCAAGCCTTGAATCTCCTGATTTCGTCCAACAAAATCCAATGTCTCCTTCTAGAGCAAGAAGCCCTAAAGAAGATGGAGATCTTCTAGCAATCAAAGAGACAGCATGACGGCGTAGAGTCGACTGCTATTCCCTCAACCTCACAAGGTGACGACCACCTTTAGAGGGAGAGAGATGGCGAGAATGAGAGATGAGAGAGAGAGACATGTGCTATGAGTTGTCTTACAAATGGCTAGGGTTTCCCTCTTTATATACTAGTTTGGGAGCCTATGGATCACAATCCATGGCATACAAAATCAACGGTTAGATTGATATATGTATTAATCAATGGCCATGATCATTGTTGTTCAAAACAACAATTTATTAATTTAAATTAAATCAAATATATGTTGCATTATCATCGACATAATTTAATTCAATAAAAATTAATTATCACAAGATAATAAGATAATAAAAAAGAGGATAATGACACACCACAAAAATATGGGGCGTCACCTATGACCAAGTCATTGGTGACGTCACCTCATCTTTGGTGGTGTATTATTTCCTTTCTAATTTTATTCCATTATCTCTTAATAATTTGCAATAACATTTATTGCAAAATTATCCACTAAATTAATTCTAAATTAATTAGTGAATATTTCGATCATGCCATTGAAAACATGTGAATCATATTCACAACCCAAACTAAATTGTAAATTACATTTCCAATTAATTACTTTGTGAATCCAATTCACATTAACAATTAACAAATGTTATTTACAAAGATTCTCTCTCTCTAATATATTACAAATCACATTTATAATATATTCACAGATATTATGGATAGCACTATCCACAATATGCACTTCCTTGATAATTAAATCTCATTTAATTATCTTAGATAATCATTCTCACAATATGAATCTTATTCATATTATACTTGATCATTAAATCTCATTTAATCATCAACATCTTGTTGCTTGGATACATAATTCATCACATGAGTTATTCTTGAACTCCTTCAAGAATAATGCGCTTTCTTTGCAGATACTTGGAGATAAGGACATGGCGATTGTATTGTTCCACATATAGTGACCTGGATGTTGAGATCTCATCTCAAATTCAGATCTCACAGACCTCCCATAGATGCTTGATTAAATCAAGACCGTAAATCTAATCTTCTCATTGTATCTGAATCTTATTCAGACCAATGTCCAACACTTGGACCATGATCAGATTGCCTCTCTACTGAGAGGAGCCAAAAAAATCCAAACCTGTTTCATCACTCCCTCGGAATGGAAGCGTCATTGTTATACACTCGTTTATGATCACATTACCCTCAGGTATTACCAATACCTGCACATCCTGCATACTGGAAGACCTATGATCAATCTGAAGATGTAGATCAAATTTACACTGTCTTCTTCAGGGTTTGATCACCAAGTTTCTCAATCTTGGTCATTGGGAATTGGTATCGATCATATGCTTTCCCAAAGCATATATCATACCTTCAAATTCTTGTCACTGCTTCCAAAGTACGACGACCATGCATGGAATTTGATCGATCCCAATACCGCATGAGTGAGATCATGTCTTCCGGTTCATAAGTGAACCTGTATGATCCCTTTGAGAGATCGTATTACTCATATGCCCTTACATGCACACCAGCGTGCCGGTCAACATAGGATTCAACATAGGACAGCATTCAACATAGGATTTAGGTTATCTCGATCTCGCTAAGTCAACCCTTTGACCTAACTAATCTGACACCTCCGAATCACTATTCCCATGCAGAGGACCTGCATCAAGAGGTCGGTCAGATATCAGCCTATGTGAGAAAGGATTGCCATCTCCTACTCAGGCTGGAGATCATATCTTAATAATCATTTGATGGTGCTTGATGAGTCCTCTATCTAACTCTTTAGATATTCATCCAAACACCAGCCTCTATGATTCATTTAATGAATCAACAGCTATATGATTATCAAGATGGCCATGGTACATAACCTTAATTGTACAAAGGGACCTTATAGTGCATTCATTCATTTAATTTCAGAAAGGGAGTGAAACAATCAATAACTTTTATTGATAAAATATATTTATTACAATAACATTTATTGTAAGAATGGTTTGCCTCAGGCTCACATGGCTAACAATCTCTAACTAGCCCTCAGAACCATTCAGGAACAATCCTTAAACCCATACTCATTACATGCTGGTCGAAAACCTTTTGTGTCAGAGGTTTGGTAAGAGGATCAGCAACGTTGTCGGTAGAGGCCACCTTGGTGATGATGATATCACCACACTTTTGAATCTCCCGAATGATGTGGTATTTCCTTTCCACGTGCTTGCTATTTTGATGCCATCTGGGTTCCTTTGCCTGGGAAATGGATCCTGTGTTATCGCAGAGTAACAGGACGGGAGTTTTAGAGGAAACTACACCAAGTTCCAAGATGAACTTACGCAACCACACCGCCTCCTTTGCAGCATCCGATGCGGCAATATATTCGGTTTCTGTTGTTGAATCTGTTGTAGTGTTCTGCTTCTTGATTCTCTAGCTCACAGCACCACCATTCAACAGGAATACAAACCCTGATGTTGACTTTCGATCATCAATATCCGACTGGAAGTCTGAATCTGTATATCCCAAGACTTGGAGATCACCATCTCCATAGACCAAGATGTAATATTGCGTCCGTCTTAGATATTTGAATATGTTCTTCACTGCATTCTAGTGTTGCTCTCCATAGCAGGATTGGTAACGACTTACCACTCCCACTGCATGGCAGATGTCTAGCCTAGTACACATCATGACATACATTAAGCTTCCTACATATGATGCATAGGGGCATCCAGCCATGGCCTTCTTTTCCTCAACACTTTGAGGAGCCATCCCTTTAGACAGATGGATACCATGTCTTAAGGGAAGGAATCCTTTCTTGGAACTATCCATGTGGAATCGTTCAAGAATCTTCTTAATGTATCCATGTTATATCCTCTTTTCTCGGTTTCTGAACAACTTCAGGTATAAGATGTAAGAGACTTCTCTAAGATCTTTCATCGCGAAGGTATGAGATAGCCAAATCTTTACACTGGTCATCATTCTTGTATCATTCCCAATGATAAGGATATCATCTACGTAAAGCACGATGAAAACAATGGCGCTCCCACATAGCTAGCAGTGTCCTGATTGACTTAAGCATAGCAATAGGAGAGAACATCTCATCGTAGTCGATGCCTTATCTCTATGTGTAGCCCTTGGCTATGAGCCATTCTTTGAAAGTCTCCACTTTCCCATCAGGTCCCCTTTTTCTCTTGAAGATCCATTTACATCCAATGGGTTTCACCCCTTTAGGTGGATCCTCTAGGGTCCATACACCATTCTTATGCATGGAGTCAATCTTCGACTCCATTGCTAGCATCCATCTATCCATGTCGTGATCCGCGAGTGCTTCATCAAATGAAGTAGGATCATTGTCAGTCTCACTTGACACATGGAATCCATACCTTTCAGGTGGTGCAACCACCCTCAAACTCCTTCGAAGAGGTATGGGTGTTTCATCTTTATTTATCTCTTCAGTTTCTGGTTCAGGAAGCTCATAATCCTCTGGGGATTCAACGTGTTCCTCTACTTCATTTCTATCTTGACCTTTAAGGAAATCATCCTTCAGAAATTTTACATCTCTAGAGATAAAAACCTTTTGGGTCTCAAGGTTATAAAGTTGATATCCTATACCATCTTTAACATACCCAATGAAGTAACACTCACAAGTGTGAGATTCTAACTTACTTGCGTCCACATTCTTCGTATGGACCAAGCAACCCCAAACCCTCAAGTGTTTAACACTAGGTTTGTTTCCATACAAGAGCTCGTGAGGAGTCTTGGGTACAGATTTGCTAGGAATCTTATTCAGGATATATATTGCAGTCTCTACTGCATATCCTCAGAAATTAAGAGGTAAACGTGCTTTGCTCATCATTGAATGGACCGTGTCCATGATGGTCCTGTTGTGTCTTTCAGCAACACCATTAAGTTGGGGGGTTCCAAGGGGAGTGAGATTTTAGACAATTCCATTATCTTTAAGGTAATTCTTGAATTCATCTGAGAGGTACTTGCCACCTCGGTCAGATCGAAACCGCTTAGTCTTCCTATCGGTTTGGTTCTCAACCAAAGCCTTAAAATCTTTGAACTTTTCAAAGGTTTCGGATTTATGACGTAGTTGGAAGATAAACCCGTATCGCGAATGGTCATCAATAAATGTCAAATAATATCGATATCCATTTCGAGTCGCGAGACTGAAGAAACCACATACATCAGTATGTACTAGGTCAAGAATACCTTCGCATCTTGTAACCTTGTTACGGAAAGGCATCCTGGTCATTTTACCTCGAATGCAATGTTCACAGGTATGTAAAGATTGAACCTATAGAAAATCTAATATCAATCTATTGATCCTATTAACTGAAAATGACCAAGCCTTTGATGCCAAATCATATTTGAATGATTTCCATTCTCCCTAGATCTTTTAGGGTTTTTATTAGTGGTAGTAACATTCATGACATGTTCATCTATGCACAATTCATAGAGTCCACCATAAGTCAAAACACCATCTGCAATAAATTTATCATATTGATTAATGACTTCAGATATCCATTTCTAACAAGTTTAGATACAAATATCAAGTTCCTCCTGACTTCGGATATATACAGACACTCTTTAAGTACTATGACTCTACCACCAGATAACAATAGTCGGCAGGTCCCAATGGCGACTGCTGCAACGCTTTCATCAGATCCCATCTGGATGACTATCTCCCCTTGCTCCAGATTCCTAATTTCCTGAAACAAATGCAACGAATTGCATACATGAACGGAAGCACCAGAATCTATAACCCAACTTCCTTCTCGTCTAACGAGAAAACTAGTTTCAATGATGAAAGCAGATTTCATACCTGCTGGGGCTTTACCTTTGTCAACCGACTTCAGGTATTCTGGACAGTTACGTCGCCAGTGCCCCGACTTCTTGCAGTGGCGACATGCATCGGTCTTCTTTGATGTCATTAGTGTGGAAGCACTGGAAGATGAACTGACTCCTTTATTCTTCTTCTTTCTCTTCTGGGGCGGGCCCTTCCAAGAACCTTGCTTCCGACCACGCTTTCCTTTTACTTGTGCAACCATTGCACTAGCAGAGGGGTCGTCCTTCCTCATTACGTATTCTACAGACTTTAATGTAGCTAATGGCCCAGCGTTACTGAAATCAACTTTGCTCATGTGATATGACACGACAAAGTTGTTGAAAGACTTAGGGAGCGATAGGAGAATGAAATCATCCTGCATATCAGCATCCATGAAGGCTCCCAGGGTTTCCAATTCAAAGAGGTACCTAAACACTTTGAGTACGTGTTATCTGACAGAGGTCCCTTCCTGCATCTTGCATCGAATAAGCTCTTTCATCACATTATAACGCTGTGTGCGGTTTATATCACCGAACATTTATTTCATATTAAACATGATTTCCTGGCAATGATTCATTTCCACATGCTGCTTCTGAAGCACATTGGACAATGAGCCAAGGATGTAACATCTTGCCAAGTTATGATCTTCATCATATTTCTCATTAAAAGATTTATCTTCCGAAGTCTAAGGGTCTGCTATCTTGTCCTTGGATAGTACATATGAGATGCGCTCTGCAGATAGGACAGGATCCAAATTTCGGATCCAATCCGAATAATTTGGTCTGGTCAACTGATTGACCTCCAGGAGCCTACTCAGTGGGTTCATGGAGTTCATTTTCTGAAATTAAGAATGCACTACATTAGAACATATATTTATATATTCGTATTTAAAACATTTGATTAAGGCATTTTAAGTCAAATTTGTCCTGCTATGTCTACTATGAAAGATTATTCCCTAATCGTCTTTCAAAGTAAGAGATATACTTACCTCTATATCTCAAGCAAAATATGGGATCTCCTCTCTATCTTTATCACATCCCAATAATATGAGAACTTGTGACTCGAATAAAGAGAAGCGGGAACACATTCCGCCTTGCAAGTCCAACTTGCATTTCCCGATTCGGTCTTTAACACCCGGGCCCATGATGAATACGAGATTAGTAAAAAAAAAGAAAAAAAGAAAAAAAAGAGAAAAAAAATCTTGCATCTGCATATTTATTTCCAGTATTGCATACTGTACACACACACAAAAAACCCCCCCCCCCCCTCACACACACACACACACACTTACATACCCACCCTCACCCGCCCCCTGTATATTTCACTCTCACTCTCTCTCTATCTCTCTCTCTCTCTCTCTCTGTGTATATCTATTCTTCATGAACCCCCTCCCCCTCTCCCTTGTATCATAGAACCCCCCCTAACGCAGACCTTACTTAGGCTATTTGTAGCCTAAGTATAGGGGGACCCTCCTCCTCAGTTCCGCTATATCACCCTGTACTTGAACCGAGCCTTGGCTTCATGGCACTTGTGCTATGAGGACATAGCAAATTTTAAGTATAGGGGGGTATACCGTATATTATTGTATATTACTTTAGCCTTAGCTCGCGTTTTTAAAACTTTTTAAATTTTATTTTTCGGGCTGGGTCTTGGTAAACCAGTGAACTGAGTAAAAAATCCTGTAAAAATTAAAATTTGAGGGTTTAATTTTTGTGATTTTTCCTGTACTAAAAAAAATCTTGGAGGTTGACTCTGACTACTAGGTTTAGTAGGCATTTTCAGTGAGGGAACCTCGGTCTCCCTTAGCAGAGTGGGTGGTTTAGAGGACATCGCATACGGCCCCGTCCTCAAGCAACACGGGCCTCGGCCCGTACTTACACCCATACTGGCTGAAAGTGTATACTTTTATTTGAGCCTGGGCCAGTCATTGTTTCTCCGAGGAATTAAAAAAAAAAATTAAAACCCATAAAAATTTGCAAAAGAAAAAAATACCACAAAAAAAAATTTCACTAACCCTTGGAGTTGGTGTATTCCTGACACAATCACACTCACACAAGGCTTGAGGATTTTTGAGGACACCGGATCTCTGGGATCTTGAGAGTCTGAGTTAACATGCCTTAGTCATTAGGGTTTTTCTGACTTAAATATCCACACTCCTCTGGTTTGAAAGATTTGAGTGCTATATTGCACTCTTTATCTCTACTTTCAAGAAAATATGATTAGCACAATCACTTCCACAACTGCATGATTGATGAGCTGAGATGAGATATCACTTGAGGAACTAGGATCAGAGAGTTAAATTTCGACCCGATCTTATGATATTCGAGGATGGGATAAAGTTAATGAAGGCTTCAGAAAACCTGAGTGTCAGCAAAAACCCTAGCCAGTATGTGAACAAGATTCATATGCTATCTCTTGATATTTACCTAAAAGTGCCAGGGTGTGATGAAACTTAAAGAAACTTGTTGATCAGTGTGCGCCAATCTCTTGGTAAAAGCAGTGGAGCTAGCCAACAAAAGAAATGAAATATCAAAGAAAAGCTCTAAAATAAAAGTTAACTCCAAATGAGCTTCCACCAATGGCGTGCGCTCCCAACCATTTTCAAAGTGTCCACTTGGACCAAGCGCTAAATAGGACCAAGGAGTCGGGCTGACACCACAAAAAGGGCCCTACATCGTAAGCGATACAAGTCTGGGTGTCGAAGGTATCTTAGATACTCAGAAAAGACACACCCCGGTGTATTCCCAGAAAAACAAGTGCAGACGACTCCAACTCTCTTGACGGACACATTGATCAACAAAGTATTAATTTACATGTGTTGAGTAAAAGGCACTCGAGAGGTCCCTTGTTCCAATGTGAGGGTGAGAAAATTAGACACAATCCCATGTCCCTCCCTCATCTGGCCGTCCATCTACATTTCAAAGTCTGACAAACTAAAGAGATGGTTGACTGAAGCAAGAGTAGACTTCTTCCCTAGTATTGAGGATTAGGTCTAGAGGAGAGTCTTTGAGACTGGAACTTTGGGTGATGCATCGACTTGGCTCTCATGAAATGCAGTACACTAAATGTCATATCCTTATATTATATGTACAAAAAGAGAGTCTGATAATCAGAGAAGTTGGATTCCTTCTGACTAAGGCTTGGATAAACCCAGAATTTTAGGATCACTTAGGTCAAGGGTCTTCGAAAGATCAAGCCTTGAATTTTTCACACGCACTGTCAGGAATTAATCCGACTCCTTCATTCTTTAGATGCTCGAGGACGAGCATGGTTTAAGTATAGGGGTATGATGAATCTCGTATTCATCATTCTAAAAGACACTTATTAAAATCCCTGCTTAAACAAACCAATAAAAATCACCTCTAATTCTTTGATTTTATCATGTACTATATTGTGTACAATTAACCCTTAATTATTTGTATTTAATTTCTCTTATTTTTCTTGTAATTATTTTATTACTCAAAAACCCCTAAAAATTAGGTAGATAAGTTGTCTATAATTCACTGACCCTTAAAAAGATAAAAAAATACAAAAACAAATCAAAACCACAAACTGGGTATTTTTACCCCCTTGAGAATACCCCCCAAAAATAGCTTTTGTACAGATGACCTCTTTTGGCTTTTTGTCCAACATGAAAGTTGTAGATCTCGTCGAGACGAGCAACTTTCATGTTTTGACTTTTTCCAAATTAAACCTCTAACTATTTCTTTTATATTTTTCTTTGTTTTTATTTCTGAATTATTCTGATTGGGCCACGTGGCGCCCTCTGGGCCGCCCACGTGGCCCGCTCTCCTTCCCGCCATCTGGCGCCCAATCTGGGCCGTTAGATCCCCTTCCCCTGCTTGTATCTGAACCGTCCATCCCGCTTCATTTCTCAGCCCTTGGATCCATCTTCCAGATCTAATCTCGGCCGCTACTTCGTGCCTAAATCTCAGCCCTTAGATCTCATCTTCATCCAATGGTCCTACACCTGCCACGTCTTCCCTCCATCTCAGCCCTCCGATTCTGCCAACCATCCAACGCCCCTCAGCTCGCCGTGTCGCCCATTCACTATCAACCCGTCAGATCCAACTCCAAGATCTGATCTAAGCCGCCCACTAGCGCCTGATCCTTAGCCGCTCGATCACCTCTTCATCCAATGATCCCCAGCGTGCCACGTCTCCCTTTAAACCCACACCGCTGATCTAATCCTAAGATCTAATCAGACCCTTCCGATCGCGAGCCCATCCCAGCCGTTGGATCATCATCCAACGGTCCAACCACCGTCTCCTACCTCCGAAGCCTCCGCTCCCAGGCGTTACAACCTTCGTGCCTCCTCCGCCCCCTTCCAATTCTAGCCGTCGCTCCGGCCATCCCCTTAAGCTCGTAACGCCTCCCCTACATCACCCTTAGATCCACCTTCCTCGCGCAACCTCTATTACTCGCCCCCATTAACCCCATCGCCATTAAAACCCTCTCGAAACCCCCTTCTCCGCCCAGTAACCGCCGGACGCCTCCACCTATAAACAGCGCCCTCCGCCTTCGTTCGTCGACGTCCACCATTGTGGGGCCTCCACCTAGCTTCCTCCGCCCCTCCGGTGACAGCGGAGGGGCGGAATTGTCGAGGCGACGACGGTGGTGGTCTGGTGTCGACCCGCGGTATCTCCGTCGCGTATCGGTGGCTCTCGCCACCTCTGAGCTCTGAGGACCGCAGCTGGTCTCGCGGGCGACGACCCGAGGACCACCCAGGTCCTCAGCCCAAGCTGCTCCCTCCACCACACCTCGCTCCGGCGAGGTGCTTTTTATTTCGTTTTCTCGAATTATCCCTCCGCCAATCATCATCTTCACCTCCATCTGACCAGATCATCAGCTTCGCAATAACACCATCACCCACACCAACCTCCTCCGACTCCATCTTCTCTTCTCCATACCTCCTACCACCTTGCCCCAACTTCCCTCCGGTCAGCCGGAGAGAAAGACCAGGTCCTCCACTCTCTCCGCTCCACCGGACCTCCGCTCACCTCCCATTTACTGCACCTCACTCACGCACCGCCTGCACTTCGCCTCGGGGATGCCTAACTCTTGCAGATGCTCAATGGACGGAAAACGCAACGCCTCACCGGTCTCGAGCTTCCATTCCGACGACGCTCCTCCGCCTTGCCCTTCCAGATGACTATGGAGCTACACCACCGACCGAGCTTCATCGCCCAGCCCTCACGGAGCTTCCTCGACCGTCTGGCAAGCCTCCTGAGCACGACGGAGCTCCATCGAGTCCACCAGAGCCCCGCCTCCTCCGGTGACTCGCGGAGGAGGATGATGGTACAGGTGCCGTCCGATCTCCAGGATCGGGTGGCTAAGAAGAAGCCACGTGGTGGACCCGAGCCGCTTTCCAGACCTATAGGCTCGGGTCCTCCAAGCCTAATGCCGAACTTCCAGACCACGCCACGTGGACCCGAGCCCGAGCCGCCTCCCGAGCCTGAGTTCTCACGTGCAGTGCACGTGGGACTTGGGTAAATTGCAGAGATGACCCTGGAAGAAATGAAAATTTACCCAGGGTCATCTCTGCAATTTTCATTGCGGATCCTGAATTTTGATTTCTTCCAGGGTCATCTCTGCAATTTTCATTTCTTCCAGGGTCATCTCTGCAATTTACCCAGGTCCCACGTGCGCTGCACGTGAGAACTCAGGCTCGGGAGGCGGCTCGGGCTCGGGTCCACGTGGCGTGGTCTGGAAGTTCGGCATTAGGCTTGGAGGACCCGAGCCTATAGCTCTGGAAAGCGGCTCGGGTCCACCACGTGGCTTCTTCTTAGCCGCCCGATCCTGGAGATCGAACGGTACCTGTACCATCCTCCTCCTCCGCGAGTCACCGGAGGAGGAGGGGCTCCGGTGGACTCGATGGAGCTCCGTCGTGCTCAGGAGGCCTGCCAGACGGTCGAGGAAGCTCCGTGAGGGCTGGGTGATGAAGCTCGGTCGGTGGTGTAGCTCCATAGTCATCTGGAAGGGCAAGGCGGAGGAGCGTCGTCGGAATGGAAGCTCGAGACCGGTGAGGCGTTGCGTTTTCCGTCCATTGAGCACCTACAAGAGTTAGGCATCCCCGAGGCGAAGTGCAGGCGGTGCGTGAGTGAGGTGCAGTGAATGGGAGGTGAGCGGAGGTCCGGTGGAGCGGAGAGAGTGGAGGACCTGGTCTTTCTCTCCGGCTGACCGGAGGGAAGTTGGGGCGAGGTGGTAGGAGGTATGGAGAAGAGAAGATGGAGTCGGAGGAGGTTGGCGTGGGTGATGGTGTTATTGCGAAGCTGATGATCTGGTCAGATGGAGGTGAAGATGATGATTGGCGGAGGGATAATTCGAGAAAACGAAATAAAAAGCACCTCGCCGGAGCGAGGTGTGGTGGAGGGAGCAGCTTGGGCTGAGGACCTGGGTGGTCGTCGGGTCGTCGCCCGCGAGACCAGCTGCGGTCCTCGGAGCTCAGAGGTGGCGAGAGCCACCGATACGCGACAGAGATACCGCGGGTCGACACCAGACCACCACCGTCGTCGCCTCAACAATTCCGCCCCTCCGCTGTCACCGGAGGGGCGGAGGAAGCTAGGTGGAGGCCCCACAATGGTGGACGTCGACGAACGAAGGCGGAGGGCGCTGTTTATAGGTGGAGGCGTCCGGCGGTTACTGGGCGGAGCAAGGGGTTTCAAGAGGGTTTTAATGGCGATGGGGTTAATGGGGGCGAGTAATGGAGGTTGCGCGAGGAAGGTGGATCAAAGGGTGATGTAGGGGAGGCGTTACGAGCTTAAAGGGATGGCCGGAGCGACGGCTAGAATTGGAAGGGGGCGGAGGAGGCACGAAGGTTGTAACGCCTGGGAGCGGAGGCTTCGGAGGTAGGAGACGGTGGTTGGACCGTTGGATGATGATCCAACGGCTGGGATGGGCTCGCGATCGGAAGGGTCTGATTAGATCTTAGGATTAGATCAGCGGTGTGGGTTTAAAGGGAGACGTGGCACGCTGGGGATCATTGGATGAAGAGGTGATCGAGCGGCTAAGGATCAGGCGCTAGTGGGCGGCTTAGATCAGATCTTGGAGTTGGATCTGACGGTTGATAGTGAATGGGCGACGCGGCGAGCTGAGGGGCGTTGGATGGTTGGCAGAATCGGAGGGCTGAGATGGAGGGAAGACGTGGCAGGTGTGGGACCATTGGATGACGATGAGATCTAAGGGCTGAGATTTAGGCGCGAAGTAGCGGCCGAGATTAGATCTGGAAGATGGATCCAAGGGCTGAGAAATGAAGCGGGATGGACGGTTCAGATACAAGCAGGGGAAGGGGATCTAACGGCCCAGATTGGGCGCCATATGGCGGGAAGGAGAGCGGGCCACGTGGGCGGCCCAGAGGGCGCCACGTGGCCCAATCAGAATAATTCAGAAATAAAAACAAAGAAAAATATAAAAGAAATAGTTAGATGCTGAATTTGGAAAAAGTCAAAACATGAAAGTTGCTCGTCTCGACGAGATCTACAACTTTCATGTTGGGCAAAAAGCCAAAAGAGGTCATCTGTACAAAAGCTATTTTTGGGGGGTATTCTCAAGGGGGTAAAAATACCCAGTTTGTGGTTTTGATTTGTTTTTGTATTTTTTTATCTTTTTAAGGGTCAGTGAATTATAGACAACTTATCTACCTAATTTTTAGGGGTTTTTGAGTAATAAAATA
Organism: Ottelia alismoides; assembly: GCA_037367405.1. Lineage (NCBI taxonomy): Eukaryota > Viridiplantae > Streptophyta > Magnoliopsida > Alismatales > Hydrocharitaceae > Ottelia > Ottelia alismoides. The sequence goes on along the minus strand of JAZKJV010003628.1, from coordinate 254,698 downwards.
ATTACAAGAAAAATAAGAGAAATTAAATACAAATAATTAAGGGTTAATTGTACACAATACAGTACATGATAAAATCAAAGAATTAGAGGTGATTTTTATTGGTTAGTTTAAGAAGGGATTTTAATAAGTGTCTTTTAGAATGATGAATACGAGATTCATCATATTTAAATTAAAGTGATGCATGGGCAAATAATGCAAAGGATGAATAACAAACCACAGACTTTGAATGTTGTTATCATGATTTGATGAACGCGAAAATTCGCCTCAATAATAATGATGAATAACGCTGTAGTACAGGAGGCGAATTTTGTTCAGCAAAAACCACAGACTTTGAATGCTGTGGAATATTTATGCCTGGCAAGTCTACCAAGGTCGAACACAGGGACACAACTGCTTAATTATAGCTTTTGAATTTTGATTCGTGAAGTTCAATGTCAATTAATCTCAATTCCAGGTCCATATGCAAATTATGAAGCACTATGCTAAGTGATGCTATGATGCATGTATTTTTATCGGTTTTTATGCAAATTAAAGTGATGCATGGGCAAATAATGCAAAGGAACATGCATAATTAATAAAATGCTTCAATTATACCCTAAAATAAGAGCAACACAATATAGAATGAAGTTAGAGTCATTTTGAACACATCATTAAAAATCGGTCATTAAATCAAGCAAGACAAATAGAGCATGGTCCCATTTTTAACTTAAAAAAATCACTTAATTTAAAACAGTGCCAAATGGAACAAATAGACATGCTAAAATGTAGAGGACAAAACAAGGATCAAAACGACACTAAAATCATGCAATTTGGACCTACGATGCTCAAGTTACGCTAAAAACAGTGCAAGGGCATAATTGTAATAAAAATGCAATAAAATAAAGGATAACTATTACATTTAGGTCCCTGGAAGGACCTAAATGTAAATACCAAAAACTGCCGGGGCCCTTGAGTAATTTTCCCATGCGCGCGAGGGCCTTTGTCTAATTTCTGAAACCATGAGGGCCTCCCTGTAATTTACCCCAGATGCGCACGTGAGGCACACGCCTGGAGGACCGAACTGCATTTTTCATTTCTTCCAGGGTCATCTCTGCAATTTACCCAGGTCCCACGTGCGCTACACGTGAGAACTCAGGCTCGGGAGGCGGCTCGGGCTCGGGTCCACGTGGCGTGGTCTGGAAGTTCGGCATTAGGCTTGGAGGACCCGAGCCTATAGGTCTGGAAAGCGGCTCGGGTCCACCATGTGGCTTCTTCTTAGCCGCACGATCCTGAAGATCGGACGGCACCTGTACCATCATCCTCCTCCGCGAGTCACCGGAGGAGGCGGGGCTCCGGTGGACTCGATGGAGCTCCGTCGTGCTCAGGCGGCCTGCCAGACGGTCGAGGAAGCTCCGTGAGGGCTGGGCGATGAAGCTCGGTCGGTGGTGTAGCTCCATAGTCATCTGGAAGGGCAAGGCGGAGGAGCGTCGTCGGAATGGAAGCTCGAGACCGGTGAGGCATTGCATTTTCTAGTCCATTGAGCACCTGCAAGAGTTAGGCATCCCCGAGGCGAAGTGCAGGAGGTGCGTGAGTGAGGTGCAGTGAATGGGAGGTGAGCGGAGGTCCGGTGAAGCGGAGAGAGTGGAGGACCTGGTCTTTCTCTCCGGCTGACCGGAGGGAAGTTGGGGCGAGGTGGTAGGAGGTATGGAGAAGAGAAGATGGAGTCGGAGGAGGTTGGCGTGGGTGATGGTGTTATTGCGAAGCTGATGATCTGGTCAGATGGAGGTGAAGATGATGATTGGCGGAGGGATAATTCGAGAAAACGAAATAAAAAGCACCTCGCCGGAGTGAGGCGTGGTGGAGGGAGCAGCTTGGGCTGAGGACCTGGGTGGTCCTCGGGTCGTCGCCCGCGATACCAGCTGCGGTCCTCGGAGCTCAGAGGTGGCGAGAGCCACCGATACGCGGTGGAGATACCGCGGGTCGACACCAGACCACCACCGTCGTCGCCTCGACAATTCCACCCCTCCGCTGTCACCGGAGGGGCGGAGGAAGCTAGGTGGAGGCCCCACAATGGTGGACGTCGACGAACGAAGGCGGAGGGCGCTGTTTATAGGTGGAGGCGTCCGGCGGTTACTGGGCGGAGCAGGGGGTTTCGAGAGGGTTTTAATGGCGATGGGGTTAATGGGGGCGAGTAATGGAGGTTGCGCGAGGAAGGTGGATCTAAGGGTCATGTAGGGGAGGCGTTACGAGCTTAAGGGGATGGCCGGAGCGACGGCTAGAATTGGAAGGGGGCAGAGGAGGCGCGAAGGTTGTAACGCCTGGGAGCGGAGGCTTCGGAGGTAGGAGACGGTGGTTGGACCGTTGGATGATGATCCAACAGCTGGGATGGGCTCGCGATCGGAAGGGTCTGATTAGATCTTAGGATTAGATCAGCGGTGTGGGTTTAAAGGGAGACGTGGCACGCTGGGGATCATTGGATGAAGAGGTGATCGAGCGGCTAAGGATCAGGCGCTAGTGGGAGGCTTAGATCAGATCTTGGAGTTGGATCTGACGGTTGATAGTGAATGGGCGACGCGGCGAGCTGAGGGGCGTTGGATGGTTGGCAGAATCGGAGGGCTGAGATGGAGGGAAGGCGTGGCAGGTGTAGGACCATTGGATGAAGATGAGATCTAAGGGCTGAGATTTTGGCGCGAAGTAGCGACCGAGATTAGATCTGGAAGATGGATCCAAGGGCTGAGAAATGAAGCGGGATGGACGGTTTAGATACAAGCAGGGGAAGGGGATCTAATGGCCCAGATTGGGCGCCAGACTGCAGGAAGGAGAGCGGGCCACGTGGGCGGCCCAGAGGGCGCCACGTGGCCCAATCAGAATAATTCAGAAATAAAAACAAAGAAAAATATAAAAGAAATAGTTAGAGGCTGAATTTGGAAAAAGTCAAAACATGAAAGTTGCTCGTCTCGACGAGATCTACAACTTTCATGTTGGGCAAAAAGCCAAAAGAGGTCATCTGTACAAAAGCTATTTTTGGGGTTATTCTCAAGGGGGTAAAAATACCCAGTTTGTGGTTTTGATTTGTTTTTGTATTTTTTTATCTTTTTAAGGGCCAGAATTATAGACAACTTATCTACCTAATTTTTAGGGGTTTTTGAGTAATAAAATAATTACAAGAAAAATAAGAGAAATTAAATACAAATAATTAAGGGTTAATTGTACACAATATAGTACATGATAAAATCAAAGAATTAGAGGTGATTTTTATTGGTTTGTTTAAGCAGGGATTTTAATAAGTGTCTTTTAGAATGATGAATACGAGATTCATCATACCCCTATACTTAAACCATGCTCGTCCTCGAGCATCTAAAGAATGAATGAGTCGGATTAATTCCTGACAGTGCGTGTGAAAAATTCAAGGATTGATCTTTCGAAGACCCTTGACCTAAGTGATCCTAAAATTCTGGGTTTATCCAAGCCTTAGTCAGAAGGAATCCAACTTCTCTGATTATCAGACTCTCTTTTTGTACATATAATATAAGGATATGACATTTAGTGTACTGCATTTCATGAGAGCCGAGTCGATGCATCACCCAAAGTTCCAGTCTCAAAGACTCTCCTCTAGACCTAATCCTCAATACTAGGGAAGAAGTCTACTCTTGCTTTAGTCAACCATCTCTTTAGTTTGTCAGACTTTGAAATGTAGATGGACGGCCAGATGATGGAGGGACATGGGATTGTGTCTAATTTTCTCACCCTCACATTGGAACAAGGGACCTCTCGAGTGCCTTTTACTCAACACATGTATATTAATACTTTGTTGATCAATGTGTCCGTCAAGAGAGTTGGAGTCGTCTGCACTTGTTTTTCTGGGAATACACCGGGGTGTGTCTTTTCTGAGTATCTAAGATACCTTCGACACCCAGACTTGTATCGCTTACGATGCAGGGCCCTTTTTGTGGTGTCAGCCCGACTCCTTGGTCCTATTTAGCGCTTGGTCCAAGCGGACACTTTGAAAATGGTTGGGAGCGCTCGCCATTGGTGGAAGCTCATTTGGAATTGACTTTGATTTAGAGCTTTTCTTTGACATTTCATTTCTTTTGTTGGCTAGCTCCACTGCTTTTACCAAGAGATTGGCGCAAACTGATCAACAAGTTTCTTTAAGTTTCATCACACCCTGGCACTTTTAGGTAAATATCAAGAGATAGCATATGAATCTTGTTCACATACTGGCTAGGGTTTTTGCTGACACTCAGGTTTTCTGAAGCCTTCGTTAACTTTATCCCATCCTCGAATATCATAAGATCGGGTCTAAATTTAAATCTCTGATCCTAGTTCCTCAAGTTATATCTCATCTCAGCTCATCAATCATGCAGTTGTGGAGGTGACTGTGCTGATCATATTTTCTTGAAAGTAGAGATAAAGAGTGCAATATAGCACTCAAATCTTTCAAACCAGAGGAGTGTGGATATTTAAGTCAGGAAAACCCTAATGACTAAGGCATGTTAACTCAGACTCTCAAGATCCCAGAGATCCAGTGTCCTAAAAAATCCTCAAGCCTTGCGTGAGTGTGATTGAGTCAGGAATACACCAACTCCATGGGTTAGTGAATTTTTGTGTGATTTTTATCTTTTGCAAATTTTTATAGGTTTTAATTTTATACTTTTTTAATTCCCCGGAGAGACAATGACTGGCCCAGGCTCAAATAAAAGTATACACTTTCAGCCAGTATGGGTGTAAGTACGGGCCGAGGCCCGTGTTACTTGAGGACGGGGCCGTATGCGATGTCCTCTAAACCACCCACTCTGCTAAGAGAGACCGAGGTTCCCTCACTGAAAATGCCTACTAATCCTAGTAGTCAGAGTCAACCTCAATATTTTTTTTAATACAGGAATATTCACAAAAATTAAACCCTCAAATTTTAATTTTTACAGGATTTTACTCAGTTCACTAGTTTACCAAAACCCAGCCCGAAAAATAAAATTTTAAAAAGTTTTAAAAACGCGAGCTAAGGTTAAAGTAATATACAATAATATACGGTATACCCCCCTATACTTAAAATTTGCTATGTCCTCATAGCACAAGTGCCATGAAGCCAAGGCTCGGTTCAAGTACAGGGAGATATAGCGGAACTGAGGAGGAGAGTCCCCCTATACTTAGGCCAAAATCGCCCTAAGTACAAGAAGACGGGACGAGGGAAGGAAGAGCAGGCAGGTCCCCCCTATACTTAGGCTTCAAATAGCCTAGGTAAGGTCTGCGTTAGGGGGGGGGTTCTATGATACAAGGGAGAGGGGGAGGGGGTTCGTGAAGAGTAGATATACACACACACACAGAGAGAGAGAGAGAGAGAAATATACAGGGGGAGGGTGGGGGTGGATATGTGCAGTGTAGGTGTGTGTGTGGGGGGGGATTATTTTTTTTGAATACAATATGCAAGACTGAAAAAGAAATATGCAGATGCAAGTTTTCTTTTCTTTTCTTTTTTTTACAAAATGCAATGCAATTTTTGACTGCTGAATTCTCCCAAATCCTTTACAGGTTCTTTCGTGGCCTCTTCAGCGGAAGTATTTGACTTCACGCCTCCATGAGGATCAAGCGTCCTCGATCACCATGAGCCCTGCCACAAAAGATAAACGTTAGAAAGCCAGAGAAATTAAATCCGCAAAATAATATGCAACTAAATGATGCATGGAATGAGGACCTAGAAATTATTTAATTAATTAAAAAATCAAAATTCAAAAATTAAGCAAAGCCGTATCCCCGGCAACGGCGCCATTTGATGAACGCGAAAATTCGCCTCAATAATAATGATGAATAACGCTGTAGTACAGGAGGCGAATTTTGTTCAGCAAAAACCACAGACTTTGAATGCTGTGGAATATTTATGCTTGGCAAGTCTACCAAGGTCGAACACAGGGACACAACTGCTTAATTATAGCTTTTGAATTTTGATTCGTGAAGTTCAATGTCAATTAATCTCAATTCCAGGTCCATATGCAAATTATGAAGCACTATGCTAAGTGATGCTATGATGCATGTATTTTTATCGGTTTTTATGCAAATTAAAGTGATGCATGGGCAAATAATGCAAAGGAACATGCATGATGAATCAAATGCTACAATTATTCCCTAAAATAAGAGCAACACAATATAGAATGAAGTTAGAGTCATTTTGAACACATCATTAAAAATCGGTCATTAAATCAAGCAAGACAAATAGAGCATGGTCCCATTTTCAACTTAAAAAAAATCACTTAATTTAAAACAGTGCCAAATGGAACAAATAGACATGCTAAAATGTAGAGGACAAAACAAGGATCAAAACGACACTAAAATCATGCAATTTGGACCTACGATGCTCAAGTTATGCTAAAAACAGTGCAAGGGCATAATTGTAATAAAAATGCTATAAAATAAAGGATAACTATTACATTTAGGTCCCTAGAAGGACCTAAATGTAAATACCAAAAACCGCCTGGGCCCTTGAGTAATTTTCCCATGCGCGCGAGGGCCTTTGTCTAATTTCTGAAACCATGAGGGCCTCCCTGTAATTTACCCCAGATGCGCACGTGAGGCACGCGCCTGGAGGACCAAACTGCAATTTTCATTTCTTCCAGGGTCATCTCTGCAATTTACCCAGGTCCCACGTGCGCTGCACGTGAGAACTCAGGCTCGGGAGGCGGCTCGGCTCGGGTCCACGTGGCGTGGTCTGGAAGTTCGGCATTAGGCTTGGAGGACCCGAGCCTATAGGTCTGGAAAGCGGCTCGGGTCCACCACGTGGCTTCTTCTTAGCCGCCCGATCCTGGAGATCGGACGGCACCTGTACCATCATCCTCCTCCGCGAGTCACCGGAGGAGGCGGGGCTTCGGTGGACTCGATGGAGCTCCGTCATGCTCAGGCGGCCTGCCAGACGGTCGAGGAAGCTCCGTGAGGGCTGGGCGATGAAGCTCGGTCGGTGGTGTAGCTCCATAGTCATCTGGAAGGGCAAGGCGGAGGAGCGTCGTCGGAATGGAAGCTCGAGACCGGTGAGGCGTTGCGTTTTCCGTCCATTGAGCACCTGCAAGAGTTAGGCATCCCCGAGGCGAAGTGCAGGCGGTGCATGAGTGAGGTGCAGTGAATGGGAGGTGAGCGGAGGTCCGGTGGAGCGGAGAGAGTGGAGGACCTGGTCTTTCTCTCCGGCTGACCGGAGGGAAGTTGGGGCGTGGTGGTAGGAGGTATGGAGAAGAGAAGATGGAGTCGGAGGAGGTTGGCGTGGGTGATGGTGTTATTGCGAAGCTGATGATCTGGTCAGATGGAGGTGAAGATGATGATTGGCGGAGGGATAATTCGAGAAAATGAAATAAAAAGCACCTCGCCGGAGCGAGGTGTGGTGGAGGGAGCAGCTTGGGCTGAGGACCTGGGTGGTCCTCGGGTCGTCGCCCGCGAGACCAGCTGCGGTCCTCGGAGCTCAGAGGTGGCGAGAGCCACCGATACGTGGCGGAGATACCGCAGGTCGACACCAGACCACCACCGTCGTCGCCTCGACAATTCCGCCCCTCCGCTGTCACCGGAGGGGCGGAGGAAGCTAGGTGGAGGCCCCACAATGGTGGACGTCGACGAACGAAGGCGGAGGGCGCTGTTTATAGGTGGAGGCGTCCGACGGTTACTGGGCGGAGCAGGGGGTTTCGAGAGGGTTTTAATGGCGATGGGGTTAATGGGGGCGAGTAATGGAGGTTGCGCGAGGAAGGTGGATCAAAGGGTGATGTAGGGGAGGCGTTACGAGCTTAAAGGGATGGCCGGAGCGACGGCTAGAATTGGAAGGGGGCGGAGGAGGCGCGAAGGTTGTAACGCCTGGGAGCGGAGGCTTCGGAGGTAGGAGACGGTGGTTGGACCGTTGGATGATGATCCAACGGCTGGGATGGGCTCGCGATCGGAAGGGTCTGATTAGATCTTAGGATTAGATCAGCGGTGTGGGTTTAAAGGGAGACGTGGCATGCTGGGGATCATTGGATGAAGAGGTGATCGAGCGGCTAAGGATCAGGCGCTAGTGGGCGGCTTAGATCAGATCTTGGAGTTGGATCTGACGGTTGATAGTGAATGGGCGACGCGGCGAGCTGAGGGGCGTTGGATGGTTGGCAGAATCGGAGGGCTGAGATGGAGGGAAGACGTGGCAGGTGTGGGACCATTGGATGACGATGAGATCTAAGGGCTGAGATTTAGGCGCGAAGTAGCGGCCGAGATTAGATCTGGAAGATGGATCCAAGGGCTGAGAAATGAAGCGGGATGGACGGTTCAGATACAAGCAGGGGAAGGGGATCTAACGGCCCAGATTGGGCGCCATATGGCGGGAAGGAGAGCGGGCCACGTGGGCGGCCCAGAGGGCGCCACGTGGCCCAATCAGAATAATTCAGAAATAAAAACAAAGAAAAATATAAAAGAAATAGTTAGATGCTGAATTTGGAAAAAGTCAAAACATGAAAGTTGCTCGTCTCGACGAGATCTACAACTTTCATGTTGGGCATAAAGCCAAAAGAGGTTATCTGTACAAAAGCTATTTTTGGGGGGTATTCTCAAGGGGGTAAAAATACCCAGTTTGTGGTTTTGATTTGTTTTTGTATTTTTTTATCTTTTTAAGGGTCAGTGAATTATAGACAACTTATCTACCTAATTTTTAGGGGTTTTTGAGTAATAAAATAATTACAAGAAAAATAAGAGAAATTAAATACAAATAATTAAGGGTTAATTGTACACAATATAGTACATGATAAAATCAAAGAATTAGAGGTGATTTTTATTGGTTTGTTTAAGAAGGGATTTTAATAAGTGTCTTTTAGAATGATGAATACGAGATTCATCAGCCCACCACCCCTAAGATGATGTTGACTCGTTGTTAATTGAACCAACTGTCAACATGCTTTAATACTCGCTATACACAATCCAATATCGCCCCAATAATATGAGGACTCGATATTGGGGTCACTACTTATATGGCCTTACTCTTTCGAGAAGCAAAGAATCCGATCCAAATAAATTGTATACAGGATCTGTCACTTCGGACAGCGTCTCCTGTATACAAAATCTGGCGACGGAATCCTTTGCCTTGACGGGAGACCATGGATGTCACTTATGTGATCCTCCACCTCATAGTCAAATTTTAATTAATTATGGTGAATCATATTCACATAATTAATTCTTCCAAGGAAAATACACATCTATTTATAATAGAGTTCTTTTAATTGGATATAATCTATTTAATCACATTAAATTTATTATCAATCCAATTTTCAATCAACAAACTTGATTATTACTTGAATAGTAGGTATAATCTCAAAGTACGTATTATTCGAATTTTAATAATTAGAAAACTACACTTTGACATCTTCAGCATTATCAATAATCATTTCAGAAATTTAACAATTAATTTTCATCAATTTATTTGAATGACTATCAGAAGGTTCATGATCAAGTTTGTCAATTTCCAGCAGTGACCCCTACTCACTAAAATCAACTTATCTTGATCAATTTAAATCCAAATTTCGCAAAAAAAGCTTTCTAAGATTGCTAATTTGATTTGTGACAGAAATCAAGTGATATTTCACGCATTTAAAGGTGCATCAAAACAGTAATTAACTCATTAATCACTTCAGATTTGCAGTTCCCGCAACAGTGAATACATGTTTATTCAAAAGGCCATATCTTGAGCAAATGAAATCCAAATTATATAAACTCAAATCATATGGTTTCCTTATTTAATGAGGAACAAAATCCAATTAAATATTTCGTGTTTAAGCAATTTAAACAGTGCCGAAAAATCCAATTAAATAGAGGTGCGAAAATTGAAATGCGATAAAACATTCGCAACCCTTTCAAACCCAAGTCGTCCTAGATTTACGGATCGTATCCAAAACTTTTTCCGACCTAAGGCTCTGATGCCACTTGAAGTATATGGGGAATCCTCAAGCGCATCACGGAAGCGTGATGAACGCATCTAATGCGATCAGGGCGACTAGTCGCACTAGTCGCTAGGTGCAGCGGAATTTAAAAATTTTAAATCATATGATGAAACCACATGATCACAAGAACGTTTCTTGGATCATTTCATATAACCACAAAGTATTAGAAATACCTCTCGGAGTGTGGTTGCGATTACTATATCTCTAAAGCAAGAGATCCTCCTGACTCAAGTCTGATCTACGAAGATGGCACTTGCGGACGCGATGATGAGACACGTCCTCCCCGCAATCTTCGATGAAGATCCAAGCCTTGAATCTCCTGACACCGTCCAACGAAATCCGTCATCTTCTTCTAGAGCAAGAAGCCCTAAAGAAGATGGAGATCTTCTAGCAATCGAAGAGACAGCGCGATAGCGTAGAGTCGACTGCTATTCCCTCAAACTCACAAGGTGACGACCACCTTTAGAGAGAGAGAGAGAGAGAGAGATGGCGAGAATGAGAGATGAGAGAGAGAGACGTGTGCTATGAGTTGTCTTACAAAGGGATAGGGTTGTCCTCTTTATATACTAGTTTGGGAGCCTATGGATCACAATCCATGGCATACAAAATCAACAGTTAGATTGATATATGTATTAATCAACGGCCATGACCATTGTTGTTCAAAACAACAATTTATTAATTTAAATTAAATCAAATATATGTTGCATTATCATCAACATAATTTAATTCAATAAAAATTAATTATCACAAGATAATAAGATAATAAAAAATAGGATAACGACACACCCCAAAAATATGGGGCGTCACCTATGACCAAGTCATTGGTGACGCCACCTCATCTTTGGTGGTGTATTATCTCCTTTTTAATTTTATCCCACTATCTTTTAATAATTTGCAATAACATTTATTGTAAAATAATCCACTAAATTAATTCCAAATTAATTAGTGAATATTTCGATCATGCCATTGAAAATATGTGAATCATATTCACAACCCAAACTAAATTGTAAATTACATTTACATTTAATTGCTTAATGTGAATCCAATTCACATTAACAATTAACAAATGTTATTTACAAAGTTACTCTCTCTCTAATATATTACAAATCACATTTATAATATATTCACAGATATTATGGATATCACTATCCACAATCTGCACTTCTTTGATAATTAAATCTCATTTAATTATATTGGATAATCATTCTCACAATATGAATCTTATTGATATTATACTTGATAAATAAATCTCATTTAATCATCAACATCTTGGTGCTTGGATACATAATTCATCACAGGAATTATTCTTGAACTCCTTCAAGAATAATGCGCTTTCTCCGCGGATACTTGGAGATAAGGACAGGGCGATTGTATTGTTCCACGTATAGTGACTTGGATGTTGAGATCCCATCTCAAATCTAGATCTCACGGACCTCCCATAGATGCTTGATTAAATCAAGACCACAAATCTAATCTTCTCATTGTATCTGAATCTTATTTAGACCAATGTCCAACACTTGGACTAAGATCAGATTGCTTCTCTACTGAGAGGAGCCACTAAAATCCAAACCTGTTTCATCACTCCCTCGGAATGGAAGCATGATGGTTATACAATCGTTTATGATCACATCACCCTCAGGTATTCCCAATACCTGCACATTCTGCATACTGGAAGACCTATGATCAATCTGAAGATGTAGATCAATTTTACACTGTCTTCTTCAGGGTTTGATCACCAAGTTTCTCAATCTTGATCATTGGAAATTGGTATCGATCATATGCTTTCCCAAAGCATATATCATACCTTCAAATTCTTGTCATGCTTCCAAAGCACGATGACCATGTATGGAATTTGATCGATCTCAATACCTCATGAGTGAGCTCATGTCTTCCAGTTCATAAGTGAACCTGTATGATCCCTTTGAGAGATCGTATTACTCATATGCCCTTACATGCACACCAGCGTGCTGGTGTATAGACCTTGGTTAGGTCATCAACCTACTGGTCTACCAAATGTACACACTCAGACACATAGTAACACATTTGTCTCCGGTCAGAGGATGTGTGCCTATGTTGTGACAACATTCAACATAGGACTTAGGTTATCTCGATCTCGTTAAGTCAACCCTTTGACCTAACTAATTTGACACATCCGAATCACTATTCCCATGCAGAGGACCTGCATCAAGAGGTCGGTCAGATATCACCCTATGTGAGTACGGATTGCCATCTCCTACTCAGGCTGGAGATCATCTCTTAATAATCATTTGACGGTGCTTGATGAGTCCTCTATCTAACTCTTTAGATATTCATCCAAACACCAGCCTCTATGATTCATTTAATGAAGCAATAGCTATATGATTATCAAGATGGACATGGTACATAACCCTAATTGTACAGAGGGACCTTATAGTGAATTCATTCATTTAATTTCAGAAAGGGAGTGAAACAATCAATAACTTTTATTGATAAAACATATTTATTACAATAATATTTATTGTAAGAATGGTTCACCTCGGGCTTACATGGCTAACATGTTCCACATATAGTGACTTGGATATTGAGACCGCATCTCAAATCTAGATCTCAGGGACCTCCCATAGATGTTTGATTAAATCAAAACCGTAAATCTAATCTTCTCATTGCATCTGAATCATATTCATATCACTGTAGCACATTTGGAGCAAGATTAGATTACTTCTCTATTGAGAGGAGTCACTAAAATCTAGACATGTTTCATCACCTCCTCAAAATGGAAGCGTCATGGTTATACAATCATTTATGATCACATCAACCTCATGTAATCCTATACTGTACATCCTGCATACTAAAAGACCTAGAATAAAATCGAAGTTTTAGATCTTATTTAGACTATCTTCTTCAGGGTTTTTTCATTAAGTTTCTTATTTGATCATCATGAGTCAGTATCAATCATATACTTTCCAAAAAGCATATATCATACCTAAATGTTGATCATATACTTTTCAAAAGCATATATCAAACCTAACAAATTCAGTCAAGCTTCCAAAATAAGATGACCATGCATAGAATTTGATCCTTCCCAATATGTCATGAGTGAGCTCATGTCTTCCAGTTCAGTAATTGAACCCGTATGATCCATTTAAGAGATCGTATTACTCATATTCCCTTTTATGCACACCAACGCGTCGGTGTATAGACCTTGATTAGGCCATTAACCTATCGATCTGCTAGATGTACATACACACACATATAGTAGCACATCTGTCTCTGGTCAGAGGATGCATGCCTATATCGTGATAGCATACACCATAGGTCTTTGGTTATCTCAATCTCGCTAAACTCTTTGACCTAACTTATCTAACACCTCCGAATCTCTATTCCTATGTAGAGGACCTACATCAAGAGATCAGTTAGATATCAGACCATTAGAGAAAGGATTGTCATCTCCTACTCAGGCTGGAGATCATCTCTTAATAATCATTTGATGGTGCTTAACGAGTCCTCAATCTAACTCTTTACATATTCATCCAAGCACCAACCTCTATGATTCAACACTTGAATCAACAACTATATGATCATTAAGATGTCCATGGTACATAACCCTAATTGTACTAAGGGACCTATTATGCAAATTAATTATTCTTCATTTCAGACTAGGGAATGGTATTTGCAATAATATTTATTGCATAATGGCTCGCCATGGGCTTGCATGTCCAACACACACGTCACTGACATCCCTTGACAGTAAGATTGGCATTTTAGACAGATTAGAGCAGTATATCAGAGGCTCTCCACATGCTTGCCACGTGTCCTCAAAGGGTATATTTCCCTTTCACCTTTGCCTTTTATGCTATTTCTCTTTAGTCCAATAAATGTACTAAGTAGTTAAAAACATTTTACAATTTGGATGTTATATTTTATTTATTTGTATTTTAGTCCAGCCGAGTCTGAGTCACGCATGCCCGCGCATGCTTTTGTGGGTATTTTGCATATATGAACCTGTGCTTTTATATGCTAATGAATTTGTTGAAGATTTTAGTAATTGCATGTATGCCCCTATGAGTTGTCTATCAAGTATAGCGTGTGTTTTGCTGGATAAATTATGCTAGGGCCCTTGGACTTTCATTGCCTGTTGATGAGTGGCCTACTGACTAGGGTTAAGTATCAAAATAAAAAAGATCGTTGTAACCCCAAATCAATCGGCTAGCTCAACGAGAAAAATAAACCACTAATGAAAATAAAGAAATCAATGTAAGCGACCTGTTATTTTGATGTACTTGGTATAGTTACCAGGGTCGAACACAAGGAGTACGAAAAAGAACGTAGTCGTCAAATTTCAACAATAAAGAAAAATATTTTTTAGTTATTTTTAATATTTCAAATTTTTAATTTTTAATACAAGGCAAGCAAGCATAAAATGTAAAACAATACACACAACACTTTTTTTGGATTTTTTTTAAACTAATCAAACTTCTCAAAAAAATTAAAGTAAAAAATATTTTTTGGTTTTATTGGTTTTGAGGTGTTTTTTGTAATGTTTCTAGAATTTTCACATGTTTTTGTGATTTTATAAAAATAAAACAATACTCAAAAGATAAAACAGTGCACACTTAGGACCGAGTTGCAAATTAAAAATATCTGAAGTGCCCCAAGTCCTGGATAGTAATTTCATGTTAAAATAAAAATGAAAATCTACAAACGGGAACTAAAAACACAATTTTGGATTTTTCATTGATTTTATATGATTTTTATAAGTTTTTTTGTTGTTTTGTGATTTTTAAGGTTTGTATAATGAATTTTCAAACAAAATTAATACTGAAAGTAAAACACAATAAAAGACAAATGCAGGAATTTTTAAGGCATTGTTAGAATTTTTATGATTTTTAAGGTAAACATGTTGATGTTCGTTGTTTTTTAATTTTCAAAAATAGAAGATGCAAGCAAATTAATCCACGAAAAGTACAATAAAAACAACACACTAGCAGGAGCTAACAGTAATTTTTAGAAACTTTTACAATTAAACTAATATTTTTTAAGTCTAATAAAAGGCTTACAATCAAACTCTTCTCACAGGTACCAAAATGCAATTACTTTAAGTCTCTAGACCAAACAATAACACTCTATTAAAGTATAGGGTTAATCATGCAAAAAGCCCAATCAATTCATGCACATGCTCAATATTCAACGTACAAGGGTATAAATGCAAATTCTAAAAACATATCATTCATTCATTAACATCGTAAAAGTTCATGGTAAAAAGTGCAAATAACCCACACAACACGTGAGGACACACATGCTTCAGACTCAGAGGGACTAAAATGCAAATATCAAAAGTGTGAGGTCCAAATTGTAAATGTTTTTAACTACAACTTTTATTTAGTGGACTAAATCTAAAAATAGAAACATGCAAGGGCAGAAAGGAAATATACCCAATGGGGCACATGGCACACACAGAGGATGGCACTATCATATGGTTCTGATTATCTACTACGGTGCATCTGACCAACCAGAATCTACCACGGATGTGCGTGCCAGATGCATCAGGTGCTCAGATCTAATAACCCTAATGTTGCCACTATCGGGGTAGCTCTGATCGTATCTGGTAGAGGTGGGCTCATCCAACGGCAGAAAAAGGGTCTGCAAGAACATACCTCCAGCGAACTTCTACCGAGCATAAGAGTAGATTTGACGCTCCGATGAAGGTTCAGAGAGGCCCGGTAGTATCGTGAAGATGCTCCACGTTGAAGGGGTGGCTCCGATAGTTGGGAGTATGGTCGAATGATCGTGGCGATGAGGGTCCTCCTGGAGCTGCTCTGCTTGAGCAGCTGGGGATCCAAAGTGGTCTCCAGGCACGCGTGAGTACCAGCAAAGGGTAGAGGGGACTCGGGGCAATGCTCCGGTCCAAGTTATTGCAGACAGAGATAAAAGGAAGCGACTAGGGATGGTGCTTTGGGTCTCCAGTGAAGGTGAGGGATGGAGACCCGATCTAATCTCAACCCATGGTCGAGCCTCAGGGTAGTAGGTTGCGTAAGAAGGTGCGGGGTGAGTCGATGAGTCGATTTGAGCAGATGAAGGGTACTGCAGAGCTCCAACCAGTTGGTAGGAGCAAGGGAACGTGCGATGGTGATGAAATGAAAGAACGAAATGGACAGGGGAGTACAGAAGATATGAACGATACTTGAAGATACCAATGAGCTCAGAAGCTCCATGCAAAGGTGGTCGACGGGGTCTTGGCCTCAACTAAGCTGCGGCTGGCTGGGAGGCTTCACGCGGCAGAGCTCCGGCCACGTCTTGAGCTACAAGCCTCTAGGCAACTATGGACGATCTTAAGTTACTCCTCCAGTAGCTGTCACTCCAAGGAAGGGAGCTAGGGGTCTGTGGTGGCATGAGGGATGAGCTGAAAGGTGCTAGAGGCTGGAGGAGATGTTATATAAGGTGCCCAAGGGTCCAAAGAGTTTGTAGTGTGGAGCGAAACCCTAGGCAGATCCGGCTACGCCTAGGGATCCGCGAGGATAATGGATATAAGGGCTATAATCAGGCGCAGGAATCGAAGCCAAAGGTGGTCGGGTCTGGGTGCTAGAAAATGGAGAAATGGCTTCGACGAGCGAAGTGGCGACCCGACCCGGCCTGGAAGAGACCGTTGATCGAGGTCAACGGGCGGACATGGACCAATTGAGATTCAAGAGTTAAAAAATAAAAGAAAATTAAATTAAAAAAGTAAATGAATTTAAAATAAAAAGCATATAAAATAAAAATGTTTATTATTTTATAAATTATTTTTTTATGATTTTTAATTATTTTTATGAAAAATAAAATAATGTAGATCCAGTATATAGTACTATATACAGGTTTGATATACCTATGTATTATGTACACATATTGTTATTTTATTATTTTACAAAAATTCTATTTATTTTAAATTTTATTTATTTATAGAATAATTTAAGGGATATAAAAAGATTTTTATATCATTTTTATTAAATAATTAAAGGTGTAAAATAAATAATTAATCTATTATATACATATGTATTTGGGTTTGATGATTTTAATTTTATTTTTCTGATTTTTATTTTATTTTTATACTATTTCTAAGGCTATGTACACATGTGTAAAGAATAAAATAATTTTATTTTGTCAAAAATAAATAACTAGATATTATGTACAATTATAGGTGATATGTAGAATACATAGTAAACCCTTATCTCTCTCTACTTATTTTCTTTGCGATCAGGCCAAGGCTTAACCTTCTCTTGGGTTTTGGGTCACTCTGTATTTATTCTAAATACATCTTTCTTTTTCTTTTCTCTTTATCATTTTATTTTTACAAAAATAGGTGTTAATTATGCAGTATTAACAAAGGTATGCCAAATGCTAAGTTATTGTATTTACAGGTGGTTTTGCTAAAAAGAAGAGCTAAAATAAAGAATAAAGAATGAGAAAGATTCAACACCCCCTTATACTTCACCTTTGCTAGTCCCTTAACAAACACTTATTTGAAAAGAAGTGAAAAAAAGGAAAAAAAGAAAAAGAATCAAGGTTGATTATTAAACTTATCTTTATTAAATTGAAGTATGGAGCTTAGTCAGACCTTTGGATTATTAGTTTGGCGGTTATTGGGAAATAAGTTTAAGACTCAACAACCTCTAAGTTCCACAGTGCTATGGTCAAGACTCCTTAATAACTAGGTCAGAACAGTTGTACATATGCAAACTCTAATGACTATGCATCTTTCCTTGTACTGTGTAAGTGGTATGTAGCTCCCCGCCTCACAAATGACAAAGAAATAGCCTCCCTGGACAAGGTAACTCTAATCCCCCAGTCTAGCAGCTCTTTCCTCGAGGAGCGGGATATTCCCTTCTAAGTTCAAGTACAACTAGCTCAAGAAGAGGGGAAAAAGAGAATGGATCGTGACCAGTGTAGCCACGTATCCCTTGGAGCTTAACCAGTGTAGCTAAGTCTCCAGCTGCAAGCTTCCATGAGATGAGAAGGTGGAATACATAAACTTTGCTTATTCACTATATACACTCCAGCATGCATTTTATTTTCAATCAGGCATGTCCCCTTTTTGGAGTTTCTTCATATTTTTGCACATTTTTTTGATGTGCATACATACGACATATTCATACGGTGCTGCATGTACATAAGGAGTTTTACACTTTATATGTAATTTACAATACTAAAATTTAAATACAAAGGTGCGAGAGGGTATGCATGAAATATACCCACATGAGGCGTGTGCAATGCATGTCGTCTGTTCTAATGACTGAGGGCACTCCACATGTCACCACTTATGATCTGATGACTTTGGGGAGGTGACGCTTAGACTTGATTCAATGTTCCAGATTAAATCTGGAGCACCTCCTTCATCGAATTGTGTTGGAGCCCTCAACAAGGATAAGGAAGATCTTATTCCAGGTTGGACTTTGATCTGGTCCTCCTTCGTTCTCTGATGTCCTCCCTTGCTGATGATTGGAACAACACCTTCCTAGGGACTCTATGTGGATGCAGGACATCGATGAACTTATGATTCGGTACTCTAATTAGTTGAAAATAGAGCTTCATCCAGAGTAATTAAGTGCATTCATATATTTATATCTCAAAATTAACTTTCATGCACTTGTAAATAATTTTCATAAAATAGCATTGCATTTAGCATTCTTATTCATCTGTATATATCTCACATTTTCTTATTATTCCTAAATCATACAAAATATCAAAAAATTGCATTTGTATCCATTGCAACATTTCACCCATGTTAAATTGTTGCATACATTACTTATCTATATAAAACCAAATAAAAAGTACGAAATTAAAAAATGATATTTTATATACACAAAATATCATAAAAATCATATCTTGCACAACCACCCCATTCACATTTGAGTACTTTATGAACATTATAGGTTGCATCTGGATGAACAGTTTTCATGTTGGAAATTTTTGCATTTGAGTCTATTTGCAATTTTTAATCTATTTATTTATACAATATATGCATAGCGAACGAACAATGCCACGAGTCGTAACCTGATGAATCTTCATTTCATCACCTTTATTCTTTCATTTTGCCTTAAATCCCTAGCTAAATGCATATATATAGCATTAATTTGAACAAAACAACACTCAAAGATTGATACTTAAATATTGAATAAATACATGTATTTAATAGTAAAATAAAAGAATAAAAGAAAGAGAAGAAAAAGAGTGAAGTGTCAAAGACAATGAATGACCCTAGACCTTGTGACCCAGTTATCATGATGACTTAGTCGACAAGGAATAAAGTAGGAGGAGATAGGGTAGACCAATTGTACAGAATACAACTCAAAATCTTTTATTCATCAATAAATGAATTTTAGCACCTATTTTATTCTTTATTATTTATACCTTAAATAAATAAACCTCAACATGAAAGTTGTACTGAAAAATACAAAGAAAATATAAAATTGATTTCACACAAAAATGCACAGCGTGCTTAGGAAACTCGAATAAAAGGCTGCAAAGAAAACTTCACAAACATGTATATCCTCCATAGAGACTCAAAATTGACCAAAGTCACCTTTACTTTTATAAAATTAAATTATCAGTTTAATGAAGGTGATTTCATTAAAAATGGAGTTTAGATGCAAAAGTTGGCATCTGTATCTCTATTTTATTGTATACTTGTATATAATATTCAATATACTATTCCTTTATTTTTTAACTTTCTTATATTTTTATATACTTGTAAATAGTATTCTAAATATACGTAAATAATAAACATAGAATAAATTACTAAAATCATTAAATAAATAATGTACCCTAATATATAGGTAAACTATAACTATAAAAGACATGTGCATATGTATTTAACTAAATAAATAAAATCAAAAAAATAAATTAAAAATACGTAAATATGTGTTTAAATGTATTATAAATATTTAAAATTTCTATATAAATACAATAATAAATTCAAAATACAAAATAAAAATAAAACACCTTATATATATGTAAATATAATTATATGTATACATGTATATATTAACATCTAATGAATTAAATTTCAAAAATAAAAAGATCATAATAAAATGCTACATAAAATAACAAACACTTTTCATGTTTTAAACAAAAATTAATAAAATAATGTATTATTTTATATTTAATTTATAAGGAATTTAATTCCATAATTTTCCCGATTGGTCCACATGGACCAATCAGGGGCTTTCATTTGTTGGCCCCTAGTCGACTCCCCTTCCCAGGCCACCTACCACTGTCAGAGATGAAGACCCACCATCTTCTCCCCATTTTCTCGGGTGATCCATCCCTCACTTTCACTTGATCTTTCACGTAAACTATTCTCGTATCAATCCTAATACACGCTTAATCCATTGATCCATTGTACATAGCCCTATGCGAGTTATGGAGAGAACCTTAATCACATCATAGAAGTGCGAAGATCACATCATATGCGGTAGGAAGAGATTAGTCACACTAGTTGCTCAGTGCAGTGGAATTTAAAAATTTTAAAGTGATGAAACCACATGATCCACGAACACTTCTCAGATCATTTCACCTAATCCATAAAGTAGATATAGAAATACCTCTTGAAGTGTGGTTGCGATCATTCACTAAAGCAAGAGACCTCTTGTCTCAAGTCCAATCTAACGGAGGAGACGTTTGCGAGCACGTTGATGAAACGTGTGCTCCTTGCAATCCAAGTTGATAATCCAAGCGGCGAATCTCCTGATCTCGTCACACGAGATCTAACATCTTCTTCATGAGTGGGGTGCATCGAAGGAGATAGAGATCCATGAAGAGTCAAAGCGGTGACACAACGACATGACGATGACGGCGTTCCTCTCTAGGGTTTAGAGTGGATGGCCACTCTAGAGAGATAGAGAGGGGGCATGGGAATGAGAGGGAGAGTGAGAGAGAGAGAGAGAGCAATTGTGTTGTCTAAAAAAGAAGAGCTAGGGTTACATTTTCTTTTATAATATTCTGGGAGTCAACGGATCACAATCCATGGACAACACAATATCAATGGTTTAGATTGATTTCTGTTTCTTTCAATGTCCATGATTTGGTTGTAAAAATACAACAGTAATTAGTTTAATTAAATCAAATATATATTAAATAATAATCAATATAAATTAATTTCAATTAAATCAATCAATCTTGGAGAAATAGGAAGGAGGCAATCCTCCTTCCATAAGGGAGGGGGGATAACCACTAATCCAATTAAGACTTGGTGGTCGTCCACCCTCCGTACTTGGAAGGGAGCCTCCTTCTCCCATTTCATGAAATCCATTATTCTATGATTTTCTCCATAATTTTAAAACAAAATTTTTTGTAAATAATTTCACACAAATAATTCTAAATTATCTTGTGAAATATCAATCATGCCATTGGAAATTTGTGAATCACATTCACAACCCAAAATAAATTGTAGATTACATTTTCAATTAAATGTCCAATGGGAATCCAATTCACATCAACATTCAAATTGTAAATGTTATTTACAAATAGCTCTCTCTAATATATTATAAATCACATTTATAATATATGTGATTAATATGGATAGTGCTATTTATATTATTCATATCAATAATAATTAAATCACATTTATAATATGTGTGATTAATATTCTAGTGTTATCCACATTATTCATATTAATAATAATTAAATCATATTTAGTTATATTGTATCACCACTCTATGCATCTAAATAATATGAATCAAATTCATATTATCCATGATAACTAAATCTCATTTAATTATCTAGTTCTCAATGCTTGGATATACATCACATCAATGGAATCATTCTTGAACTCTTTCAAGAATAATGAGCTTCCTCTGTGGATACTTGAAGATAAGGACATGGAGATTGTATGTTCCATGTATAGTGACTTGAATATTGAGATCACATCTCAAATCCAGATATCGGGGACCTCTCATAGATGCTTGATGAAATAAAGGTCGTTGATCTAGTCTTCTCATTACATCTGAATCACCTTCATATCAATGTCCAATATTTGGACTAAGATCAGATTACTTCTCTATTGAGAGGAGTCAGTAAAATCCAGACACTCCCTCAGAATGGAAGCGTCATGGTTTTACAATCGTTTATGATCACATCACCCTCAGGTATTCCCAATACATGTACATCATGCATACTAGAAGACCTAAAATAAACTCAAAGATATAGATCAATTCTATACTGTCATCTTCAGGGTTTTATCACTAAGTTTCTCATTAGGTCATTGGGAGTTGGTATCGATCATATGCTTTCCAAAAACATATATCATACCTATGAATTCTTGTCATGTTTCCACAAGAAGAAGACCATGCATGAAATTTAGTCGGTTCCAATACCACATGAGTGAGCTCATGTCTTCTGATTTACAAGTGAACATGTATGATCCATTTGAGAGATCGTATTACTCATATGACCTTGTATGCACACCAACTCGTCGATGTATAGACCTTGATTAGGCCATCAACCTATTGGCCTGTCAAATGTACATACTCAGATATATAGCAATACATCTGTCTCTGGTAAGAGGATGCATGGCTATATCGTGACAGCATATGACATAGGACATGGTTATATTGATCTCCTTAAGTCAACTCTTTGGTCTAACTTATTTGAAACCTCCGAATCTATATTCCTATATAGAGGACCTGCATAAAGAGGTCGGTCAGATATCAACCTTTAGAGAAAGGATTGCCATCTCCTTCTCAAACTGGAGATCATCTCTTGACAATCATTTGATGGCGCTTGATGAGTCCTCAATCTAACTCCTTATATATTCATCCAAGCACCAGCCTCTATGATTCACAATTGAATCAACATCTGCATGATTATCAAGATGTCTATGATATATAAACTTAATTGTACTAATAGACCTTATAAGGCATTCATTTATTTAATCTCAGATAGGGAGTGAAATAAATCAATAACTTTTATTGATATATTAAACATTACAATTACAATTATTGTAGAAATGGTTTGCCTCGTGCTCACATGGATTACACCTTAATCATTCCTAAATCCTAGGTCAATAAGGCTCCTACACCAATTTTATAAATAAGTCCTCCATGCCCCTTTCCAATTTTGATCCACCTTCACCCTTCGTAACCCCAATCTTCAGATCATTTGAGCTTGTGGGTGACAACAACAAGCTCGTGGGAGTTTCGGCATGGAGAAATAATGATCGGAGGTGGTGATCTAGCTCGTCGGAGTAGATGCCGGTGACGCTTCCTCTGCTCACTTGAATAGCCAGGTCTGAGCTGTGTTTTATTTCATTTTTTTATCACACTTTATTTCCTTAGTGTAGGTTAATTCTTATTTTAGCCAATTGTTTAGTATATTAACGTAATTTTAGGAATTAGATTTGTTGGAGCTTTAATCTCTGGCTTGAAATTCATCATGCCCTGACTATTTCGACCCACATCTTTACCCCATCTCCATTTCTAATCGCTTCTCCATCTTTTCTCTTTCTTTTCCACCATGATTCCACACGAATCAGGTCCAGTGATCTCTTCTCTCCGCCATCCATCAGAGCTCCATCACCCCTCCGCTCCACAGTGCTGAAAGCTTTAAGTTTTGCCCAAGGACCTTTACCTCAAGCTTGTGATTCTCTTTGTGTAGGAGTTGTATCTCAACGAACCCCTTGGAGACATGTTGAAGCTCAACCATGAGCTCTAGGATATCGGAGCACTAGGCCCTCTCCGATGGGGTCTATGTTAGCCATGTGAGCCTGAGTCAAACCATTCCTACAATAAATGTTATTGTAATATATGATTTATCAATAAACGTTATTGATTGTTTCACTCCCTTTCTGAGATTAAATGAATGAATGCACTATAAGGTCCCTCTGTACAATTAGGGTTATGTACCATGGCCATCTTAATAATCATACAGTTATTGATTCAGTAATAGAACAATAAAGGCTGGTGTTTGGATGAATATCTAAGGAGTTAGATAGAGGAATCATCAAGCACCCTCAAATGATTATTAAGAGATGATCTCCAACATGAGTAGGAGATTGCAATCCTTTCTCATTAGGTTGATATCTTACCGACATCTTGATGCAGGTCCTCTGTATGGGAATAGTGATTCAGATGTGTTAGGTTAGTTAGGTCAAAGATTTGACTTAACGAGATTGAGATAACCAAAGTCCTATATCATATACTGTCACGGTAGAGGCACACATCCTCTGACCATAGACAGATTTGTTACTATATGTCTGAGTATATACATTTGGCAGACCAACAAGTTGATGACCTAATCAAGGTCTATACACCGGTGAGATGGTGTGCATATGAGGGCATATGAGTAATACACTCTCTCAAAGGGATCATACGGGTTCACTTGTGAATCGGAAGACACGAGCTCACTCATGAGGTATTGGGACCGATCACATTCCATGTATGGTCGTCGTGCTTTGGAAGCATGACAAGAATTTGTAGGTATGATATATGCTTTGTGAAAGCATATGATTGATACCAACTCCCAATGAACAAGAATGAGAAACCTGTTGATAAAACCCTTAAGATGACAATGTTAAATTGATCTTTATCTTCGGGTTTATCATAGGTCTTCCAGTTGCAGGATGTACAAGAATTAGGATTACCTAAGGGTGATGTGATCATAAATGATTATAAAACCAGGACGCTTCCATTCCGAGGGAGTGATGGAACAGGTTTGGACTTTAGTGACTCCTCTCAGTAGAGAAGTAATCTGATCTTGGTCCAAGTGTTGGACATTGTCATGAATGTAATTCAGATGCAATGAGAAGATTAGATTTACGGTCTTGATTTAATAAAGCATCTAGGAGAGGTACGTGATATCTAGATTTGAGATATAATCTTGATATCCAAGTCACTATACATGGAACATACAATCGCCCTATCCTTATCTCCAAGTATCTACGGAGAAAGCGCATTATTCTTTAAAGGGCTCAAGAATAATTCCATAGTTGAATGATATTTAAGAATTGAGAAATGGATAATTAAATGTGATTTAATTATATTGAATGATGTGAATTTGATTCACATTATTGGGATGCATGCGAATGATAATCCAATATAATTAAATGTGATTTAATTATTACGAATGATAATATTGTGGATAGCAATATCCAATTATTCAAAATATAATACAAATGTGATTTATAATGTAATAGAGAGAGCTTATTATGATTTATATTTTTTGATTAATTATTGATGTGAATTGGATTTACATTGAATAATTAATTGAAAATGTAAATCACATTTTATTTTGGGTTGTGAATAAGATTCACAAATTTCCAATGGCAAGATTACAATATTCACAAAATAATTATGAATTATTTTTGTAGAATAATTTACAACAATTGTTGTTGTAAATATTGGAGATACATGGAATCATGCAATCTTAGAGATTGTATTGGAATCTCCCTTTCCTAATAGGAGAAGGGACGACCACCAGTTCCTACAAGGAAAAGGTGGTCGTCCAGCCCTCCTATATGGAAGGAGAGATTCCCCTTTCCATTATCTCCAATATTAGTTGATTTAATTTGAGGATTAAATTATGTTTATTTATCAATATATATTTAATCAAATTAAATTAATTGTTGTTGGTTTTTTACCAACAAAAATCTTGGCTATTGAAAGAAGCACAAATCAATCTCATCCATTGATTTTGTGTAGTCCATGGATTGTGATCCATAGACTCCCAAAGTACTATATAAGAAGAGGCACCCCTTGATCTTCAAAAGTGTTACAACAATTGCAACAACAAGCTCTCTCCTCTCTCTTCCATTCTCACGCCCTCTCTCCCTCTTTCTTCTTGGGTGGCCGTCCACCCTATCCCTAGAGGGAAGACGTCGTCGTCGCTTCGCCATTGTGTTGTCTCCTCGACGACTATTGGTTCTCCATCTTCTTTGGTGCGCCACGCTCGCAGAAAAGACATATGACCTCATGCGACGAGATCAGGAGTTCCCTTTCTAGGATCAACATCTTGGATTTCGAGAAGCATGCGGTTCATCCCCCCGCTCGCAAGCGTCTCTTCTAAAGATCGAACTTGAGACAGGAGGTCTCTTTTCTTAGAGGCTTGATCGCAACCATACTACAAGAGGTATTCCTTTATCTATGTATGTGGTTAGATGAAACGATTCAATAAGTATTCTTGAATCATGTGGTTTCATCACATGATTCTATTTTTAAAAATTCCGCTGCATCGAACAACTAGTGCGACTAGTCGTTCTCGATCGTATTCGATACGATCGCCATGCTTCCATGATGCGCTTGAGGATTATTCCATATCCTTAATGTGGTATCAGAGCCTTAGGTTGGAGGTTTTGGATGCGATCCGTAAACCTAGGAGGTCTTGGGTTCTTCAGGCTTTGTGAAAGCTTTATCACATTTCATTTTCGCATCTCTATTTAGTGAATAATGTAGGCCCTGTTTTAAACTTATAAACACTAAATAATCCTTGTATTTTATTCCTCATTAAATAAGAAAACCGTGGGATTTGAGTTTGTGTAATTTGGATTCCGTTTTCTCAAGTTATGATAATTTTAATGAACATGTATCCGTTGTTTCGGGGACTGCGAATCTTAACATAATTAAGGAGTTAATTACTATTTTGATACACCTAGAAATGCATGAAAATCACTTAGGTTCTGTCATAAATCAAATTAAAAAACTTCGGAAACTTATTTTGCGTAATTTGGATTTAATTTGATTGAGATATGTTAATTTTAGTAAGTGGGGGTCACTACTAGAAATTACATTGCTAATCAAGAATCATTTGATTGTCAGTTAGTGAAATTAGTGATTAATTTCCTGAAATAACTATGGATAATATTTGAGAAATATTTAATGATAATTATTTACTTAATTGGCATTGCCTTAATCAATAAATGATTACATGTGATCTAGATCACAATTGGTTACACAATTAATAAACAAACTCGCTTGAATAGGATTGAAAATTTGTTTAGCAAATTTCCTTATAATCAAAAAATGTTTTGATTATTACTACATGATATAACTTCAGTTGAAAAATCGAGTATAATCTCAAGTACATAATGATCAATTTGGCATTATCCTAACCCAAGGCGGATATGGTGTCTAGTCGGGGAGCGTTGGGGTAGCATGTTGTACCGTGTGCGGTCTGGCCACTCCCGTCGGTACTGGTCATGACAACGGGTAGGGAAGGGATAATGCTAGAGAATCGTGATGTATTTTCTAATTATTAAAATTCTAATTAATAGTTTGATATATACCATATATTCAAGTAACAATCAAGTTTGTTGATTGAATTGGATTGATAATTGATTTAATGTGATTAAATTGGTTATATCCAATTTTAACACTCTATTATGAATAGATGTGTAGTTCCCTTGGAAGAATTAGTTATATGAATATGATTCTTGATAATTAATTAAAATTTGAATATGAGGAGTAGGATCACATAAGTGATATCCACGGTCTCCCGTCAAGGTGAAGGGTTCCATCGCCAGGGATTACATGTAGGAGACGCCTATCCGAAGTGACAACTCCTGTATGCAAATGCATCTGGATCGGACTCTTTGCTTCTCGAAAGAGAAAGGTCGTATGCGTAATGACACCAATATCAAGTCCTCATATTATTGGGGCGATTTTGGATTGCGCATAGCGAGTACTAATCATGTTGACGGTTGGTTCAATTAACGACGGGTCAACATTACCTTAGGGGTGGTGGGCCCGGGTGTTAATGACAGAATTGGAAGATGCAAGTTGGACTTGCAAGGCGGAATGTGTTACCGCTTCTCTTTATCTGAGTTACAAGGTCTCATATTCTTGGGATGTGACAAATGTAAATAGGACATCCCAAATTTTTTGCTAGAGATATAACGGTAGATCTCTTACTTTGAAAGTGATTAAGGGAATGGACTTTCAAAGTTGACAAAGCAAGACTTATTTGATTAAAAATTCCTAAATCAAAGATTTGTAATTGAATATATAATTATTTATATGTTCTAATATAGTGCATTTTTCTAATTTCAGAAAATGAAGTCCATGAACTCACTTAACAGGCTTCTAGAGGTCAATCAATTGACCGGACCAAATTATTCGGATTGGATCCGAAATTTGGATCTTGTTCTTTCGGCTGAGCACATGTCTTATGTAGTATCGAAGAAATTATACACAGACCCAAAGACTCCGAAGGAAATCAAATATAATGAAAAAATATGAGGAAGATCTTGATCTGACAAGATGTTACATTCTGAGTTCATTATCCAATGTACTGTAAAAGCAACATGTGGCAATGGCCTCTTGCTATGATATTATGACGAGTCTGAGGGAAATGTTTAGTGACGTGAACTGCACACATCGTTATAATATACTGAGAGATCTTATTCGCTGCAAGATGCAGGAGGGAACCTCTGTCAGAGAGCATGTGCTCAAAATGTTTGGGTACCTTTCTTGAATTGGAAACCCTAGGAGCTGACATGGATGCAGATATGCAAGCTGACTTCATTCTACTATCATTCCTTAAGTCTTTCAACAACTTTGTTGTTGCATTTCATATGAGCAAAGTTGATTATACTAACGTTGGGCTATTGTCTGCATTAAAGTCTGCTGAAGACGTAATGAGGAAGGATGGCCCCTCTGGCAGTACAATGGTTGTACATGTCAAAGGAAAGTGCGGTCGGAAGCAAGGTTCTTGGAAGGGCCCGGTCCAAAAGAGATAGAAGAAGAGTTAAGGCGTTAGCTCATATTCCAATGCATCCACGATGATAGCTTCGAAGAAAACCGACGTTTGTCACCATTGCAAGAAGCCAGGGCACTGGAGGCGTAACTGCCTGGAATACCTGAAGTTTGCAGACAAAGGTAAAGCCCCTACAGGTATGAAATTTACTTTCATCATTGAAACTAGCTTTCTTGTTGGACAAGAAGGAAGTTGAGTTGTTGATTATGGTGCTTCTGTTCATGTATGCAATATGTTGCATCTATTTCAGGATACTAAGAATCTCGAAGAAGGGGAGATAGTCATCCATATGGGATCTGACGCAAGTGTTGCAGCAATCGTCATTGGGACCTGCCGACTATCATTATCTGGTGGAAGAGTTCTTTTACTTAAAGAATGTCTTTATGTACATGAAGTCATAAGGAATTTAATATCTGTATCTAAACTTATTAGAAGTGGATATTCATTCCTATTTTGTTATAAATCAGTCATAAATTGTTATGATAAATATATTGCGGATGGTGTTTTGACTTCTAGTGGACTCTATGAATTGTGTATTGATGAACATCTCACGAATGTTACTACTACTACTAATAATAAAAACCCTAAAAGATCCAGGGAGGATGCAAATCATTCGAATATGATTTGGCATCAAAGGCTTGGTCATTTATCTGTTGATAGGATCAATAGATTGATAAAAGATGGACCCTTAGATTTTCTATAGGTTCAATCTTTGCCTACCTGTGAACATTGCATTCGAGGTAAAATGACTAGGACACCTTTTTGTAACAAGGTTACACGATGCAAAGGTATTCTTGACGTAGTACATACCAATGTATGTGGTCCCTTTAGTATCACGACTCGAAATGGATATCGATATTATTTGATGTTTATTGATGACCATTCACGATACGGGTTTATCTTCCTACTACGTCATAAATCTGAAACCTTTGAAAAGTCCAAAGATTTCAAGGCTTTGGTTGAGAATCAAACCGATAGGAAGATCAAACGGATTCGATCTGACTGAGGTGGAGAGTACCTCTCAGATGAATTCAAGAAATACCTTAAGGAGAATGGAATTGTCTCCAATCTCACTCCCCCTGGAACCCCCCAACTTAATGGTGTTGCTAAAAGATGCAACAGTACTATCATGGATATGGTCCATTCAATGACGAGAAAAGCACATTTATCACTTAGTTTCTAGGGATATTCAGTAAAGACTGCAATATATAACCTGAATAAGATTCCTTGCAAATATGGACCTAAGACTCCTCATGAACTCTGGTATCGAACCAAATCTAGTGTAAAACACTTAAGGGTTTGGGGTTGCTTGGTCCATGCGAAAAACGTGGACGCAAGTAAGCTGGAATCTCGCTCTCGCGAGTGTTACTTCATTGGGCATATTAAAGATGGTATTGGATACCGGCTTTATGACCCTGAGACTCAAAAGGTTTTCGTCTCTAGATATGTGAAGTTTCTGGAGGATGATTTACTTAAAGGTCAAGACAAAAATAAAGTATAGGAACTCATTGAATCTCCTGAAGATTCTGAGCTTCCTGAACAAAAAACTAAAGAGATAAATGAATATGAAACACCCATACCTCTTTAAAGGAGTTTGAGGGTGGTTGCACCACCTGAAAGGTAAGGATTCCATGTGTCTGGTGAAACTGACGATGATCCTTCTTCATTTGATGAAGCACTCACGGATCATGACATAGATAAATGGATGCTAGCAATGAAGTCAGAGATTGACTCCATGCATAAGAATGGTGTATGAACCCTAGAGGATCCACCTAAAGGGGTAAAACCCATTGGTGTGAATGGATCATCAAGAGAAAGAGGGGACCTGATGGGAAAGTAGAGACTTTCAAGGCACGGTTCATAACCAAAGGCTACACACAGAGAGAAGGCATCGACTACGATGAGAAGTTCTATCTTGTGTCTATGCTTAAGTCCATCATGACATTGCTAGCTATTGCTGCATTTCTTGACTACGACATCTGGCAGATGGACGTCAAGATGACTTTCCTCAATGGATACCTAGGGGAGGATATCTATATGGAGCAGCCCCAGGGCTTCATAACCGAGGATGGCAAAGTTTGCAAGCTGAAGAAATCCATCTATGGGCTCAAAAGAGCTTCTCATAGCTGGAAAATCAGATTTGATGAAACCATAAAGAGTTATGATTTTGTGCAAAATCTTGATGAACCATGTGTGTACAAGAAGCTTAGTGGGAGCGTCATTGTGTTCATCGTGCTTTACGTAGATGACATCATTATCATTAGGAATGATACAGGGATGATGACCATTGTTAAGATTTGGTTGTCCCACACCTTCGAGATGAAAGATCTTGGAGAAGCATCCTACATCTTGGGTCTGAAGCTGTTCAGAAATCGAGAAAAGAGGAAATTGGGATTATCGCAACATGGGTACATTAAGAAGATTCTGAACGATTCCGTATGGATTGTTGCAAGGAAGGATTTCTCCCCTTAAGACATTTTATCCACATGTCTAAAGGGATGGCTCCTCAAACTGTCGAGGAAAAGAAATCCATGGCTGGATGCCTCTATGTATTAGTTGTAGGAAACTTAATGTACACCATGATGTGTACTAGGCCAGATATCTGCCATGCAGTGGGAGTGGTAAGTCGTTACCAATCCTGCTATGGAGAACAATACTGGAATGTTGTGAAGAACATTTTCATGTATCTAAGACAGATGCAAGATTACATCTTGGTCTACAGATCCAAGTCTTGGTATATACAGATTCAGACTTCCAGTCGGATATTGATGATCAAAAGTTGACATCAGGGTTTGTGTTCCGGTTGAATGGTGGTGCTGTGAGCTGGAGAAGCAAGAAGCATGACACTACACCAGATTCAACAACAGAAGACGAATACATTGCCGCATCGGATGCTGTAAAGGAGGCGGTGTGGATGCGCAAGTTCATCCTGGAACTTGGCGTAGTTTCCTCTGATACTCCCATCCCGTTACTCTATGATAACACGGGAGCCATTGCCCATACGAAGGAACCCAGATGGCATCAAAAGAGCAAGCACATGGAAAGGAAATACCACATCGTTTGGGAGATTCAAAAGTGTGGTGTTATCGTCATCACCAAGGTGGCCTCTACCGACAACGTTGCTGATCCTCTTACCAACCTCTAACACAGAAGGTTTTTGACCAGCATGTAATGAGTATGGGTTTAAGGTTGTTCTTGAATGGTTCTGAGGGCTAGTGGGAGATTGTTAGCCATGTGAGCCCGAGGCGAACCATTCCTACAATAAATGTTATTGTAATATATGATTTATCAATAAAAGTTATTGATTGTTTCACTCCCTTTATGAGATTAAATGAATGAATGCACTATAAGGTCAATCTGTACAATTAAAGTTATGTACCATGGCAATATTAATAATCATACAGTTGTTGATTCAGTAATAGAATCATAAAGGCTGGTGTTTGGATGAATATCTAAGGAGTTAGATAGAGGACTCATCAAGCACCGTCAAATGATTATTAAGAGATGATCTCCAGCCTGAGTAGGAGATGGAAATACTTTCTCATTAGGCTGATATCTAACCAACCTCTTGATGCAGGTCTTCTGCATAGGAATTGAGATTCGAAGGTGTCAGATTAGTTAGGTCAAAGAGTTGACTTAACGAGATCGAAATAACCAAAGTCCTATATCGTATACTGTCACGATACAGGCACACATCCTCTGACCAGAGACAAATGTGTTACTATATGTCTGAGTATGTACATTTGGCAGACCAATAGGTTTATGACCTAATCAAGGTTTATACACCGGCGAGCTGGTGTGCATATGAGGGCATATGAGTAATACAATCTCTCAAAGGGATCATACGGGTTCACTTGTGAACCGGAAGACATGAGCTCACTCATGAGTCATTGTGACAGATCAAATTCCATGCATGGTCGTCGTGCTTTGGAAGCATGACAAGAATTTGTAGGAATGATATATGCTTTGTAAAAGCATATGATCGAAACCAACTCCCAATGACCAAGAATGAGAAACTTGTTGATAAAATCCTAAAGATGATAGTGTTAAATTGATCTTTATCTTCGGGTTTATCATATGTCTTTCTAGTATGCAGGATGTACAGGTATTAGGAATACCTGAGGGTGATGTGATCATAAAAGATTGTAAAACCGTGACATTTCCATTTTGAGGGAGTGATGAAACATGTTTGGATTTTAGTGACACCTCTCAGTAGAGAAGTAGTCTGATCTTGGTCCAAGTGTTGAACATTGACATGAATGTGATTCAGATGCAATGAGAAGATTAGATTTACGGTCTTGATTTAATCACGCATCTCGGAGAGGTACATGAGATCTGGATTTGAGATATAATCCCAATATCCAAGTCACTATACGTGGAACATACAACCTCCTTGTCCTTATCTCCAAGTATCTGCGGAGAAAGCGCATTATTCTTGAAATGGTTCAAGAATAATTCCATAGTTAAATGATATCTAAGCATTGAGAAATGGATAATTAAATGGGATTTAATTATCTTGAATGATGTAAATTTGATTTACATTATTGGGATGCATGAGAATGATAATCTAATATAATTAAATGTGATTTAATTATTATGGATGAGAATAATGTGGATAACAATATCTAATTATTCAGAATATATTATAAATGTGATTTATAATGTATTAGAGAGAGCTTATTATGATTTATATTTGTTGATTAATTATTGATGTGAATTGAATTCACATTGGATAATTAATTAAAAATGTAAATCACATTTTATTTTGGGTTGTGAATAAGATTCACAAATTTCCAATGGAAAGATTGCAATATTCACAAACAAATTATGAATTATTTTATAGGATAATTTACAATAATTACTGTTGTAAATATTGGAGATACATGGAATCATGCGATCTTGGAGATTGCAATGGAATCTCCCTTTCCTAATAGGAGAAGGGGCGACCACCAATTCCTACAAGGAGAGATATATGGAAGGAGAGATACTCATTTTCATTATATGGAAGGAGAGATACTCATTTTCATTATCTCCAAGATTAGTCAATTTAATTTGAGGACTAAATTATGTTGATTTATCAATATATATATTTAATCAAATTAAATTAATTGTTGTTGGTTTTTCACCAACAAAAATCTTGACCATTGAAAGAAGCACAAATCAATCATCCATTGATTTGCGTAATCTATGGATTGTAATCCATGGACTCCTAAAGTACTATATAGGAAGATGCACCCCTTGCTCTTCAAAAGTGTTACAACAATTGCAACAACAAGCTTTCTCCTCTCTCTTCCATTCTCACGCCCTCTCTTCCTCTCTCTTCTTGGGTGGCCATCTACCCTAGCCCTAGAGGGAAGACGTCGTCGTCGCTTCGCCGTTGTGATGCTGCCTCGACGATCCTTGGTTCACCATCTTCTTTGGTGCTCCACGCTCGCGAAGAAGACGTACGATATCGTGCGATGAGATCAGGGGTTCTCTTGCTTGGATCAAAATCTTGGATTGCGAGAAGCACGCGGTTCATCCCCGAGCTCGCAAGCGTCTCCTCCAAAGATTGGACTTAAGACAGGAGGTCTCTTTTCTTAGAGGCTTGATCGCAACCACGCCACAAGAGGTATTCCTTTATCTATATATGTGGTTAGATGAAACGATTCAAGAAGTGTTCTTGAATCATGTGGTTTCATAACATGATTTTTTTTAAATTCCGTTGCATCGAACAACTAGTGCGACTAGTCGTTCTCGATCGCATTTGATACGATCGCCACGCTTCCGTGATGCGCTTAAGGATTAATTAATATCCTTCTGTCTGGACTCATTTGAGCCATCTAGCATACTAGTACACCCAAGAAGCTATTTACCTTGTCGGTGAGGCATTTGCAACAAGAACTTGCTGACCGAAGGTTGCGAAACAATACCTTCCTCCCCATTCTTCCCCAAACTCCCAAGTCGTCGTATTGCGGAGAAGTGCTAGGTCTTATCGTAACCCTTAGATCCTCGGCAAAACGGCGTGCCTCCCAGCCATCGATCACCCCGATGTGTTGCAAGGAGAAGCGTCTAATCGAGCCACCTAAAGGGATAAATATCATCGAGCCCCTCTACGCTTTTTGTATTCAAAGTTTAACCATGTAAATATTAAATAACCTTCAAAAAATTTTGTAAATGTTGACTATGAACCCCTTACTTATTGTGTATTTGCATCGAGGTCCAATACCAGGTCACCTCACATGCCCATCCACATGAGGCTCCTAGTGTTTTTGCATATAAGACCTCCGGACTTCTTGCATTTAGTTTTAGTATTTAAATTTGTAGAACAAGTGTAAACTTTCTAGGTATTTTGCACGGAGACACTTGTATTATATTTTTATTGCAAAATACCCTTGTTAGGCTTGTAATTATTTATTTACTTATCTATTTTTTTACATATCTCCCGTGCCTCGTTAATTTTGTAAAAAATGTTGTAGATGCTTTATATGATGCTTGTTCATGCCATTATTTTTATTTAGCAATTTACTGTGTTTTTTCATTTATTAATAATTATTCAAGAGATATATTTTCTCTATCTAACTATAAAAATATAAAAATTAGAAAACCATTTTTAAAAATTCTAAAAAAAAGAGAATTTGTAATATTATATATTACAACTCCAGAATAAAATCACAAAAATACAAAAGAAAAATCCTTAAATTTGAAAAAACCCTCAAAAACCCATAAAATTTTAAAAAATCAATAAAAATGAAAAAGTTTCTATCATAAAATTTTATTTATATTGTTTGATATTTACTAAAAATAGTTTTTGGAATTTCGAACTTATTTTTTATTTTTAAAATCCAAAATAATTTGTCTATTATTATAACTCACTATTTTGTAAATTAAATACATTAAAGACACTTAAAATTATAAAAAAAATTAGGAAAATTAAAGAAATAGAGAAAAATACAAAAACTTTTTATTTTGTAGATTTTAATTATATATAGCTATATCGAAATATATAAAACCCTATATAGACTATATATTATAATAGTTATATACTTATTAATATTAGTATTATTTATAAATACTTAATATACATTTCAAACCTTAAAAAAAGGACCATTCTTGTATATATTTCCCTTATTTTTATATATAACCTTTATGTTAACTATAATATACATATTATTATATATACCTAATATATCTTTAAAAAAGAAACTAAAAATATTAAAAATAAAAATAAAAATAATAAAAATAAAAAAATTAACAACATTAAAATATAATACATTAAAAATCCATAGAAATAAATATAATTAAAAGCCCACAAAAAATCAAAAGCAGAAAAAGTATAAAACCATTTATTATTTAATTTTATTAATATATAATAAATGTCCTATCCCCATTGCCCTATGTGATTCGACACTCTATATACATATACACTGTACCCATATATTTTATAAAGTTAAATAAAAATAAAATTTTGACTCACATATTTGCATTGAATTATCATACATGATGGGTTGATTGTTGTATTAGTCGATTGAATGGGTATTGAGAGCCGAAGAGGTGCCGATACGATGATTGTTGGATCTGACATACCAGATACTACATGTCCTCCAAGACTGGATGCTAGGTTCCATGTTATCCTGACTAAACAAATGGCACCGTTATCGGGGAGCAACATAGAATATTATTTTTGCACACATTCTCTATTTTATTTTTCTTGTCTTTTATTTTCTTTTTAAAAATAATTGTTTATCTATTTCTAAACAATTTCTTTGTTGAATTTCTTGCAAGGTCCCACTATGCGAGGATGGCCTTCTAGGAGACCGAGGCAATGAAGTTTGGCGGAGACTGGCTCTTTCTTCATGAGCCGGTAGGAGAGAGCAAGAAGGTGACAAAGATAGAGGAGCAGCTTAGCAATAGTGTAGTAGTTTTATTTTATTTTGAGAGGGAGAGACATTTTATTTCTTCATTATATAATTTTAATAATATAGGTACAAGGACTTTTGGACATTGAACTCTCGCATGCCTATTTTACCAAGTGCATGTTCACTTGGAGTCCCCTCTATTTTCTCGTATTTTATTCACTTTCTCCCTTTTATTCTCCCTATTTTCCCACTTGTTTTATTTATTTTTCATGTTTGGAACGTTCTGCCATTATTTTCTTTGTTTTATGTGATTGAGAACTTAGATTTTAAGAACTAATTGATTGAGTAATTTAGGTCCAAATATCCAATATCTACATGTGCCTATAGTTCTACGCTTGGACATATATCAAATTAAATTGGTTCTTCACGATAATATCAATTCCTTCTTATGGCAATTTCACCGGCTTGCATTCCATATAGTGGATATTTAAATTCCTTGTTTTGCATCTTGCATGGAGAGCGCTAGGAAGCACTGTGAGTCTTCTTACTGAGCACGCATCATTTGATACAAGGGTGAGGTTTCCATCATAGTGTCCACTTGCACGGATTTTCTGGTATCTCCCTTTATTTTTGCTCACTTAGGTTTTTAAAGAAAATCCAAAAAAATATGAGGTGGATTATTCTGAAAAATACTCAACAAAGTGAAAATACAAAAGATAAACAAAGGAGATTGTTTAATAAACTTTGACCAAAAATAAAATTCATAATAGACATCATTGTATTGGGTTCATAGAGCAGAGTGAGGCACAACCCTAGGAAATAGAGTCAAAAATGAAGCCTGAGTACTATCTTGTATTAATTATATTCGTGAGGTATTGGCGTTTCTATCATATGTGGGAGAATAGGGCTTCGTCTGCTTGCAGATTTAGTCACGGGAGTATCTGTCTCATCGTTCCATATCTGAGTACCCCATTAAGGAGAAATATTAGTTTTGCATATTGGCTTCCTCCTCTATTCTTTGGTTGAGTAGTGGATCTGGAACCGATAGAAATGATTCTCTTAAGAAGTGCAGGATACATGTTATAAAGGAAGTAAGAAGTACGAGATACTTTTCTAGTAGTACTCACTTTCCAATAGGGCTAGCCCACTAAGGACTTGTCAAAAGATTGCTTGAAAATAAAATAAAATTGAAAAGATAAAAATAACACAACACTTACGGCTTCATATTGTGCAAGTTCGATCCAATACCACCTCAATTATATGGGGAACAACATTGGAATCACTATGCATACGACCTTACTCTTTCGAGATGCAAAGAGCCCGATCAACGCGCACTCGTATGTCAGAGATATGACTTAGCATAGGTGTCTCCACTGTACAATCAATGATGGTGGAATTCTTCTCCTTGACAGGAGACCATGAATGCCATCTTATGATCCTCCATATCCCATTCAAATTTTGATTGATCATTTGAATCATATTCTCATGATCAAACCTTCAAAGGAGAATCCAGTCTTATTAATTATAGACTGCGTATTTAAATTGAATTACATTAAATTAGTCATCAATGTAATGCAACTAACTAATAAATCATTTGCTTGATATTACTATATAGTATACACCCTCACATAGTACAAATTTATTATTCGAATTAGTTGTTAGAGTATGCCTTAGCCACACATCATGTTATAATTTCTGGAATTAGATCCGGCGATACGCTCGAGTTATGTTGGGAGGGAGCATTTCCTTGACAAACAAGGCGTTAATTAAGGAACCACACCAATAATCCGGTCTATACACCATCTTTATTCCAATTCAGAACAACATAATTGATTTACTTATACTTAGAGCTTTCATCGATCATTTGATCTTGATGACCATGATACTATATAATAATCACTCATAATTTTAGGCATCTTAAAATAATTTTTAAGGATCCTAAGTTTCTAGTCATATCAAGCAAACGAGGTTGGTTTGCATGTAAAGATTGAAATACAACTATTAGAAGTTGGAATTTAGGATTTTCATGTCATGAAGTAATTATTCAAGGTTGTTGTTTGTCATATATTTCTTTAAATAAATGATACATAAATTAATTAAGGTAATTTCCAAAAATGTTTGATTAAATTTGAATGATTAAATACATTAAATTATGCCAACAAGATGACCCAATCATCTTCCGACCCATCTCCACTAAATATCGCATATCTAGGATAAACAGTAATTGGAATTGCACGAAACAAATTAGAGTGGTTTACTGGTTCGATTCTTAACAAAATTGATGCATTTTTAACATGTTTCATTGAAGGAAAATAGTAACCAAAAAATTTTTAGTTGAATATCCAAGTTTACATGCAAAAATGACAATAGTGGGGGAACTTTTTTATTTTAAAATGAGGCACGTTCGATGCCAACCATTGGTGAATCTTTTAGAGAATATTCAGACATTCTAAACATACTTAAGTATCCCAAAAAAATTTTCAAATCAGACATACACATTCACTTTTTCATATCAGAAAAACTATACGAAAAAGCATCTACTCAAAACAACAAGTCCCCGCGCATCGAATATCCAAAACCTTGTTCTCTTAGGTTTGAATCATATCCGAGATCTTTGAACCTAGATTTGATACCACTTTAAGGGGGTCGATTTAATAGAATTGATGTGTGCATCAAGGAAGCGTGGAGATCGCATCGTATGTGATCTAGGTCGACTAGTCCTTCTAGTCGATGAGACAAGGAAAATTAAAATTTTCAATAAAATCATAAGACATGGGAACAATTCCAATATTAAGACATGGGAACAATTCCAGTATTTTTTCATCTTGACCACAAACAAGTATTAAAGTTATCTCCTGTAGCATGGCTATGATCCTTGTGTCTCTAAATGAAGAGACCTAATGTCTTAAGTCTGATCCAACGTATAAAACACTTGCAGATAGGTGGATGAGACGCACGCTGCCCACAATCCTTGGTGACGATCTGAGTTGTGAACCTCCTGATTTGGTCGTACGAAATTTATCTTCTTCCTCATGAGCAAGGGTCATCAAAGAAGATGGAGATATAGGAGAAGTCGATCTGGCATCACAACAGCAATACGACAACGGTGATGCTCTCCACGAACCCTAGAGTGGACGTCCACTTAGGGTTGAGAAAAAGAGCCCCTTGTACGTGTATGAGAGAGAGAGAGAGATATTTTTTGTTGCTTTAACTTGTGTGTCAAATTATCTTAAAAAAGAGCTAAAGTTTTGCCCTTTTCTTATACAAAATTAGATGGCTAGGATGAGTTTATATCAATGGAAACAACTGATTAATCTAAAAGAAATAGGTCTATTGAATACATTCTCCAATATTTAATTTCAATTAAATCAATTCATTGTGGAATTATAAGGAAAGGAGGAGAGCCCCATTCCAAATTAGGATGGAAAACTGCCAAGGAGGCTTTCTCCTTATGGCCGACTCCTAATAGGACTAGAGTCTTCTCCTCTTTCCTAATTGATGAGATTCTCAAATCTCATCATATTTTCCACATGTTTCAATAACTTTTGTTTCTTGAATTTTCACCAAAATAAGTTCAAACTATTTTGTGATAATTTCAATCATACCATTGATAATTATGAATCATAATTATCCATCCAATATTAATTATAAATCATATTTACATTTAATTGTATAATGTGAATCCAATTAACAATTAGTTGTGTAATGTAAACCCATTTCACATTAGCTTATAAATTATAAATTATATTTACAATTAAATCTCTCCATGATATTATGAATCACATTCACAATATTAATATAATTATTGTGGTTAGTGCTATCCACATTAATCATATCTATGATAATTAAATCCAATTTACTTACCTTAGATGTATTTCTGAATGTGCTCAAATGTGGATCATATCGACATTATTAGTGATAATTAAATTATATTTAATCATCAATTTTCCAAATACTCGGATATTGTCAATAATAGAATTATTTGTGAACTCTTTCAAGAACAATGTGCTTTCTCCTCAAAAACTTGGAGATAAGGACAGGGTGACTGTATATTCCATGTATAGGGACTTGAAAAGTGAGATCTAATCTCATATCTAGATCTAGAAAAAATCTCTCATAGATGTCTGACCAAGTCATACAGAATATCCAATCTTCTCATTGCATCTGAATCATATTCAGACAAATGTCCAATATTTAGATAAAGATTGGATAACTAGCCTACTTAGTGGAGTCATTAAAATCCATACATGTCTCATCATTTCCTCGGAATGGAAGTGTCATGGTTTTAAAATCATTTAAGATCACATCACACTCAAGTATTCCTTATATCTGTACATCATGCATACTGGAAGACCTAGAATAACCTGAAGTTCTGATCTTATTTAAATCGTCTCCCTCAGGTTTTTATCGTTAAGTTTCTCATTCAATCATTAGGAGTTGGTAGCAATCATATGCTTTCTAAAAGCATATATCACACCTTCGAATCCTGACATGTTTCCAAAATAAGATGACCAACGTTGGAATTTGGTATATCCCAATATCTCATGAGTGATCTTAAATCTTTTGATTTAATAGTGAACATGTATGATCTCTTTTAGAGATTGCACTACTCATATGACCTTATATACACACCAACTCACCGATGTATAGACCTTAATTCATCATCAACCTAATGGTCTACCTAATGTACGTACTTAGACATATAGTAATGTGTCTATCTTCGGTCAGAGGATGTGCGCCTATACATGACAACATACAACATAGGCCTTACTTATCTTGATCTCGTGAAGTCAACTCTTTGACCTAACTCATCAAACACCTCTGAATCCCTATTCCTATGCAGAGGACCTGCATCAAGAGGTTCGTCAGATATCAATATTTGAGTAAGTATTTCCATCTCCTTCTCATGCTTGAGATCCCTTCCTGATAATCACTTGGTGATGTGACTGAGTCCTCAATCTAAATCTTTAGATATTCAACCATACACCAGCCTCTATGATCCAACCTTTATATGATATCTAGATGGATATGCGACATAACCCTAATTGTAATAATGGATCTATTGTGCAAACTAATTATTCATCATTTCATATTAAGGGGTGAATTGCAATAACTATTATTGCATAATGGTTCCTCGTGGGCTCACATGTCCAACAGAAATAACCGTAATATATTCTCAGATTTTTCCTCTTCGATTCATCACTAATATTCTTACATCTGCTAACTTTGCATTCTGTACAAAACTCCAACTTTAAATTTTCTTTCCAATATAAAATGCAATTATTTGGGCATGCATCAATTTTCTCATAATTTAATCCAAGAGAACGGAACTTGATTGCATCCTTCCAATCTTTTGGAAACTTTTCACAATTATTTAATATCCTTCTAATTAATTGCAACACACCAATCATCATCACCACTGTACAACAACTCCTCACTTTCATCTTAAACATCTCCAATAGAAATCATAACGAGATATTTCAATTCCTAGGAAGAGAGGTGTAACTGCATCCACTAAATTTTCGCATAATTTTCTCGAATCAATTCCGTACTTTCATCTGAAATAGGTTGACTAATATCTTATTACATTTCAAACATGCTACCACAACCATCTTTCTCAATTAAATCTCTGCCACGATCAACTGCTTCATTATTGTGTTTCGACATCTTATAATTTCCTTTACCGTGATGTGTCTAATTCATATATTGAAGCCAAATTCTATTAAATATAAGGTGCTCATATACTACACCTCTATTGTTAGTCAGAATGTTATTATTCTAACACATGGACAACGAATGTTATGTCCTTCACCTCCAACAATATGGTATAGTGATTCGTACTGAAATGCCTAATCTAAAAAAATGATGACATCTTAATTATATGTCCGATAATCATCAAATATTTTGTTTATCCAACTCTCGATCATTTCCCTATATCATATAAATTAATATACTGTGAAATAGAATTCATTTTTTGGGGATAATGGGAATTTAATCTAACATTAACTACTACATCAAACCCCAAACCCATTCTAATTTACTAAGGATCATATCATCATTAGATTTACAAGGTATTCAACCTCGACCTACTAAATTCTCCAAACTAGGGGATGAAATATCGATATATCAATTCTCATGCATGTGCTCAACATATAGAGTGAGAAGCAGGTGACCCTTTTCATAAACCAAACAATGTAAGGAGTAATCTAACTAGATCAATAAAAGTTTAATGATATAAATAAGATTGTTGGTTCAGCTTGGCATAGTCAACTCCCCTTTGACTACCTTGTGGAAGGGGATTTGCCTTCTTATTCCATAGATCTCACCTGCTCTTTGACCTATGTTAAAGACTACAATGATTTCAATTTCTGGCAGGATGATTTGTTTAGATGGGGATTTATGTGATCACTTCCAAACTATTTTGTGTTGGTCATGGATCAAAGGATGCAAGTTGCTCTAGCCTATTCTAACTCTTGAATAAAATGTTTGAGGAGTTTCTACAACTCACCAAGTTCTCGACAAGTGTTAAGGAGCCTTCTAAAGGGCATGCTTATCGAATTGGTGTGATGGGAGATTCACAATTTATGAAGACTTACATGGTCTGTTGTACATCGATGGTATTTGATTAAGGGATTATTGGGATGAAATGCAAAAGGATCTACCGATGGAAGGGGATGGTTCCACGGTGAGTATGGGAAGCAACCAACATCAATGGGATATATGTGGGTAACATGTTGGATTCTCATCATTTCATCATTAAAACTAAAATAAATATCTCATTATTAAAAATAAAATCAATAATCATCTTATTGTTCCTTACTTAATATTGGTCTCAAATTAATATCAACATGCATCCATTCCAAGGAATCAAAACTTTGTTCATACACTTGATAAAATATCAAATTCAACAATGAAACATTTTAGATGTCATAAGTTACCCGAATTTGTCTCGAAGGAAAGAGGCAAAGGAGATCTATGGAGAAGCGATGGAGAGTGCAATCGGTGAGTATGAGGGAGTGTGCCAACGGATGAGAGGTTGAAGGTCTTGAGTCATCAAGGGCGAGAACTTGAGGTGAGGAGCAAGACCTTGGGCAAATGGTATATTGAGAAGGGGACCTTGCAAAACCCTTAGTAAAGGACCATCGGGGATGGTCTTAAAATCGTCCCCTCTTGTCATGGTCGGGTATGGTTTACTAAA
This sequence comes from Ottelia alismoides, assembly GCA_037367405.1. Taxonomy (NCBI): domain Eukaryota; kingdom Viridiplantae; phylum Streptophyta; class Magnoliopsida; order Alismatales; family Hydrocharitaceae; genus Ottelia; species Ottelia alismoides. Next base: position 211,064 of record JAZKJV010003628.1, on the reverse strand, counting down.
GATCCTCCCCTATGAGCTGGAAAATGTAAAATTTACCAGGTTTACCTGAAGGATATGATTTGAGCCTTAGCGCATCACAGAAGCGTAAAAATTGCATCGATCTAGAGCGACTAGTCATACTAGTTGCTTGAGGCAGCAGAAATTAAAATTGTTAAAGAGATAAAACCACATGATTCGAGAATACTTCTCAAATCATTTCATCAAGATCACAAACAAGTTATAGGAATACCTTTTGAAGCATGGTTATGATCCTTGTCTCTAAAGTAAGAGACCTTCTGTCTCAAGTCCAATTTGATGCAGATGACACTTGCGAGTGTGTAGATGAGATGTGTGCTTCTTGCAATCTGAGTCGATGATCCGAGCAATGAATCTCCTGATTTCATCTCACAAAATTCGACGTCTTCTTCACGAGCAAGGGGCACCAAAGAAGGTGGAGATCCATGAGCAGTGAATCCGACAGCACAACAGTGTGGCGACGATGTGATGCTCTCTAGGTCAAGATATGGATGATCACTCTTGAGAGAGAGAGAGATGAGGCGTGTAGAGAGAATGGAGGAGAGAGTTTGATTTTGCAATTACATTGTCAAATTAAAAAATTAGGGTTACCCTCTCTTTATACTATATTGGATGTCTATGGATCACAATCCATGTGCTCACAAAATCAATGGTTTAGATTGTTTTGTGCTTTTAATCAATGACCCTGATTTTGTTGCATAAATTTTCAGCAATAAATTTTATTAAATTAAATTAAATTAAATATATCGAATAATCTTAAATATAATATAATTCAATCAAATCAATAAGCATAAAAGGATTTGGAAAGACGTAAGCCTCCTTCCAATCATGGAGTGATCGACCACTTTGATTTAGGACTCAAGGGTTGTTGTCCACTCTCCATAAGAGGAAGGTGGCCTCCTTCTTCCAATTATGTGAAATCTTATATCTCACATAATCCTTCATAATTTGCAACAACTTTTATTGAAATTTATTCACAAAAATAATTTTCAATTATTTTGTGACAATTTCAATCTGACCATTAAAAAATAGTAATCATATTCATACATCCAAAATAAAATAAAAATTATATTGATAATTAATTGCCCATTGTGAATCTAATTCACATCAATATTAGATTCATAAATACCAATTAAAATTAGCACTCTCTAATATATTGTAAATCACATTTATACTACATATGAATAATATGGATATTGATATCCATATTATTCATATCTTTGATATTTAAATCATATTTAACTATCATATATATATATATATATATATATCTATTCTCATGTATCTAAACAATATGAATCGTATTCATATTACTCATGATAATTAAATCATATTTAATTATCAATTTCCCAATGCTCAGATACATTATCAACAATGAAATTATTCTTGAACTCTTTCAAGAATAATGTGCCTTCTCCGTGGATACTTGAAGATGAGGACATGGCGATTGCACGCTCAACGTATAGTGACTTAGATATTGAGATTATATCTCAAATCCAGATCTTGGGGACCTCTCAAAGATATTTCATTAAATAAAAATCATAAATCTAATCTTATCATTGTATCTTAATCGTATTCTGTTCAATGTCCAATATTTGGACTAAGTTTAGATTACTTCTCTACTGAGTGGAGTAATGACAGGCCATAGCGACTCAGGTTAAGGAATTAGATAAGTAGAAGGTCATTGCGACCTGGATCACGAAGCTAAGTCAACCATAAATTAAGAAACCACACGAACCACAGATAAAGCGATCAAAACAATGTCAGCGATCTCTACTATTTTATTTTAACCTGGTATAGCGACCATGGTCGAACTCAGGGAGCACGATAAAACCTACGAAGTAGTTGTGATCAGAAAAATAAAGGCATTTTTTTATTAAATTTTAATTTTTCATTTTTTTACATTTTCAAAGTAGGAAAAGGCAAGCAAAAGAAATAAAGCAATAAAGCACTAAAGCAGGCCTTTACAATTTTTATTAAGGTTAAAAATGCTCAAAAATAATAAACAAAAATATTTTTATGTTTTTTAAATATTCATATGTTTTTGATAATTTTATGGGGTGTTCCCATTTTTACATGGTTTTATAAAAAATCAAATAAGAGCTAAAAACACAAACAATGCAACACCAGGAGACTATTACAAAAATTAAAAATAAATAAAGTATCCTAATGTTATGGAGGGTAATTTTATGAGATACTAGATAAAAAGGACTACAATTAGAAACTGAAATTCTATTTTTTTATTTTTCTAGAATTTTTAATGATTTTTATGAGTTTTTGAGTCTTTTGTAATTTTTAATGTTTTTATAAGGGTTTTTAGCATAAAAATGCTATTGAAGGTAAAGCACACACTAATTTTTTAAATTTTTAAAATAATTTTTATAATTTTTATGTACTTTATAAAACAGACAGAGCAATTTTTATGTGTTTTTTATTTTTAGAAAATATTAAACAATATTAAATTAATTCACAAAAATTACCATAAATATTACATGTTAGCAGGAGCTAACACCAAAATTTATGTAATTTTTGGAGTTAATTTGATAATTATTTGATTAAGAACAACACACACAGATTGCAGGACCTAATTGCAATTATACTAAAGTTCCAGACCAACTGATAACATATATGAAAATCTCATGGCGAATAATGCAAAAATCCTAAGGTATTCACGCACATGCTTAAAAATTCATGATCAGGGGTATAAATGCAATTATTAGAAAACTTCTATTCAAAGTATAATATCCATGAAGTTTGGGGTAAAATATGTAAATATACTAGACATGCACGTGGGACATCACGTGAGTTCATACAAATAGGATTAAAATGTAAATACTGGAAAGAGCAAGGGTCTACGTGCAAAATAAGCAAACTACAACTTTATTTATAGAACTATATAATAAAACATAAAAGTATGGTGTGAAAAATGCAAAATACCCCGAGGAGGTACGTGGCATGCGTGGAAAGCGTCGTGGTCATACGAACCTGATCACAATAGCCTGTTGATCTGACGGTGCAGAGGATGCTGTGGACGTGCGATTGGATCTGACGGTACTGTGCTAATCTAATGGTCGTAGCGGCCTTCTTGTCGGGCTGCTATGATGGGAACTGGAAGGAGGGCCCCCATCTAATGCTGGGGAAGGTGGCAGCAAGAACAGGCGACCTGCGAACTTCTCCTGAGCGTAAGTGGAGATCCGACGCTTCGATGAAAGATCGGAGGAGACCAGTAGCTTTGTGAGAGTGCTCTGTGACTAATGCGGTGCTCCTATGGAGACGGCAGCGGTTGGATGGATGTGGCGGGGACGTGCCACTTAGAGCTATTTCTCCTGAGCAGTTGGGGGCTCAAAGGCGGTCTACTAGGCGAGCCAACACCTACAATGGGTAGAGAAGACTCAGGGCGTGGCTCCGGTCTAGGTTATTGAAGCTAGAGTTGAAAGAAGCGAGGGCGAATGGAAGTCAATCTGCAGCTAAGGTGGTGGGAGGAGATCTCGGCCTTAACCTTGACCTCAGGGTCGAGTGCAAGGATGATTAGGTTGCGATACAAGGTGGAGCGATCGTAGAGGGTTCGATCGATAAGGATAGGATGGGGTGAGGTGGCTCCGACCAAGGTGGTCGGGGTAAATGACCTGCGGTGGAGGCGAAAGGAAGGATTTGATGGACAAGAAAAATGGAGTCGAAAGAAGTGTTACCTGAGGGTGTTGATAAACTCAGCGACTTCAGGCAGAGCGGAGAGGGGAGGCCGTGGCCTTGACCATGTTGTGGCAGGCAGGGAAGCTAGACGTGGCAGAGGACTCCGACCACGTAGCTGAGCTGCGTGATTACGCTACCAAACTCCAATTCGACGATTCTCTCCGACAGTTGTCACTCAAGCGGAGGTGTCTAGGGGTGAAAGAAGGAGCAAGGCACGAGCTGCCGAGCTGCGGAGGTGGAGGAGATGCTTTATAGGGTTCACAAGAGGCTGGAATGTTCGATCGATAACGCGCAACCCTAAGAAGATCCATGCTTTCCTAGGGATCTGCGAAGGTCATGGATCCTAGGAGGAAGCTCGGGCAAAGAATCGAGGTGAGAGAAGGCCTGATGCGATCAGGAAAATGGGAGAAAAGGCTCTAGCGAAGAGATTCGAGTCGGGTCAGCCCTGGAAAAAGACGTTGACCGGAGGTCAACATCCGGTCTGGACCAATTCAAATTATTTTTATATGATTTTTAATTATTTTTATGAAAAATAAATTAGTGTGTATACAATATGTAGTATTATATACATGTATACTATACCTATGTATTACGTACAATTATTTTGTTTTGTTATTTTTATACAAATACGCCCAATTTTATATTTTATTTATTTTCAACATGATTTTAGGAGTACAAAATAATTTTTATTTTATTTTTATGAGTTAATTATAGGTTTAAAATAAATAGGTGATGTAATATATATACATGTGCTTTGCACAATGAAAGAGGATTTTATTTTTATTTTTATTTTATTTTTAGAAATATGTACAAGGAGGTAAAATAATAATTTTATTTTATTTTGATCAAAAATAATTATTTACATATATAGGTAATATGAACAATATGGAGTAGGCCATATATCTCTCTAATTATTTTATTTGGTGATCCGGTCAAGGCTTAACCTTCTATTGGGGTTCGGGTCACTCTGTATTTATTCTAAATACCTCCTTCCTTTTTCTTTTCCTTTATTATTTTATTTTGCACAAAGACATGCTAATTATGCAAGGTTGACATATGCATGTCGAATGCTAACTTATTGTTTTTTATAGGTATTTAGATGCTGCTTTGCCAAGATAAATAGCTAAAATAAAAGAATAAAGAGTGAGAATCAGGGATTCATCACCCCCTATACTTTACCTTTGCTAGTCCCTTAGCAAACACTTATTTGGAAAAGAAGTGAAAAAGAAAAGAAAAAGAAGGAGAATCAAGGTCGATTAATAAACTTGCCTTAATTAATTTGAAGTATGGATCTCAGTCAGACCTTTGGATTATTAGTTTGTCGAAACCTTATCGGGACCTCGGTTTAAGACTCAACAGCCTCTAAGTTCTACCAATCTATGGTCAAGACTCCTCAATAATCCAGATCAGAACAAGTCTACATACGTAAACTCTAATGACCATGTATCTTTCCGTGTACTGTGTAGGTGATATGTAGCTCCCCACCTTAGAAATGACAAAGAAACAACCTCGCTCAACAAGGTAACTCTAATTCCTCAGTCTAGCAGCTCTTTCCTCGAGGAACGAGATGTTTCCTTCTAAGTTCAAGTTCAACCGGCTCAAGAAGAGGGGGGAAGAAGAGAATGGACGGTCAATGTAGCCATGTATCCTTGGGAGCCCAACCAATGTAGCTAAGTCTCCCGCTGCAAGCTTCATGAGATGAGAAGGTGTAATACATAAGCTTTGCTTTATTTGACTATATACACTCCGGCAGCCATTTTATTTTCTATCAGGCCTGTCCACTTTTTTGGAGTTTTTCTTGCTTTTGCACACACATTTTTTGATGTGCGTATGTACAACATATCTACATGGTGCAACATATACATAAGGACTTTTTCTTCTTGAGCCAGTAGACTATCCATATTTTTTGAAGCATTATTGCAACCCACAACTCCTGTTTTTAGACCTCAACACCGCCAGACCAAGTTGATATGCACATCCCTCCCTAAAGGAAGACAAGAGGTTCCTCCAAGAAGTACTACCCTCGTATGCTACCCCAAGCCAAGGAAAGTTGCCTCCTCACCACCTCATCCGTGGAGAGCTATGTGTAAGGTGTTGGTCCAAGTAAAGCCATTGTCTGTGAGAGTCATGAGTTCACTGTTAAATGTTGTACTTAGACTCATCAAGATGACATGTGAACATAGCCTAGTGGACTCAAAAAATTAAGTCACTAATGGACTTGAAAAGTTTTAACCCCAAATCCTATAAGGTTCCTCTGAGAATTAGGTGGATTAAGGTCTTAACATAGCTTCATTTTCCAATTTAATTCCAGACTAGTTTAAATGTCAATTATGATTTAGAAGAATATACAAAATTATGTATCAAACTCTTTTTATGTAGTTTTTCAAAATTTTTGGAAACATGCAAAATTTTTGAAGATATGCAAAATTTTTAAAAAAGTTTGAATACATGCATGCATGAATGCAGAAGTTTTGCAAACTACTTACAAACATTTACACACGAGTTTTTGCAAACTTTTATTTTCAAACATTTTTCAAAAATTTTATACTGTATACATAATTTTGGAACAAAAGATATTTACAAAGTTTCCACAAACAAAACATTTGTATAAACATTTGTACGAAATAATTTTCAAATAGCTATTTACAAACATGTATGCGCAAGAAAGAATTTTATGTGCAAGGAAAAATTTAAAATTTTCTTGATTTTTAGCTTTGTGGTTTTTAGTCATTTTATGTATTAACACACTCACACAAAGTATGAGTTATGGCTAAAGTATGTATGCAATATATACTACACCCCTTATACTTAGCTCGAATGATGTCCTTAGAGCGATCAAAGAGCGAGAAGAAGACATAACTCGTTCTTAGTATAAGGAAGTGAAAAGAAGGGCTATACTACAATGATGAATGAAAGAATTAAAATCAATAGAAGTCGGTGATTCCCCCTATACTTAGGATCAAGCAATCCTAAGTATAGAAGATTGTACACCAGGGGAAAACCAAGGGTTAGAATGTACCGGGTCTACCTCCCATATACTTAGGGTAGAATATCCCTAAGTATAAGCAGTAAAACAGAGGTAAAAAGAATCAAAAGAATATTAAAAAATCTGACACCCCATATACTTAGGGTAGAGTACACCTTAAGTCTAGCATAATCAAAAGGTGGAGATGGGGTATTAGACAAAGAATGTGCGACATGGACATTTGGATCTATATAAGGGCAGAAGATAGTGATAATCAGGCATGAGATGCAAATGATGTGAGTCAAAGACCACATCTCATGTAAAATGAATCGGAGCCACGTCAACGATCAACGGATTATGATCTAGATATGGCTTGAGGCGATGACCGTTAACGCAAAAGGTGGACTCAGATGACATCTCTGATATGTCGATACTACCATTGCCATGCACCTTTCAGACCAAGTATGGTCCCTTCCACTTACTCTGCAATTTTTCTGGAAATAATCTAAGCCTGGCATTGAATAACCATACTCTCTGATCTGGCTCAAACTGTTTATGGTTGATATGGGAATCATGCCATATTTTCACTCGCTTCTTATACTATAGGCTACTCGAAAAGGCTATATCTCTAAGCTCCTCCAGGGATGCCAATTCTGCCTTCCTTTGATCTCCTATACTCTCTTGATCCAATAATATCTCAGTGACAACCTAAAGTGACTTATGCTTAATGTCCACAGGAAAATGGCATCTCTTGCGATAAACAAGACGAAAGGGATACGTACCCAAAGGTTTCTTGAAGGAAGTTCGATATGCCCACAAAACCGAGTCCAATAGCTGTGACCAATCCTTTAGGTCTGGCGGACTACCTTCTGCAGTATCGTCTTGATCTCCATGTTCGATAGTTCAGCAAGACCATTGGTTTGAGGATGATATGGAGTGGCGACTCGATGGTCTATGTTGAACTGTTAGCAAGGGCCTTTACCTTGTCGATGATAAAATGAGACCCCCCGTCAGATATCAATAGTCTAGGCACTCCGAACCGTGAAATTTATTCTTCCTCAAAAATCTGCAAACAATCCTAGCATCTGCGGTTCGGGCGGGAATGGCCTCAACCCAATGACTCACATAATCAACAACCAATAGAATGTACTCGAATCCTTGACTCTTAGGGAATGGACCTATGAAATCGATGCCCCATACGTCAAAAACCTCAAAGAAGTGAATGAGCTGCATGGGCATCATATTACGTTGTCCACAAGTGCCCATCCTCTGACAGTCAGTACACCTCTTTACGAATCCATCAGAATCCTTGAAGAGGGTAGGCCACTATAGGCCAAATTGAAGCACTTTATGTACTGTTTTTCTCCCAGAATGATGTCCTCCTACCTCAAGCTTGTGGAATTAAGTGAGGACACTATAGTGCTCCTCTTGAGGAATGCACCAACGCCAGATGCTATCCCCTCCTTCATGATAAAGGATGGATCCTTCCAATGGTACGACTTGGCCTTCGTGAGGAAGGTCTCAAGCCGCTGCTTGGGCCAACCCTGTGAAACTTTCTTGGTGACAAATTTTTCACAATGTCGGCGTACTAGGGGAGCGAGGCGATAGAAAGGATCACCTCATCTGGGAAGGTCTCAGTAATAGGCTCAATATGCTCAGATTCCTTAAGATGTTCCAATCGGGAGAGATGATCCGCCACCACATTCTTAACTCCAGGCTTATCCTTAATCTCAATATCAAACTTCTGGAGTAGAAGGATCCATCTAGTCAGTCTCACTTTGGCATCCTTCTTTGTCATGAGGTACCTGATGGCGGTATGATCAGTATAGATAGTCACTTTGGATCCAAGAATATACGATCTGAACTTGTCCAAGGAAAATACTACGGCTAGCATCTCTTTCTCCGTGACTGTGTAGTTTTGCTATGCGACATCCAATATATGGCTAGCGTAGTGAATGATAAATGGTAATCCATCCATCCTCTATCCTAGCACAACCCCTCTGGAAAAGTCAGAAGCATCCATCATGATCTCGTATGGGAGAGACCAATCAGGCGGCTGAAGGACTTGAGCTTCAACAACTAGATTCTTGAGAGTCTCAAAAGACGTGAGACACTTATTATCTACAATGAACTTGGTGTCTTTCGTCAGCATATCAGTAAGCAGTCGAGCAATCCTACTGAAGTCTCGAATAAAACATCAGTAGAACCGACATGCCCCAGAAAAGACCGCAACTGCCGCAGGTTGGACGGTTGATTGAGTTTCCTAATGACATTCACCTTGGCTGGATTAACCTCTATGACCATGTTGGAGATGATATGACCAAGCACCGTCCCCTGAGTCACCATGAAGTGACTCTTCTCCCAAGATAAAACAAGATGCACCTCAATGTAGTGCTGAAGTACTTGGTCTAGGCAATCAAGACAAGCATCAAACCCGTCGTCGTAGACTGAGAAATCGTCCATGAAGACCTCTAAGAAATCACCCACCATGTACGAGAAGATGGACAACATGCACCTTTGGAATGTCGCCGGGGTGTTACATAGACCAATGGGCATCCGTCTGAAAGCATAAGTCCCAAATGGACAGGTGACTACCATTTTTTCCTGATCTTCGGGCGCTATGGCCACCTGATTGTAGCCGGAGTACCCATCAAGGAAATAGTAGTGACTCTTCCCAGCTATAATCTCTATAATCTGATCAATAAAAAGCAGCGAGAAATGATCCTTCTTGGTGGCCTGATTCAGTCATCTGTAGTCCATACAGACCCTCTAAGAAGTGGGTACCCGGGTAGCGATCTCCTCTCCAGACTTACTCACAACTGTAGTGATACCCATCTTCTTGGGTACCACATGCAATGGACTAACCCACTTGCAGTCGGAGATGGAGTAGATAAAATCGGCGCTCTACTATTTGAATATCTCTTTCATGACCACCTCTCAAAGATTCAAGTTCAGCCGACGCTGGAACTTACGTGATGGCTTCGCGTCCTCTTCGAGATAGATATGGTGGGAGCACAGGGCCCGACTTATCCCATGGAGATCAGCTATGCTCCATCCTATAGCCTTACCGTTCCTTTCAAGAAACTCCATCAAACGAGATTCTTGCTCTCCAGTTAAAGCTGCTGAGATAATGACTGGGTACATCTCATGCTTACCCGCGAGGAATCTATACTTCAGCAACTGCAGCAAAGGCTTCAGTTCTAGGAAACTAGGAGCTGGCAAATCTGGCTTCTAGAATGTCTGAGTGAATGAAACCAGATCTGAATGTGAGAACTCTTGCTGATCATGGAACTCTGGTGAAGATGGCCCTGCTGGTTTGTCTATAATCGGCGTTGGCTCGGTCTCTACCCTAGCTGCTGTCTCTGTAGGAATCAGACAAGGAAAATAATCATCGAAATCATCCCAGTCTATGTCTGAATCTGAGGTATCTGAATCAGAAGCACAAAATGAAATTTGTTTTGCTATCCTGAACGCGGTCGTCAGCCTCAAAAGTGTCCTTGGCCAAGAGTGTGCTCTCTGAACTCTCTTCTGCAAGAAGCTATAAATCTACAGTGTCTGACGGTGAGAGAAGGGCTTGTGAAATAGGGTCGGTCCAAGCGGCTTCATCATCAGTGATCACAAAGTCACACTCCTGGTGGATGTCTTGCTTTATATCGGTGGACTTCTCTGAGCAAGCTGAATCTCTTGCTCTGGTCTCGTCGATCATCTTTGTTTGTATACTTTCACCCTTGACACGAAATTACACCTTCCCGTTATCATGATCAAACACCGCCTTAGATGTGGCCAAGAATGGTCGTCCTAGAATGATGGGGGTATCTGCCACAGACTCAGCGATCTCCATGTCCAACACAATGAAGTCTATGGAGAATTTCAGGCTCTGAATTGTGACGACTACGTCCTTCAACAACCCTTTTAGCCTCTTGACAGATCGATCAGCAAACTGAAGGATTGTCCTGCTCTGTCAAAGAGGGCCAAACTCGAATCGGTCGAGTAATGCTGTCGGAAGTAGGTTGATGGAAAAGCCACTATCTAATAAAGTATGATCAAATCTCTGCTCATGAATGTGGTATCTGATATAGGGAGCTCCTGCATCTGGCTTCTTGGCTGGCAGACGGTTCTGGATGGCGAAGCAGGTGGTACGGGTGAGCACATGGGTCTCTGCCTGATGGTTCCTCTTCTTCCTACAGATGGTGGTATTCTCTCTCAGGATCTTTTGGAAAAGAGGGATGTGCTCAAGTGCCTCCTGTAGAGTCAGCTGAATGTGGAATCTGTCTATCATCTACTGGCTGAACTCTAACTGTTGGTTCTTTTTTAGGTTTTCTTTTTTATTTCCCTTCGCCAAGTGGAGTGATTGAGGGAAGGGGATGGTTGGTCCCTCCTCAGATAGAGGACTAGGAACAGGTTCCTGCTGCTGTGAAGGAATGGAATCCATACAAAGGTCATCATGCATCACATATGGACTCAAAGATGAAGAAATCTTTCTTTTATTAATTTTTTGGTGTTTTTCATATTATCATGAGATACAAGAACTGGAGGAAACACAATTGAAATAGAAGTGGTGGCCTTAGTACCACCCACGACATCTATCTTCGTGGAATCAGTACCGCGCTCTATCTCAGCATCACTACGAATGGTGGCATCAGTACAATCGGCTACATCTGGAGAGGCGACAATGTCAGTACCGTTGGCTGGATCATCATCATCCTTGGTTGTCAGCACCACCTTCATCAATACCGCTGTCCTCATTGTTTGACGCTCCTAGATCATCATGGGGTCATCACTCAGATGAGGCATCGTCGGTTGGCATCCTATCGCTCCTAAGTGACCTAAAATCATCATCAAATGTGTATGAAGAAATATCACCAAATGACTCACTAGGAGTGGTGGTCTCTGTGAACTGTACATGCTCAAATTTCCTCTTGAGGTTGTTCGGGTTGGACTCGATCTGAGCGAATATGGCAGTCTTGCCCTTTATGATATCCCTCATCTCCTGGAGAAACTCGTGCATCTCCCATCTAAGGATGCCTGCTAATCTGAGAGTATGCGGGCAAGATCGTCAAGGGCCATGTTCTCATAGGCTGGGCCGTGAGAACCAGACAGGTTGCCTCACTGAAAATGAGCTTGCTAGAACTGGTGAGGGGGAGGCCGAGTAAACTGTTGCTGAGGTTGTTGCCTCCACTGTTATCCCTGCTGGTAGGGATGAGGACCTGACTGGTAATAATGGTGTTGGTGGGAGTATTAGGGCTGCTGCTGTTGAGGCTGGCTGCTCGATCTGCCTTGAGCTGGAGGTTAATGCTGGGACTAGGTGCCTCTGGTAGACCACCTGAATCCAGGGTGATCGCGATGGATCCCAGGTTGTCGGTCATGCCAAATCTCGTTGACTTCCATCAACGGCTCCTGCTCGTAAGGGTAAGGGGGAGAACTGCCAGTGGCTGACCCTGCTGATACACCACCATCTGAGTGTCACGAGATGGCGGTGGTTGAGAATACTGGGGCAATTGCCGAATCGGCTCTGCCTGAATCTGGTGGACCTGGCGGTACTAGGAAGGTGGCTGGGAAGAGTTGCTGCTGCTGGGGTCAGCCCATGACCTGAGGCGGGGCTGAGAATCCGTCTGTGCCTTCTGGAGACACATGATTTGGGTCTTCAGGTCACTGAGGGGTCTGTGCCAAAGGATCGATCTGCGTCATGCCCCGGTACTGCTTCTTCTCAATGATCTCTTACAGTCCAACTTCTTGCTAATGATTGCCATGTCAGCTGCCGACGACTCTGCATGTGCTACTACTAACGACGAAGTGGATGGACCCGTATCAACACGTGCTATCCTCTGATAGGACACGGCCTGTGGAAGCAGCTTCTTCTGTATGTAGACCCGGGTCTGGGACATCACGGTGTAGTTTTCGACCATCTCCTCATAGATAGCCCAGACATGGTCCTCGTCCTTGGTGAAGTAAGAGCCCCCGCAAGAAGCATTGACAAACGCCTACAGCTCCGGTGTCATCCCACAAAAGAAACTCTGCACAAGATTGGGCTTGGATATGTCATGGTGTGGACACCGATTGATGAGCTCACAAAATCAATCCCACACCTCATGGAACTGCTCATTGGGGATCGTTGTAAAGTTGTTGATCAAAGCCCTCACTGCATTGGTCTGGCCGAGTGGATAGTACTTGTTCAAGTACTCGGTCCGGAGCCGCTCCCAAGTGGTAACATATCTCCCTAAATGCTTTAGCCAGTAGGCTGCTCTGTCAACAAGGGAGAATGGAAATGATATCATCTTTATGGTGCCCTCATCCATAAATTTGTCGTGGACCGTGCTGCAGATCATCTCAAACTCCTGTAAGTGCAGATGCAGCTCCTCGGTGGCTAGCCCATGGAACTTGGGCAAGAGCTGAATCGTCTGGAGGCTGAGCTTAAAGTCGCCCAGAATCTCAAGGCTCTAGATCCAACGATAGGTGAGGGTTCCACCAGGGTTGTGCATCTGCCTCATTAGTCGCGGATGTCTGCCTGCCTTGGGCTGATCCTTCGGGTGTCCGTCTGCTCCTCCTCCAGGTGCTGGGATGTCTCCACTGCCTGGTTGGTCTCTATCGGCACGCATCTGTGCTAACTCTATGTGCACCTCGACCATAAAGGCTCCTTGATCTCTGATCTATCTCTACATCGTCTCCAGGGAGGCTAAAAGTGTGTTGTTGATGGCGCCCTGATATAGAACATAGGTCAAACCCTTAGGTTTTCCATCGGTACGCTCCTCACTAATGGCCATTTCACGGGTCGCTGCAAAGGAAAAAGACCCGAACTCATGTACCGTCAAATGTATAAATATCTGTGCTGGTCTCTGCTCGGGAACCTCACGAATGGAAGAAGGGTGATTGAGGGAGAACAGGGCGGAAATGAACTCGGGTTCGAAGAGCGGGTCTAGGATCCCCAAAACCTCCATAGATAAATGAGGCAGAGTGCTCAAGAGTTGGTCTACCAAAGGTAGTCTAATGGATCTCCGGCCCATCTTCGTGATGTGGAAATAGTGCGGATGAGATCTGCAAAGCAAACAAGATCAGAAGTCAAACCCCCAATTCACCTACTCAACACGAGCTGACGACCGTAAAGGATCGGTCGATTCTTTTGTCAATTTTATTTTAGGTGATAAATTAATCTTGCAGAGCGATTAAGCGAGCTTGTAGGAACCCGATGCTTCCAAGAGACTGTCCCAATCCTAAAGCTAGATATTTCCTTGCCAGTATGAATTGTGGACCGTTCACCGTCTACCCGATCAATTCAATCTATTAAGGATGTCATGGTCCACTTTATTAGTTACCCGAGAGATTCTCACTGTAGAACGACTAACCCCAAGACCAGTAGTCTAATGAGAGTTCAGGTTTGGCTCTAGCCTAGTGTGTGGGTCACTCTCTCGCTCAAGAAAACCAAACAATGAGGGGGTGACTCTACCCAAAACAAATATTTTTATGTGAGGTGGGTTTTAGGGTCAAGTTTGCTTAAACAGTCCTAATTTTATGATGTTCACTTTTTATGTATTTTTCAAATAAAAACAATGCCTAACGATGTTTTCGATCTCCTGAGTATTTTAAGTCCAAAAACAGGGGGAGAAGTCGACTAATGCGCGGTCAAATACAATGATGCATGCAAAGTAAGAGATGCGTACCTGACTCCAGCACTCTACATGTAGGGTGATCCGCGCATAAATTTAAAGACAGAATTAAAACTAATCTAAATGATGCAATAAGAAAATAGTCTTAGACAAGCAATTTCTAAAGATCGCGAAGCACAGTACTTAATTGATCAGAGAGAGAGGTCGATGTCCGGTCTCGGATGCCGATCAGTGTCTGCCACAACAGATTCTACACGCGTTGTATACAACGTCTAGTGGCACATGACCTCTCAATCAATCAAATTAACTTTTTGTCATGAATTATTGATAAGGTCCAATTACGAACTATGGGTGCAAGCAGTCTATTAGGGATTGGGCCTTAAGTTATTTACGTCACAATCAAGGAAATTCCTAAGTTTAGGGGCCAAATTTTTTGAGAATCAAAGAGAAAAATGGCAGTTAAAACAAAACCGATGAAAACCGTGGTGATGTCCCCCGAGCACACCGCTGTTCAGCGAAACAGACCCTGATAAGCCAAGTTCAAGAAGAAGTGTCCAAGGGTCCTGAATTATTACAATAATAAAGAAGTCTGCTGAACTGAAAACTACTCTACTCTACTCTACTCTGCTCTATCTAATATAACAAATCCTTGTTGTCCTCCTGCTCCTCTTCAAGTACGCTTACTCCAACTGATAGCCGCAACGTCCTCGGGCAGTCCCTCGCACAAAAAGCCAAGCAAGGAGAATGTCAGAAAATCATTTATATAATATAGAGATAAAAAGATATAAAAATCTGAAAAGACTACCAAGCCGTGCTCCTCAGCAACGACACCATTCAGATGACAGGACTTAGCGACTCGGGTTAAGGTATCAGATAAGTAAAAGGTCGTTGCGACTTGAATCATGAAGTTAGTCAACAAGAAAACAAGAAACCACACAAACCACAGATAAAGCGATCAAAATATTGGCAGTGGTCTCCGCTATTTTATTTAACCTGGTATATCTAGGGTCGAACTCAAGGAGCATGAGTAAAACCTACGAAGTAGTCGTGATCAGACAAATAAAGACATATTTTTATTAAATTTAATTTTGCAATTTTTTATTTCCAAAGTAGGAAAAGGCAAGCAATAGAAATAAAGCAATAAAGAACTAAAGCAAGCCTTCATAATTTTTATTAAGGTCATAAATGCTCAAAAATCAGAAACAAAAATATTTTTATGTTTTTAAATATTTAGATGTTTTTGATAATTTTATGGGGGTTTCCTATTTTATAAGATTTTATAAAAATCAAATAAGATCTAAAAACATAAACAGTGCACAACCATGACAATATTACAAATTAAAAATATTTAAAGTATCTAATGTCCTGGAGGGTAATTTTATGAGATACTAGATAAAAAAGACTACAACCAGCAACTAAAATTCTTTTTTTATTTTTCTAGAAGTTTTAATGATTTTTATGAATGTTTGAGTCTTTTGTAATTTTTAAGGTATTTATAAGGGTTTTTAGTATAAAAATGTTATTGAAGGTAAAGCACACAAAGACAAGCACATACTAATTTTTTGTAATTTTTAAAACAATTTCATAATTTTTATGTATTTTATAAAATGGACAGAGCAATTTTTATGTGTTTTTTATTTTTAGAAAATATTAAACAATATTAAATTAATTCACAAAAATTAACATATAAAAACAATTTTTATGTAATTTTTGGAGTTAATTTGATAATTATTTGATTAATAACAACACACACAACTTACAGGGACCTAATTGTAGTTATACTAAAGTTCCAGACCAACTGATAACATATATGAAAAGAGCAGGGCGAATAATGCAAAAATCCCAAGGTATTCACGCGCATGCTAAAAAATTCATGCACAGAGGTATAAATGCAATTATCAGAAAACTTTTATTCAAAGCATAACATCCTTGAAGATCGGGGTAAGACATGTAAATATACCCGACATGCACGTAGGATAGCATGTGAGTTCATACAAATAGGACTAAAACGTAAATACTAGAAAGAGCAAGGGTCCACATGCAAAATAACCAAACTACAACTTTATTTACAGAACTATATAATAAAACATAAAAGTACGATGGTGAAAAATGCAAAATACCCCAAGGAGGCACGTGGCACACGTGGAAGGCGTCATGGTCGTATGACCCCGATCATTGTAGCCTGTTGATCTGGTGGTGTAGAGGTTGTTGCGGACATGCGGCTGGATCTGACGGTATTGTGCTGATCTAAAGGCCGCAGTAGCCTTCTTGTCGGGCGGCTATGATAAAACTGGCAGGAGGGCACCCATCCTACGGTGGGGAAGGTGGCAGCAAGAACAGGCGTCCTGTGAACTTCACTTGAGCGTCAGCAGAGATCCAGCACTCTAATGAAGGATCGGAGGAGACCAGTAGCTTCATGAGGTTGCTCCATGATTAATGGGGTGCTCTTGTGGAGATGGCAGCAGCTGGATGGACGTGGCAGGGGCGTGCCGCCTAGAGTTGTTCCTCCTAAGTAGTTGGGGGCTCAAAGGTGGTCTACTGTGCGAGCCAACACCTACGATGGGTAGAGAAGACTCGGGGCATGGCTCCAGTCTAGGTTATTGAAGCTAGAGGTGAAAGAAGCGAGGGTAGATGGAAGTCGATCTTTAGCGAAGGTAATGGGAGGAGATCTCGACCTTAACCTCGACCTCAGGGTTGAGTCCAAGGATGATCAGGTCGCGGTGCAAGGTGGAGCGGTCGTAGAGGGTTCGATCGATAAGGACAGGATGGGGTGAGGTGGCTCCGATCAGGGTGGTCGGAGAAGATAACCTGCGGTGGAGGCGAAAGGAAGGATTTGATGGACAAGGAAAATGGAGTCAAAAGAAGAGTTACCTGAGGGTGCAGATAAACTCAGCGACTTCCGAAGGAGCGGAGAGGGGGGGTCGTGTCCTCGACCATGCTGTGGAAAACAGGGAGGCTGAACGCGGCGGAGGACTCCGACCATGTAGCTGAGCTGCGTGATTACGCTACAAGACTCCAATCCGACGATGCTCTCCAGCAGTTGTCACTCAATTGAAGGTGTCTCAGGGAGAAAGAAAGTGCGGCGCACGAGCTGTCGAGCTTCGGAGGCAGAAGAGATGCTTTATAGGGTTCCCAAGAGGCTGGAATGTTCGATCGATAGCGCGCAACCCTAGGAAGATCCGTGCTTTCCGAAGGATCCGCGAAGGTCATGGATCCTAGAAGGAAGCACGGGCAAAGAATCGGAGTGAGAAAATGCCTGACCCGATCAGGAAAAATGGTAGAAAAGGCTCTGGCGAAGAGAATCGAGTCGGATCATCCCTAGAAGAAGGCGTTGACCAGAGGTCAACATCCGGTCTGGACCAATCAGAAAAATCGAATATACATAATATTTATAAATTCAATAAAAATAGTAGTTGCATTCAAAATAAAAAGTATATAAAATGAAAAATGATTATTATTTTTCAAACTATATTTATGTGATTTTTAATTATTTTTATGAAAAATAAATTAGTATGTATACAATATGCAGTATTATATACATGTATACTATACCTGTGTATTATGTACAATTATTTTTGTTTTGTTATTTTCACACAAATACCCCCAATTTTATATTTTATTTATTTTTAATTTGATTTTAGGAGTAAAAAATAATTTTTATTTTATTTTAGGAGTTATTTACATGTTTAAAATAAATAGGTGATGTGATATATATACATGTGCTTTGCACAAGGAAAGAGGATTTTATTTTTATTTTTACTTTTTTTTAAGAAATATGTATAAGGAGATAAAATAATAATTTTATTTTATTTTGTTCAAAAATAATTATTTACATATATAGGTAATACGTACAATACAGAGTAGGCCCTATCTCTCTCTACTTATTTTATTTGGCGATCCGGTCAATGCTTGACCTTCTCTTGGGGTTCGGATCATCTATATTTATTCTTAATACCTCCTTAATTTTTCTTTGCATTTATTCTTTTATTTTGCACAAAAACATGATAATTATGCAAGGTTAACATATGCATGTTGAATTCTAACTTATTGGATTTATAGGTTTTTACATGCTGCTTTGCCAAGATAAATAGCTAAAATAAAAGAACAAAGAGAGAGAATCAGGGATTTATCACCCCCTATACTTTACCTTTGCTAGTCCCTTAGCAAACACTTATTTGGAAAA
Organism: Ottelia alismoides; assembly: GCA_037367405.1. NCBI lineage: Eukaryota > Viridiplantae > Streptophyta > Magnoliopsida > Alismatales > Hydrocharitaceae > Ottelia > Ottelia alismoides. The sequence continues at coordinate 192,610 of JAZKJV010003628.1, read as the reverse complement.
GAAGTGAAAAAGAAAAGAAAAGAAAAAGAATAAGGGATTACTGCATTCCAATATTGTTCTCCATAGCAGTTGGTAACTGCTTACCACTCACACTGCATGGCAGAAATCTGGCCTTGTACACATCATGGCGTACATTAGACTTCCTACCGCCAATGCATAGGGGCATCCAGTCATGGCTTTCTTATCCTCAACACTTTGAGAAGCCATCCCTTTAGATAGGTGGATACCATGTCTTAAGGTAAGGAACCCTTTCTTGGAATTCTCTAAATGAAAACACCCCAATATCTTATTAATATACCCATGTTGTTACAATCCCAAAATCCTCTTTTCTCTATTTCTAAATAGCTTCAGACCCGAGATATAAGGGGCTTCTCCAAGATCTTTCATCTCGAAGGGATGGGACAACAAGATCTTAACATTAGTCATAATATATGTATCATTCGCAATGATAAGGATGTCATCTATGTAAAGCATGATAAACATAGTGATTCTCCCACTAAGCTTCTTGTACACACATGATTCATCAGGATTCTGAATAAAATCATAACTCTTTATGATTTTGTCAAATCTGATGTTCCAGCTACGAGAAGCTTGCTTGAGCCCATAGATGGATTTCTTCAACTTGCATACTTTGTCCTTCTCAGTTTTGAAGTCCTGGGGCTTCTCCATATATATATATATATATATATATATATATATATATATATATATATATATATATATATATATATCCTCCTCGAGATATCCATTGAGGAATGTCGTCTTAAAGTCGATCTTCCAGATGTCATAGTTAAGATATGCAGCTATAACTAGCAATGCCCTGATGGATATAAGCATAGCCACAGGAGAGAATGTCTCATCGTGGTTGATGCCTTCTCTCTGTGTGTAGCTTTTGGCTACGAGCCGCGCCTTGAATGTCTATACTTTCCCATCATGTCCCATCTTTCTCTTGAAGATCATTTACACCCAATGGGTTTTACTCCTCTAGGTGGATCCTCTATGGTCCATACACCGTTCTTGTGCTTGGAGTCTCATTCAAACTTTATTGCTAGCATCCATCTATCCATGTCATGATCCACGTGTGCTTCATTAAATGAAGATGTATCATTGTCAGTTTCACCTGACACATGGAATTTGTATCTTTCAGGTGGTGCAACCACCCTCGAACTCCTTCGAAGGGGCATGTGCTTCATCTTTATTTACATCTTCAGTTTCTAATTCAGAAAGCTCAATATCCTTAGGAAATTCAATGAGTTCCTTCACTTAATTTTTGTCTTGACTCTTAAGGAAGTCATCCTCCAGAAATTTTCATCTCTAGAGATAACCTTTTGAGTCTCATGATCATAAAGTTGGTATCCAATACCGTCCTTTACATACCCAATAAAGTAGCACTCTCAAGTGTGAGATTCTAGCTTACTTGCATCTGCATTCTTCGCATGGAAAAACCAACCCTAGACCCACAAGTGTCTGACACTGGGTTTGGTACCATACCAAAGCTTATGAGATGTTTTGGGTACAGATTTTCTAGGAATCTTGTTCAAGATATATATTGTAGTCTCTATTGCATATCCCTAGAAACTAAGAGGCAAATGTACTTTACTCATCATTGAACATACCATGTCCATGATGGTCATGTTGTTTATTTCAGTAATACCATTGAATTGGAGAGTTCCAGGAGGAGTGAGTGAAAACTCGAGTCTCGCGAGGGTCTTGTTAATCCATAGGGCGGATCAACAGTCGTCGAAGCGAACGCTCATAAAACCCGAATAATTCAATAATTAACCCACAAATAAAATATAGCAATGCAAATAAAAATGTGGAGTTAAAATTTATTATAACTCTACAACAAGTGTGTAGGTGCAAGTTTGTGTAGAGGTCGAACACAGGGAGCAAATGTGATAGACTGGAAATTGAATTCAAAATTTGTCCTTTTCTCTTGTCTTGTTATTACTTTTTATATGGGTTTTTAATTCTATATTTTTTATGGATTTTAATTTTTACATAAACTTTTAAATTATGTTTATTTTATAATTTTTATTTCCTTTTTATATTTTACTGATTTTTAATTTCTTTTTCTTTTAATTATAATTATAAATATAATTATAAATATCACTGAAAATAAACAAAAATTGTAGAATAATTGTTTTGTGTTTTTTTATAATTTTCTACTAATTTTGTGTTTTCAAGTATTTTTGCTAATTTTTGTATATTTTTAAAGCAAAAAATCCAAAACAAATATTAAATAAATAGGTCGAATTTATTTGAAGATAAAAAATAACAAAAAGTGTCAAAATTTCACCAAATAAATTTAATATATAATAAAATAATATAAAGAAATTTTAGATACATAAATAAATATTTTTAGGATTTTTCGTGATTTTTTATATTTTTATAAAGCATTTTGGAGCCTTTTTATTTTTAGTGATTTTCTCTTTCTATTTTTAGAGATTTTGGTTTAGAGTTGTAAAATATTTCAATACAGAATATATATTTTTAGAAATTTTCAAAAAAGGTTATATTTTTATGGATTTTTACTTCAAATAGGGCAAAATATGCTCTTTTTACCAAAATATTTAAAATGCCTAAAATGCAAATCTAAAAATATAACATGAAATTGTATGATAGCAGGAAGTTAACCCTATATTTTCATATTTTTTGGAGCAAGGATAATATTTATAAAAATTGAAAAACAAGTACAAAAGTGATTGAACTAGCATATTTGCAATTAAAAATAAATTCAATTGCTATAGTGTAAATTACCCAAAAAGTTACAACTAATATTTGAAATTTAAAGACTAAACATAAATACAAAAATCCACAGAGGGTCACATGCAAAATCGCCACCTCACGCGAGACAACATGTGAGATGATGTGGCAAGGACCCAAATGCAATATAAAATAAAGACAGGGGTCTACATGGAAATTTTATAAAACTTTTAAATGTGCTAAATAATCTATATGATTAAATCAAAAAGATAAAAAGAAAGGTTATAGATTTTGCAATTTACCCCTACTGTGTTGGATCGAGCAGCTGCGAATGGATGACTGAAACACGTGGCTCACTCTCCTCGTACGATGATAGTTCACGAATGGTTGGTTGGGATCAGATCCAGGAAGAGGATCGATGGTTAGTGCGTGGACGCATCCAACGATTATTGATCAATCTGACACTAGGGCTTGAATGGACAATGGGGAGATAGCCAGGAAGAACATGGAAGAATACATGTTCTTCTAATCTTCAATGTTGCAGTTATGTCCTCAAGCCTCCCTCTCATTGTTGAGATGCTCTGAAGCGTCCTCAAGTTGATCTGTAGCTCTTGGAAGCCTCAAAAGTGGCATGGACCCATCGGTGGGTCATGGCTGCTTGGATAAGAACAACGCTCCAGGTACCTTCTTCCTCGATAAAATTTGACCCAAATGAGTCTTAACCCTCTAGTACCTGCAATAGGATGCACGAGCGCACAAATACGATGGTCCTGTAGGTTTTAGTTAATGGAGTGGATGTGAAATGGTTGTGGGTGGGCATCTCCGACGAGCGGAGGAGTTGGAGATGCAGATCTATATATCCATGAAGGATCTGGTAGAATGGTGATGCCTTGGATGTAGAAGGGGCGTAGGGAAATGAAATGATGGCAGAAGGAAGGGTAAAAAACAAGATGGAGTCACAGGAGAGTGTGCCGTGGACAACATAAAGTTGATTATACACTAAGGCGAGGGATTAAACAATAATCTAATGATAAGAAATAAAAATGTGATATACCTAGAAAATAATTAAAAATACCTCAAGTAGGATGGAACCCGCGAGATGAGTACCGCACTAAGAGGATCGTCGAAGATGGTGGAATCGTCCTCAACACTCAATCTCCTCTCTTCAAACGGTCAGGGGAGCTAGCTGTCACCTAGCTCCATCCCAGGGACATGATCTGAAGGGAGAAGCAAAGCGGAAGAGATTAAAAAAGTTCAAGTAGGAGGTGGAGGTTTTTTACAGGCGAGAATAGGTGGCAAAATTGAGGTGAATGGCTCGATGCAGGGCTCCTCAAATCGATGTGTCGATGGAGCGTGAAAGAGAATGGATCGAGGAATAAAAGTTGTGAAGGAATCTCTCAGAAAAATTACAAGTCTCGAGCTGCAAAAATTGAGGAAGGCAAGGTCAAATCGAGATCTAACAGTGCTATAACTTGGGTCAGAGAGTTGACCACGTCAATGGGTGACGTGACCCGATTGAGCCACGCTAGCCGAAAAAAAGACAAAATAGAGTTAAAATTCAAAAATAATTAAAAACAAATTAACAAATGATATATTTGATTTTTGGTCAAAATATGAAAAATATTTATAAATTTATTTAGTATTTTAGTCTGATTTTTATTTATTTTTACCACTTAATTTATTACAAGTTACTTTTTGGAGGTCCATTTATAGAAATTTTTACCTATATTATGGGTATTTTATTTTCATTTTGTATTTTATATTTATTATTTTATATACATAATTTATATGTTTGTAACTCATTTTAAGTATACACAAATATATTTTTATTGTATTTTTCTGATGTTATTTTGTACACTTAAATAAATGTGTATATATAATATGTAGGTATAAGTATAATACCTATGTATTTTAGTATGTTATTTTATTTTTAATGTATTTTTATAGTTTTATTCTATAGTAAATATGTACATATATTATAAATAATGTTTGTAAAATTATAAAATTATAAAAATTATAAAGAATTAATAGAATGAATATTTTATTCAGCTATAGTGTACAATAGGGGTCGAAAACCTAACTTTTACATAATTAATGGTGATTTTGGTGCATTTTGTGTTCATGAGGAGAAGATATGGGTATGGGAGTTTTGAGTTTTGGCTTTTTATTTTGAGTACAAAAAAGTACAATGTATTTTTTGTGTGAAATTAATATTGTATTTTTTATATATCTCTAATTACAACTTTCATGTGCAAAGTTTATTTATTTGAGGTATAAATAATAAAGAAAAAATGGGTCCCAAAAATGCAATATTGAAGAAATAAAATTAGGGTTTTTATTGTGCTTTTGACCCTTATCTCCCCCTACTTTATTCCTTGTTAACCCAGTCATCAAGATGTCTAGGTCGCAGGGTTTTGGAGTCATAAAATGCCTTTGTATTTTTTCTTTTCTTTTCATTACTCTTTTTTTCTTTAAATAATGTATTTTATAAAATATCTATACTAGAGATAATGAATGCTAATTTATGCAAAATAATACTATTTACATGCATTTATCTCAGGTTTAAAGACCGAAATGAAAGAATAAAGGTGAGGAAATGGAGATTCATCACCTCCCATATACTTTCCTTTGCTAGTCCCTTGCAAACACTTATGCCTATAAGTACAGAAAAAGAAGACTAAAGAAAACAAAAGAAAGAACCTGGATTGATTTTAACTTTCAAACTTGTCTCCATAAAATCAAAATTTGGAGCTTAAGTCAGACCTTTGAATTTTAGGTGTGGTCGAACCTTATTGGGAATTGGATTTGAAACACAACAGCCTCTAAGATCCACAAAACTCTGCTCAAGCCTCCTCAATAGCCAAGTCAGAATAAGTTAACTCATGCGCAAACCCTTACGAATATGAATCATTCTTGGTGTGTGTGTGTGTGTGATATGTAGCTCTCTTTGGCTGAAGCGATAAAAGTCAGTCTTCTCCAACATGGTGACCCTGATTCCCCCATCCAACAACTCTTTCCTCAAGAAGCGGGGTATTCCCTTCTAAGATCAAGTACAACCAGCTCAAAAAGAGGAGGTGGAGAGAAGAATGGACGGTAGCCAGTGTAGCTACCTATCCAGGATGCTTGACCAGTGTAGCCAAGTCACCCGGTTGTAGGCTCACATGGGTTTGACTTCGAAGCTCAAGCTTGCTTATTTGACTATACACATATACATACTTTGCATGAATTTTACTTTCAATCAAGCATGTCCACTTTTCTGGAGTTTTTAAATTTTGCATCTTTTTCGAATACTATTAGCAGCATTTACATAAGGATTTTTCCTCTTGAGCAGTAGACTATCCTTCTTTTTAATCATTATTGCAACCTACAACTTCTATCTTTAGACCTCATGGTTACTGGATATGTTTGGGTATAATAGCCATAAATGTGTGACTTTTGATATTTCCATTTGCTTGAGTCTCATGCCAGCAAATCCAACCCTCTACCACTTCAACTGAGGTGAGCAAAATGTGAGGTGCAAGTGTGCAAGCTAGGTCATTATCAACAAGAGTCGTGTGTGTGCTTCGAGATATTCTACTTAGGCAGTCAAAATGACAATGAGCCATGTTTCATGGTCTTAAGGAATTAAATCTAGCAGACATGAAGTATCTCGATTCTTGTTCCTATAAGGTTCATGTGATTGAATAGTTTAAAGCCCAACCAAGCTCCAATCTTCGGATTTAACTTAGATTAATTCAAATATCAATTTCAATTCGAAAAATGCAAATGCTATGTACATCGCATAAAATGTGTCCGTGAAGCAATTTTCTGATTTTGAACTTTTTATGGATTTTTGAAAAGGTCTTGCAAATTTTTATGCAAGTTTTGAAAAGGTTTTGCAAATGTTTTGGGATTTTTAATTTTGCAAAATTTTTAGGGATTTTTCAAAAATAAAAGATCCTTAAGAAAAGGAAATAGGTACATATATCTACACAGGAGTGCTTCTTCTTATTTGCAAGAGTTTGGAATTTAGGAATTTACACGTTTGTATATACAAGTTTTGTAAACAATCTTTATTTGCTTGAATTACGTATAATGTTCTCAAAATAATTTGAAAAGATTTTTACAAACATTTTGAAAACTTTGTTTTGCAAATTAATTTGACAAATAATTTTTACAAACATTTTACAAAAATTGAAAACCATTTTGTAGAGATTTTTTAAAAAGTATCTATAGATTTTTCAAACTATTTTTGTAACCATTCTATAAACCATTTGTAAATAGATTTTAAAAACATTTTATTTTAAACAAAGCAAAGAAATTTTTACAAACAAAATATTTTTATAAAGGTTGAAAATATTTAATAAAACATTTTCCTAATAGTTTTCAGAAGTTTTTTCAAAAGGATTTTCAAACTATTTTTCAAACATTTTGTAAAAAAGCATTTTTAATATGATTTATTAATCAGTACAAAGAATTTAATGAATTTTATACAAGGGTGTAATTAATTGTACTTTAGCCATACTTATTAAAAATACGAAAGTATGAGTTATGGCTAAAATATAGACGATCCCCTTATACTTAGCTTGAGCTATGTCCTCATAGATCAGAGAAAAAAAGAGAAGACATAACTCGTACTGAGTATAAAAGTTAGACTACAACGACCAAAGAATAATGAGTCAATAAATGAGAAGTTGATCTTTCCCATTATACTTAGGATGAAATAATCCTAAGTATAGCAGACTGTATTCTACATGCAGGGATGGTTGAGGGTGGGAATGAACATATCACAACTCAGTCTGTCTCTCCCTATACTTAGGGTAAAATAAAACTAAGTATAGATAAAGAAAGGAGATGGTCGATGGGATCAAGAAAAGAATTCAATAAAAAGGAAGAATACATGGGGAGAATGTATCTATCACTGCCCCTATACTTAGGGTAAAAGAGCCCTAAGTATAGGCAATAACAAGAGTGATGAAAAAGAATGAAGAATGAACACTCATCCCATCCAACCCCTATACTTAGGAAAAAGTACGTCCTAAGCAAGGCAAACACACGGAATGGGGTGGATGAGAAAAACGGTGGATGCAAGGAAGAAAATGGAAGCAGATATACAAGTGGAGGTTGTAAAGAGATCAAGAAGGTAGAAAGCGAACCTTCTTGCATGATTGCTGAGAAATGGGTTTGAAAAGGAGCAGGTTGATATCAGGGATATCAGGAAACACAAACCGATCAGGATTGACCTGATGAAGGTCCTCAGTGGTCTCAAAATGGAAAGGCACGAACTTATCAGCCGAAGTAGTGTGGTTACTATCGGCCTGGGAAGTCTCCATTAGGTCTACACAGAAATGCTCGGATTCCTTGATGAAAGTAGTAAGGTCAAATTCAGCCTGTGCATTTCTCCTAAGTCTACCCTCCGCTCTAAAGTGTCTATAAATTCGGCCTGTGCATTTCTCCTAAGTCTACCCTCCGCTCTAAAGTGTCTATATCGTAAATGTCACTAATGTCATCAATACATCACAACTCACTGGAAGGGGGAACTCCAAGGTCTATGCTTATCGAGTCTTCCTCACAAAAGAGGAATCCTTGGGTCTCAGAATCATCCATCAAAAAGCAAATCTCTCTGATATCAGTAGATAGGTCATAGTCCTCGGGGTCATCTAACACGGGCACACTTTCCTCGGATGCAGGTCTCAGGTCAGTGGTGGGTGTGGTGATCAAGACAACGCTCTCGTCAACAGAATGAAAACCAAATCTTTCCAGATTCATAATCAATAATGGCTCTCGCATAGGTGAGGAAGAGTCGTCCCAGCATGATTGGAGGATGCTTTTCAGGGATGGAGGTCTCCATAGGCAATACAATAAAATCAAAAGTGAAGCTCATGCCTTGAATCTAAATAACGACATTCTCAAGAATACCCTTTGGCCTCTTTATTTATCCATCAACAAATTGACAAATCATCCCGGTCTTCATGAGAGGCCCTAGATGAATAGTCGTACAAATGAGAATGATATTATATTAATCGAAGCACTATCGTCAAGGAGAGTATGATCCCAGGAATGGTCATAAATGGTGCATCTCCTAAGGGGTGTAATAGTGTTCCCTTTCCTAATGTGTGGACGGTGAGTGATGACGTAGGCAGTGACCATGGTCAGAATGTGTCGCTCAGATATGCGTTGTCGCTTTCTCTTCTTGGGTGTGGACGCAGATAATTGGTTCATAGCCTGGTGAAGTAGGGCCTCAATGATCTCATGAATAGCTGCCACCACTTCTTATTCAGTCAATATTTTTTAAGATTTTGGATCTCCTCCATATAGGGGAGGAGATCAGAATCATCATCTACAGAAGGATGACTAAGAGAAGTCTATACAGTGTCATCCTTGGGGTCAAAGGTAGGGACTGTGGTGCATATGTGTGTGGGTATAGGATCTGGCATGGGTGCCTTCTCCTCACATATTGACTCGGCTAGGTGTCTCCCAGACTCTTTTTGGACTTTTAAATGTTCTCATTTTTCTAATTTTGGGCAATTGAAAGCTCTCATTGGTGTCCTCAAATGAATCCATGAAATCAGATGGTGAAGCAGCATTGTGGCTCTTATTTAGGCCGACGAGGTCATCTATTCTCTCCTTCATGTGCTCCATCATCTGGGTCAAGTGCTCAAGAGTGGTCTTCATGAGAGGTGACTCCCACAGCTCAATATTGAGTGAGTGAGATGGTGGGAAATGTGAGGGTGGTGGTGGGTAAAAACCAAAATCTGATGCCTGAAATATTGGATTAGGTAGATATGTACAAAAAGAAGAATCGGGAGTGAAGTCCTTCTGCTAAAATGGAGGTTGGCCGATTGGAGAGTGAGAAGGATCTGCAAAGTCCGTATAAAAATAACTCCAATCGACCACCTCCAAAACAAATGATGGGGATTAGGAGAATATGGTAGTCAAATCAAGATATGCAAGAAAAAGGCAAAAATGTATAGAGAAGATCGAGTATGCACACAAACAAACACAAACAAAAAACAAACAAAAACCCCTCAATTGACCTACTTAACACAATGATGACCGTGAACGTTTGATCTTTTTATATTTTTAAATTTTAGAGTCAGGTGAATTTCAAAAAGTTATACAATCACGTAGGTAAGCCTGAGATTTGGGCACTAATCCTTAGTGTGCACGTATCAAGAATAAATATAAATACAATGAGGGGTTACTCTCCCCAAGACAAAGATCTTTTTCTTTTTGATTTTAGGGTCGAGTAATGTTAGCACTCCAAATTTTATTGGTTATCACTTTTTTTGGATTTTTATAAAAATGCACGAGCCCTAACAAGGGATAAAATCCTTCAGTATCCTGTGTGATCAAAATCAAAGGGAGAGAGAGGAAAAGCAATGCAAGCGTAAATCAATGATGTATGCTCAGATATAGATGCTCACCTTGCTTCCAGCTCTCTTCATGCAGATGCTAAGCAGAATCGAAACCTATACTATATGCAATTCAAGTTGTTGAAATAGCCCTAGAATAGTAATTGCTATTATCGTGAAACACTAGATGCTAATTATCTTGAAAAGAAACCTAAGATTCGATCTTGGAATCTTCTCGCTGCCTACCATAGTGAGTCTAATTATTACAATTAATTGTCTCTCTCACTTCAAATTACAAATAAAATAAAATAAAACACAAAAGGTATTGTCTTCAAAATTCCTCCAAGTCTTCCTTTCTCTCTCTCTCTCTACTGTCGGCTAGGTCAGAAAAGCCGACTCCGCTTCACATGGGTGCGTAGGTGCTCTTAGGAGTACCTCCCTCGATCCTTGGTCCCTCGAAACAAAGTCAAACAAAGAAGATTATTAGACAAGTCAGAAATAATATCAAATAAAAATGATAAATAAATAAAGAGGTAAATAGATAAAAGAGAAGAAACAAAGGACCACAATCTATGCGACGTTGCTCCCCGGCAACAGTGACATTTGAAAAATGTGAAAATAAAGTATTCTAAAATGAGCCTCACAAGGCAAGGACTCACTTACTATGAAGACCTCTCAACAATCGTGTCTAATCAATAATCAACCCACACAATGTATAGAAAATCAATGCAAGAAGTGTGAATCGGAATTTATTATACTCTACAATAGATTGTATAGTGGACAAGTATAGTAGGGGTCGAACACAGGAAACAACTGAGGATAGACAATCAAAAATTGGCAGAGAAAGATAATAAATGATTTTGAGTATTTTAGGGTATTGGATTTTTTTAGTGCATTTTTAATTCCTATCATTATATTAATGTTTAATCCCTCGCCTTAGTGTAGAATCAACTTTTCTTCGTTCTCCATAGCACACTCCCCCATAACTTCACCTTGTCTCCGACCCGCCTTCTGCCATCATTTCATTTCCCTGAGCCCATTCTACATCCCAGACATTACCATTCAACCAGACCCTTCGTGGATCTGGAGATGCACATCTCCAACTCCTCCGCTCATCGGAGACACCCGCTTGTAGCCATTTTGCATCCACTCCACCAAATAAAGCCCACAGAACCATCGTCTTTGTGTGCTCTTGCATCCTATTGCAGGTACTAGAGGGTTAAGACCCTTTTGGGGTCAAATTTTGTCGAGGAAAACGGTACCTGGAGCCTCGTTCTTCTCTAAGCAGTCACGACCCTACCGATGGGTCCCGACCACTTTTGAGGGTTCTAGGAGCTGTGGATCAACTCGAGGATGCTTCAGAACATCTCAGTTGCGAGAGGGAGGGCTTGACGACATAACTTCATATTGAAGCTCGGAAGAACATGTGTTCTCCTTGTTCTTCCTAGATATCTCATCGTTGTACGTTCAAGCCCTAGTGCTAGATTGATTAGCAACTATTGGATGCGTCCACGCCCTGACCATCGATCCTCTTCTAGGATCTGATCTCAACCGACCATCCGCGAACCACCATCGTGCAAGAACGCGCCATGTGTTTCAGTCATCCGTCCGCAGCCACTCGATCCAGTGTAGTAAGGGGTAAATTGCAAAATCTATACCCTGCCTTTTTGTCTTTTTTATTAATATTGTAATTTATTTAGCATGTTTAAAAGTTTTGTAAAATTTACATGTGAACCCCTATCTTTATTTCATATTGCATTTGGGTCTGTGCCACGTCACCTCATGTGTCGTCCCATGTGAGGTGGTTATTTTGCATGTAAACCCCTGTAGATTTTCATATTTCTGTTTAGCCTTTAAACTTCAAATATTAGTTGTAACTTTTTGGGTAATTTGCACTATTGCCCTCGCATTTATTTTTAAGTACAAATATGCTAGTTCAATAATTTTTTTGTTTGTTCTCTAACTTTTATAAATATCAACCATGCTCCAAAAAATATGAAGAATTAGGGTTAAGTGCCTTCTGGCATAAAATTCCGAACTATATTTTTATATTTGCATTTAAGGTATTTTAACTATTTATTAAGAATAAAAAGAGCACATTTTGACCGTGATTGAAGTAAAAAATCAATAAAAATATAAAACCTATTTGAAAAAGTCTAAAAAATATATTTTATGTATTGCAGTATTTTACATCTCCATAACAAAATCATTAAAAATATAAAAATAAGATCACTAAAATTAAAAAGCTCCAAAATCCTCTATAAAAATATAAACAATCACCAAAAATCTCAAAAATACTTATTTCTAGCTCTAATTTTTCTTTATATTATTTATTATATATTAAAATTGATTTAGAAGAATTTCGATACTTTTTGATATTTTTAATGTTGAAATAAATTCAGCCTATTTATTTATTCCTTATTTTGTGATTTTTTGAATTTAAAATTATATAAAACTCAGCAAAAATAACTAAAAAATCTTAAAATAGTAGAAAATTATATTAAAAAACAATAACATTTTATTCTATAATTTTTGTTTATTTTTAGTGGTATTTACATATATATTACCTTGTAATATATATATATATATATTCGTTTTTTATATACTAAAAAGGAAAAGGAATTAAAAATTAGAAAATATAAAAAGAAACTTTAAAATTTAAAAAATTAAAATATATAAAAAAATCCATAAAACAATATATAATTAAAAACCTACATAGAAATTAATAACAAGACAAAATTTGGATTCAATTTCCCAATCTATCATGTTTGCTCCCGGTGTTCGACTTCTACACATACTTACATCTGTACAACATAGAGTTATAATAAATTTGAAATATTTTTATTACATTGCTATATTTTGTTTGTGGGTTAATTGTTGAATTATTCAGGTCTTGTTAGCGATCGCTTCGACGACTATTGATCCACCCTATTGATTGACAAGACCCTCACGAGACTTGAGTTTTCAAATGGTGCCATTGCCGGTAGGAATGAAAATGGTCGGATACGGATATGAATATATATATATATATAATCATATCTTTATCCATTTTAAAATACAAATACAAATGCGGATACGAATATTGATGGATGTGAAAAATGTGTTATCATGTCCTTGAAAAGCGAATGCGAATGTAAAATGAATACGATTCGGATACGAAAAAAAATAGAAATATTTAATAGATTAACTAAAATATACATCATTAGGATGGTTTACACATAAAATAGATATACCAGATATAATAATTTCATAAAATTATATCAACAATGGTGAATGTACTCATAAAATGTTGTTACACACAGTTATAAATAAATATATTACTATATTCATGTACGAAAATGAATATACCAATACGAATGAGAATATTAGCGAATGTCAAAGTGATTTTCCATATTTGCATCCATTTTAAAATGAATAAGAATGTGAATGTCAAAATATGTATAAAACAAATAAGATATCGGATCAGATACGAATATATTCACATTCGTTTTCATCCCTAATTTTCAGGAATGGTGGAATCGACCTTGACACTCAACCTCCACTCTTCAAACGGTCTGGTGAGTTAGCTGTCAACTAGCTCCAGCCAGGGACACGATCTGAGGGGTAGATGCAGAGCGAAAGGGATTCAAAAAAATTCGAGGAAGGAGGAGTTGGAGGCTTTGTACAGGTGAGAAGTGTTGGAGGAAAAGCGAGGCGAATGGCTCGATGAAGGGCTCCTCAAATCGATGTGTCGATGGTACTTGAAAGAGCATAGATCGAGGAATAAAAGTCGAGAAGGAATCTCTCCAAAAAAATACATGTTTCGAGCTGCTAAAATCGAAGAAGGCGAGGTCAAACCGAGGTCTGACAGGGCTACGACCTGGATTAGAGAGTTGACCCAAGTCAAAGGGTGGCGTGACCTGATTGGGCCACGTCTCCTGCAAAAAGACAAAAAAGAGTTTAAATTCAAAATTAATTTTAAATAAACTAATAAGTGAATTATTTGATTTTTGGTTAAAACATGAAAAATGCTTAATATATTATGTAGTATTAATGCAATTTTTATTTATTTTTACCACTTAATTTATTACAAGTAACTTTTTGTAGGTACATTTATAGTATTTTTATTTTTATTATGGGTCTTTTATTTTTATTTTTCATTACATATATTTTTTATTTTTTATTTTATATTTTATTATTTTATATACATAATTTATATGTTTATAACTCATTTTATACACATATATGTTTTATAATATTTTTTATGTTATTTTGTACATTAAATAAATATGTATATGTAATGTGTAGGCATAAGTATAGTATATTCATCTATGTATTTTAGTATCTTATTTTATTTTTAGTGTATTTTTATATTTTATTCTATCCTAAATATGTAAAAATATTATAAATAATATTTACAAAATTATAAAAATATAAAAATATAAAAAAATAAAGAATAAATTAAATGAATATTTTATTAAGGTATATTGTATAATAGGGATCCAAAACCTCACTTTTACATCTTAACTCTAAATTCAATGAAAACCACCTTCATTAAATAGCTTTTTAAAAGTAATGTACAATTAAAAATGATTTTGGTGTATTTTGAGTTCAAATGGAGAAGATATGGGTCTAGGAAGTTTGGGTTAGCTTTTTATTTTGAGTATAAAAAGTACAATGTATTTTATTTTTTGTGAGATTATTTTTATTTTTCTATATATTTTTAGCTACAACTTTCATGTATAAAGTTTCTTTATTTAAGTTATAAATAATAAAGAATAAAATGGATCCCAAAAATACAATACTGAAGAAATAAAGTTGGGATTTTTATTATGCTTTTGACCCTTATCTGCCCTACTTTATTCCTTGTCAATCCAGTCATTAAGATGCCTAGGTCTTAGGATTTAAGGTCATAAAATACCTTTGACATTTTATTTCATATTCTTTTCCTTTCTTTATTCTTTTCTTTTGGCTTTAAATAATGTATTTTATATAATATTTATACAATAAATAATGAATGTTAATTTATGCAAAATACTACGTTCTACTAGCATTTAGCAAGGGTTTAAAGGCCAAAATGAAGGAATAAAATTGATGAAAGGGATATTCATCAGTGAGTTTGGAGACGATTCCTCTTTCTTTGAGGCATTCCTTAAATTCATCTGAGAGGTACTCGACACCTCGGTCAGATCGAATCTATTTAATCTTCCTTTTGGTTTATTTCTCAGACAAAGCCATGAACTCTTTGAACTTTTCAATGGTTTCATATTTATGATGTAATAGGAAGATAAACATGTATCACGAATGGTCATCAATAAATGCCAATTAATATAGATATCCATTTAGGGTCATGGTGCTGAAGGGACACATACACAAGTATATGGTCAAGAATACCTTTGCATCATGTAACCTTGTTACGGAAAGACGTTCTGGTCATTTTACCTCAGATACAATGTTCACAAGTAGGCAAAGGTTGGACCGATGGAATATCTAAAGGTCCGTCCTTTATCAATTTATTGATCCTATCAACAGATAAATGACCAAGCCTTTGATGCCAAATCATATTTGAATGATTTCCATCCTTTCTGGTTTTTTTAGATTTTATTATTGGTAGTAACATTCATGACATATTCATTAATGCACAATTCATAAAGTTCACCAGAAGTTAGAATACCATCCGTAATGTATTTATCATAACGACTTATGACATCGTAGAATAAGAATAAATATCCATTTCAAACTAGCTTAGATACATATATAAGGTTCCTTATAATATCTAGAACATAAATACACTCTTTAATTAATAGGACTCTCCCACTAGAAAATGATAGTCTGCATGTCCCGACGACGATTGATGCAATAGTTGCATTAGATCTCCACCTGGATGACTGTCTCCCCTTCATCTAAATTCCTAGTTTCCTGGAATAGATGAAACAAATTTCATACATGAACATAAGCATCAGAATCAATGATCGAACTACCTTCTTATCTTATGAGAAAATTGGTTCCAATGATGAAAGTAGATTTTATGCTTGTTGGGGCTTTACCTTTCTCGACGATTTTTAGTTATTCTGGGATGTTACGCTTTCAGTGCTCCAGCTTCTTGTAGTAGTGATAGACATCGATTTTCTTAGATGCTATCGGTGTAGAAGCATGAGAAGATGAGCTAACAACTTGACTCTTCTTCTTATTCTTCTGGACGGACCCTTCCGAGCCCCATGCTTCCGATCGTGCTTCCCTTTGACTTGTACAACTATTGCACTGCCAGTGGGATTTTATTTCTTCATTACGTATTCTACGGATTTTAATGAAGATATTCAATCAGTGTTAGTCAGGTTTAACTTGTTCATGTGGTACGATACCACATAGTTATAAAAGACTTTGGTAGAGACAACAGAATGAAGTGGGACTGTATTTCTATAAGACTTTCCAATTCAAAGAGATAACCAAACTATTTGATTACATGCTCACTAACGGAAGTCACGTCCTGCATCTTGCAGCGAATAAGCTCTTTCATGAAATTGTAATGTTGAGTACGGTTAACATCACCGAACATCTATTTCATATACATCATTATATCCTGGCAAGTATCCATATTCTCATGTTGCTTCTGAAGCACCTTCGACAATAACCCCAGAATATAACACAAGGCCAGTGAATGATCTTCATCATATTTCTATTGAATTTGATTTATTCTAATGTTTGAGGGTTTGTGTGCTTGTTATTTGTGAGCACATAAGCAATGTGATCCGTAAAGAACATGATCCAAATTACAGATCCAATCCGAATAATTTGGCATGGTCAACTGGTTGACCTCCAGAAGTCTGCTGGGCGGGTTCATGGATTTCATGTCTGAAATTAAGAATGCACTATATTAGAACATATAAGTAATTATATATTCAAATTTAAATTCTGACTGATGATTTTTAATCAAATTAGTCTTGCCTTTTTGAATTTGAATTCCTTTATTATAGTTTCAAAGCAAGAGATATACTTACAGCTATATCTCTAATCTGGAATCTCCTTTTTACCTTTGTTGCATCCCAATAATATGAGAAACTATAACTCGGATAAAAAAAAGTGGGAAACCATTCCGCCTTGCAAGTCCAACTTGCATTTCCCAATTCAATCTTTAACAACCGAGCCCACCACCCTAAGGTGATGTTGATATGTTGTTAATTGAATCAACCTTCAACAGGAATAAAAGTTTCTATACGCATTCCAATATCGCTCCAATAATAAGAAAAACTGATATTGGGGTCACTACGCATACGACCTTACTCTTTTGGGAAGCAAAGAGGCCGATCCATGTGCGCTTGCATTTAAGAGCTGTCAATTCGGGCACGCATTTCATGCATGCAATCCATGGTGACGGAACCCTTCACCTTGACGAGAGACCGTAGATGTAATTTATATGATCCTCCATATCTCATTATAATTTTAATTAATTATTATGAATCATATCACATAATTAATTCTTCCAAGAGAATTACATCTCTATTCATAATCAAGTGTTTATTTTAATTGGATTTAATTCATTTAATCACACTAAATCAATTATCAATCCAATTCAACCAACAAACATATAGGGTTTGCTCGATATTACTATATAGTATTAGATATCACACGAACATATTGTTCTTGCTTTCAGTATTAGAATACAATGTGATTTACTCATATTACCCTCTCATAGAAATGGATCAAGCCAAGTTGAATAGAATAATGCTAAGAGGGAGCGCTTCCCCGAAGGATGCCAATCAATTAACCCGTTAGCATATCCATGCTTAGACACCATCACCATAACGAGTCATGAACAATAATCGTTGGATCAATGTACTTGCGGTTTTATCGATCAACTTTGATGACTAGCATTATACTATGTAGTAATTACTTAGAAATGTTAGGCATCTTAAAACACTTTTGAGATCCTAAATTTTCTATCTAAGCATATATCAAGCAAACATGTTCTTGATTTTGCATGTAAAAGTTGCCTTATAACTATTGTAGGATAAATTAAGATTTTCATCATGAAACAATCATTCAATGGTAGTTGATGTTTAATCAATTATATAATAAATATTAAGCATCAATTAATCAAGGAAAATTACTAATTTACTTGATTATCAAGGAATAACAAACACATTAAAATTAATGTTGATGATCTAATCATCATCCTACCCCATCTCCACTAAATATGGAATATATAGGGCAAATAGAGTCGGAATCATGCAAAATAAATTTGAGTGATTTGGTGGTTCGATTCTATAATTAGAGTGTTTATTTCATATTTCAGTATGAAAAAATAGTAAGAAAAAAATTAATTTCTTACAGATCTGTGAATACATGCAAAAAAAATTATAATGCAAAAAACTTTTCGAATTTTAATTTATGCAATTTTGGTGCCTACAATTGGTTTATTTTTTTATGAGAATATTTAGACATTCTAAATATATTTTGTTATCCAAAAAAGTTTCCAAATAGTACATAAATGAGCTTTTTCATCTTAGCAAAAACATATTAAAACTTGCATCTTATGCAAAACAATGAGTCCTCGCACATCTAATATACAAAATCGTGTTCACCTAGGATTTTAGATCGCATCCAAGACCTTTAACCTGGCTCTGATACCACTTGAAGGCAAGGAATTGGGCCTTAACGAATCACAGAAGCATGAATATCACATCAAATGCGATCTAGAACGACTAGTCATACTAATTGCTCGAGGCAGCGAAAATTTAATTTTTAAAGAGATGAAACCACATGATTCGAGAACAATTCTCATGCGTGGCTATGATCCTTGTCTCTAAAGTAAGAGATCTCCTCTCCTAAGTCTGATTCGACAAAGGAGATGCTTGCGAGTGCATGTATGAGACGCATGCTTCTTACAATATGAGAAGATAATCCGAGCAATGAATCTCCTGATTTTTTTCTCATGAAATCCGACCATCTTGTTCACGATTAAGGGGCACCAAAGAAGGTGGAGATCCACGAGCAGTCGATCCGGCAGCACAACGGCATGGCGACGATGGCTATGCCCTCTAGGTCAAGACGTGGATGACCACTTGAGAGAAAGATGGGGTGTGTAGAGAGAATGGAGGAGAGAGTTTGCACTTGGAATTATGTTGTCGAATTAAAAGACTAGGTATACCCTCCCTTTTATACTATTTTGAATGATCATGGATTACAATCCAGGTGCTCACAAAATCAATGATTTATATTGTTTTATGCTTTTAATCATTGACCGTGATTTTGTTGCAGAAATTTTCAACAAATTTTTTTATTAATTTTATTTAAATTATATATAACGAATAATCATTAATATAATTTAATTCAGTCACATCAATAAGCATAGAAGGATTAGGAAGGAGGGAAGCCTCCTTCCAATCATGGAGTGGACGACCACCTTGATTTAGGACTCAAGGGTGGCCGTCCTCCCTCCATAAGACGAAGGTGGTCGTATTCTTCCAATAATCTGAGACCTTATATCTCACACAATACTTCAAAATTTGCAACAACTTTTATTACAAATTTATTCATGAAAATAATTCTAAACTATTTTTTTACAATTTCAATCATGACATTGAAAAATATGAATAATATTCACACATTTAGAATAAAAAGTAAATTATATTTACAATTAATTGTTCAATGTGAATCCAATTCACATCAATATTTAATTCATAAATACGAATTACAATTAGCTCTCTCTCTCTCTCTCTAATACATTATAGATCATATTTATAGTACATATGATTAATATGGATAGTGATATTGACATTATTCATATCCTTGATAATTATCATATTTAGTTATCCTATATCTCCATTCTCATGTTTCTAAATAATATGAATCGTATTCATATTATTCATGATAATTAAATCACATTTACTTATAAATTTCCCAATACTCAGATACATTATCAACAATGAAATTATTCTTGAACTCTTTCAAGAATAATGCACTTTCTCCGTGGGTGCTTGGAGATAAGTATAGGGTGGTTGTACGTTTCCATGTATAGTGACTTGGATATTGAGATCATATCTCAAATCCAGATCTTAAGGATCTCTCAAAGATGTTTGATTAAATCAAATCCATAAATCTAACCTTCTCATTGCATTTAAATCGTATTCGGATCAATGTCCAATATTCAGACTAAGATTAGATTACTTCTCTACTGAGAGGTGCCATTAAAATCTAAATTTGTTTCATTACTCCCTCAGAATAGAAGCGTCATGGTTATACAATCGTTTATGATCACATCACCTATGAGTATTCTAATACCCGTACATCCTGCATAATGGAAGACCTAGAATAAACCCGAAGTTTTAGATCACTTTTAGATTGTCTTCTTCATGGTTTTATCATTAAGTTTCCCATTCGGTCATCAGGAGCTGATATCGATCATATGCTTTCCAAAAGCATATATCATACCTGCAAGTTCTTATCATGCTTCTGAAGCAAGACGATTATGCATGTAATTTGATCAGTCCCAATACCTCATGAGTGATCTTATGTCTTCTGGTTCAATAGTGAATATGTATGATCCCTTTGAGAGATCGTATTACTGATATGCTCTCATGTGCATGCCAGCTCGCCAATGTATAGACCTTGATTAGGTTATCAACCTAACGGTCTGCCAAGTGTACTTAGACGTATAGCAATACATATGTCTCCGATCAAAGGATTCATGCCTATATCGTGATAGTATATGATATAGGTCTTGGTTATCTAGATCTTGGTAAACTAACTTTTTGACCTAACTTATCTGACACCTCCGAATCTCTATTCCTATACAGAGGACATGCATCAAGAGATTGGTCAGATATCAGTCTTTATAGAAGGATTGCCTTCTCCTTCCCATGCAGGAGATCATCTCTTAACAATCATTTGACAGTGGTTGATGTGTCTTCAATCTATCTCTTTATATCTCATCCAAGCACTAGCCTCTATGACTCAACCATTGAATCAACAACTGTATGATTATAAAGATGGTCATGGTACATAACCCTATTTGTACTAAGGGACTTTATAAGTGCATTCATTCATTTAATATCAAACATGGAGTGAAATAAACAAATAACCTTTATTGATATATCAAATATTACAAAAAATTCATTGTACTCGCCTCGGGCTCACAGGGCTAACATTATCGCCAACAACAATGGAGGGACGGTCTCTTGGTGATCGTACCAGATCCCTACGAGAGGAGACGGTCGCGACCATCGCCTATGAGTGCCTGCATACCAAGGCTAATCGCCTAACGTAGATTTGCACAGAGAGAGGGAGGGGATGGTCATAACCGTCCCTTTTGGGTGTGTGCACAAGGAAATGGAAAGAGTGAGGAAGTATATAGGGGATAGTTGTTCAACAGTTCCCTTGCTTATATCTAGGGACGGTTAAGGACTGTCCCCTCCGACACTCACATCTAATCAAATTTTAGAGGCTACGTAAGTCAGGACGGTCGTAAAGACCGTTTCATATACTAACTATATTGGAAGTTTGTGAACGTCCCCCACGTTAACATGTGTAATAATTTCCATATGCAGTAGAAACGTGCACAGAAAACCTGTAGGGACGGCCATAACAGTCTCCTATGTGTATGTATTCATAAAAATGTATGCAGAGATGAGGGATATAGGGGACAGTTATGTGACAATCCCTCTAGGTCTAAGAGGGGATGGTTGTTTAATTGACCATCCCTGACGATTATGGAATGAGGGACGATTGTTTGTGAACATCCCCCCATAATGGTCCGTCGGAACATTCAGAGGTTGATCGTCCCTTCTACTAGTAAAGGGGATGACTTTTTTTACCGTCCCATTTCACCTTTCCCATAGACCATTCTGCTTGTAGTGGGTGTTTAATATAATCTTGCAAATTTATGATTAAGAAAATGGATAAAGTAATCACTTTTTTCTAATGAAAAATGAAACCTCTTCCATTCAAGTTTCCGTTTTGAACAAGCTTTTGAGGAGGGATCCAACTTATAGATTTTTTTTTAAAAAAAAAGTCTCCAAACTCCCAAAATTTGGAGAATGTGAATGATCAAGCATGAAACGACACCTAATCACATTTGATATATAACATCGCAAAATACGAAATCACTTTTGAAGTCTCGTTTCTGTAGTGGACCAATTCGTTAACATGCCATCGAGCTATTTTTGATTAACATAATGACACCGAATCTTTCTTGCAGCTGATGCTACTAAGTCAACAGCTTGATTTTTTGTACCAACTATGAAAAATGTATTCCTCTACTTGCTGCATCAAAAACAATGGCATCTACCTGCTAAATCCACTCCATGTGCATCCATTCCTCAGAGAGTTCATTTTCCATGACATCGAAATTCTTCGCAAAACCAATGTCTAAATGTTCTAAATAACCCACGAACTATGTTTTTTTCACTATCATTTAAGTCCTTCTCGAAGTCATCATGGCTCCTTTGTGACCTAGATCTCCATGGAGATTTTGAAAAATAGAAAGGCAGTCTATGCTTATAGTGAGTTGGCTGTGTGGTCCAAAGGGGGCCTCAATAGTTTTGGAAGGAAAATGGAGCATTCCCCACCTCTTGCTGCCTTTGCTTTTGTCTACATTTTAGGGTGCTCCATGCCTTAAACTACACTTCATCATCTTTGGGGATAAGGAACTCTATGGCAATGTCTCCCTTCCCTCTCAAAGACCATTTAGATATATGTGGTCGTCAATTGTTTTTTTATAATAATAATGTCCTCTCTAGTGGTACATTATTCGGAGTCAATAGATCTTGGCAACCTATCATGCAAATGTATGGACATATTGTGTCCACGCATGTACAAGGTATATATGTATGCTAATCTTCTAGTTGTGCAAGTTTAATATATTTTATGTGCTTGTGGGATTTTGTGAAAATCGGATCTATAAGATATTATATAAGATGGTTTTGGTGTATCTAGCAATGGCGAGGATGCAATGAATCCAATAAGGATATTGATTTAGTTATTACATATTAGTAAAGATTTCAAAATAATCTTTAATGTAGAATATAGATTATAGATATCAGTTGATGGTGCAATATTAACCAGGATAGTTTGAGGATATTAATCCAAACAATAATATATATCTGGTCGATGTGCTGATATGAATATAAAGAATAGTCTAGAGTAAATAATTTATTATTAGGTTTCTTGCACTACAACAAATTGGGATTATAGTTACTGTTTTTTTTAAAAGTATTTGAGATGGTCCATATAACCACGCGTGTGCATTACTATTCAAAATTTTAACTAATCATATTAGCGACGATTAGTTAAATTTTTGAAAAATAACAATGGATAAATATTTTTATGTAAACCATCACTAATGACATAACGACGGATATGGCATTTGTCGATTATTTCAACTGTAGAAAATAATTTCACAATGTATTTTCATTATATGGCTAACAACTGACAATTTAGGGATGGATTTAGAAAATGTCACCATAGCATAATTTTGTTGCACTTTAAGGTGGAAATTTGATTGATGGTGTGTATACACGAATCAACCTCGAAAAATGTGTATGTGCTAGGAGCATATTACTAATTTTAAGTATACCTCCTTTTCACCCTAATATTTGTATTGCGGTATAATAGTGCTTTTAATTGTACTCCAAGAATAATTTCGTGAAAGATGAGATCCTCATGCGAGCAGCGAGTGTGTAAATATTTCAATGAACCATTATGAATCACTTTGTTGAATGATTGCATGTTTTCTTGTTTGATTTTCTATTTTTGCTTCTGTAGTGTTGATCAATATTGTTCCCAACTTGCCTGTAAATGTGTGTATGATAACATTTGATAATGATTACTAACATGAGATAATCGTATCCATTTAAAGACATAAAATTATATAGAGAGAGGGGGGACCCCTTCGAATAGGATGCATCCTTCTTGACTTCAGGAAAGTCATCATCTTTTTTGTAGAAAACACGAGCACTTTAATAGAATGTGTATACGGTTTGTATAATAACTACACATTATAAATACAAAACCGCATACAAAACTGCATATTATAATACAAAACTACATATTATAATACAAAACCACATACAAAAATCCTATATACACACACAAGCATGGAATAATTGGGTAATTATGATGATGGATTTGATCCTCACAGGTGTCAGGATTAGCATATGACATGAGAGTGTCCCCTAAATATTATGGACAAAAAACAACTCGGTATTTTAATGTGTGTGTGTGTGCAGATGCTGATCAAGATCAAGTAAAAATTCCAAGATCCAGCATTTTGATTTTTTTCCCCTCTTAACTATCTTCTCCTACTAAAATACCTATGAGCACTACCTACAAGACCTAATGACCTTTTAAAAGCTAAGATCCGATCATGCTTAAAACTATTAACCACTGTTGTGTCAGTTGAGATAAGCTCAAAGATGGGGTGGATCTCAAGCATAATCATGTAACCCTAGTGATTAAGTACTACCAATATAAAAATAGCAAGTGCTTAGGCCATGATGAACCCCGACAAGAAGGCCCCTTTCCAACAGACCAATTAGGGTATTTCCTCTTTAAAGAAGAGCCCCTCCCCAAATCCAAGGCTTAATCTTTTAATCAATATTAAAAAAGAGAGACTAGAAGACATCAAAGGGGTGTCTATGCTCAAGGGCATCATCATGGTCACATGGACCTCT
Source organism: Ottelia alismoides (assembly GCA_037367405.1). Lineage (NCBI taxonomy): Eukaryota > Viridiplantae > Streptophyta > Magnoliopsida > Alismatales > Hydrocharitaceae > Ottelia > Ottelia alismoides. The sequence continues at coordinate 167,922 of JAZKJV010003628.1, read as the reverse complement.
ATTATGATGGATTCCCATGTTTGGGTTAAATCAACCATGTATTTTTTTTTAAAATTTGTTCCAATATCTTAGAAGGTACCACTGTCCCCATCCTTTGTACTCTTTGACACAAGGCATGTGGCCTTCACATGTGTGGAGATGGAGGATGTAGCATCTCCTCCATGTGGGCAGCCCATCCCCAAACTAAGATGGGGATATATATTGATTAATCTAATACAGGCATAGGTCACATATATGATACACTAAGATTCCCACTTAAGTATATTTTATGGCAATCCATGCCCATCTTTAAGGGGAAAAGGCCTAAACAATGGATATTATAGCACAGGTTGCACTACCATGGATACAAATTACAGGTGGAATCCAATGATGTCTACTTTATTTTAGTATATCTTGAAGGGTTTTTATCACTTTTGCAATTCTTAACTTTTTTGTAATACCAATTGTGCCCTTAACTTCTTATAAAATTCCCAATTTTGCCCTTCCGTTAAAGTAAAGTAAGGGCAAATTTGATATTACAAAAGGGTAGAATTGTGGATTTTGTAAGAAATCAAGGGCACCGCTGATATTACAATAAATAGAAGGGAAAATTGATATTGCAGAAGTTAAGAAGTGCACAAATGATAAAAATCCTATTTAAAATGTAGATTGTTAAAAAAAAGTGTATGTATATTACTACTACGACGACACCTTAACTCTCTTTTTTTAATAGTTCAACCACCACAAACTCTTAACCAACATTATTTTGCACACATTTCAGGAGAAAATTTATTTTGTATTTTTACGTGCATAAAGAAGAAAATGGATGCAACCCACACATTCACAGTTACAATAAAATATCCCACGAAAAATCATGATCCACTTGTGCAATATAATGAATATATTTTAGGGCAATTGCATTTTTTTATAATTTCAAGCTTTTATCAGGTGTGCCCTTTAACAATATCAGTCATGATCCTTTTTTTGTAATATCAATTATGTCCATGGTTTCTTACAAAATTCATAGTTCTATTCATCCCTTAGGATAAAATAGAGGCATAACTGATATTAAAAAGGGCAGAACTGTAAATTTTATAGGAAGTTGAGGACACAACTGATATTACAAAAAAAGAAAAGACATAACTGATAATGCAGATGTTAAGAAGGATACATATGATAAAAGCCTTATTTTAAAAGTAGATAGTTAAAAAATTATAAATATTGTATTTTTATTATTACTATGACAACTTGAACTCTCTTTTTTTTAATACTTCAACCACCACAAACTCTTAACCACCGTTATTTTACGCACATTTTAGGAGCGAAATTATTTTTGTATTTTTACGTGAATAAAGAAGAAAAATGGATGCAACCCATACGTTCACAATTAGGATAGAATATCCCACCACAAATCATGATCCACTTAAGCAATATAATGAATATATTTTTAGGACAATTGCAATTTTATTACAATGTTAGATTTTTATCACTTGTGCGTGTCTTAACTTCTTCAATATCATTTATACTCTTCTTTTTTGTAATATCAGTTATGCCCCCTGCTTCTTATAAAATTCACAATTCTGTCCACCCTTTAAGGTAAAATACGGGCATAACTGATATCACAAAAGGGCTGAACTGTAAATCTTTTAAGAAGTCTGGGCACAGCTGATATTAGAAAAAAAGGAGGGACATAACTGATAGTACAGAAGCTAAGAAGGGCACAAGTGATAAAAACCTATAGTTTCTCGTCATACTCGCACAAGTGAAATGTTACATCTAGTCTCCAATATAATACCTTTTTTGATATGAGATGTCATTTGATGGATTAAATGGTATCCCTAGTCTAACCATTACATAGAAATTGATGAGAGACGGGCAACATGCTATGTCGTCAATCACTTTTGGATGGCAAATCCAATCCTTCGAAATACGACATTCATAGATCTAGGAACCATAACATTGCTATGAGTAATTTTTTGGGAGCTACACTGCTTCACTTGCCAAGAACCCAAATATGTCAAAACCAAAAGGAATGAATACATGTTGATTGTCAATACAGGCCTTCTCATGCTTAACCGCTTTAGCTGAGGCAGCTTTTTGTGCAGTTTTTTTGTGTAGCGTATCTCCAATATCATAGATTGTGGTACACTCGATTTGGGAATAAAATCATTATATGAATGTACTTATTTTCTGATATTCTAATTATGGCATCACCGACATCTATTACACACGCACACTTGTTAAAGTTGTGTGCTCTAAAAAATAAGAAAAAATCGATTAGCATGTAAAATAAATATTGAGCTCCTTGGATAGTTCTTTCATACTAAAAAGAATAAAAATAGATTTCCTATATGATATTATTATCATTTTACACTATTGAAAAACACGAAAAAAAACTGATTGAGAAGAGACAATCCGTGCAGAATCCGATGCCAATCATGTGATTAGTGGCAATAATCCACACTAATGGACGGTTTCCAAACTTGACCTCAATCCATATCAATGTGAATATATATACAATGACACGAATCCTTTGGAAACTTTAAAGACGAGTGAGGAACAACATGGCATATATATCACATGCCTCAAGGAATCCATCTCTATCAAACAATCAACGGCCAGGATCAAGATCCCTTCTAATGATCGGACGTACGCCACATCGACCGTCTCGCGGTCTACATAGTCCCTTCGATGTCGATCCAAGTGAATCGGTATCACTCAATCAAAATTCTTAAGCTTAAACTGAGATATCTTCAATTAGTTTTTTTATTGAATTAAATAGCTATAGGATAATTAAGTGATCCACCACTACAAAATGCATCTATGTTGACATTTTTTTAAATCCGTCACTAGACAACCTATTGTTAAATATATAACGACGATATAATTAGTTGTGAAATGATTTTTTCTCTTTGAAGTTAGCGACAAATGCATATACGTTGTTATATTATTAGTGAGGTGCACATAGCGATGCTTTTCTTTTACTATTTTTCGTTAATTTTTTTAGTTTAAAATTTAACGAAGATTACATAAAATCTTAAAAATAACGAGAGATATAGATGTTGTTGCTATATGGACCATCATTAATTATATGGCAACGAGTATGACATTCGTCGATAATTTCAAATATAAGATATTTTTTTAAAAAAAGATGATATGGTGACGGATTTTTTTTTAAAAATCAGTATAAACCCATTTTACCGTAGTGTGAGAGGATTAAGGCATAAATAAAGGACAAATTAGTATTCGTATCTTCGTCATACATCACGCTTAATATAGGAAAAAGATAAAGTTACAATGCGTAGGGTATTGGTACAGAAACAAATGCATGCCCTGATGACATGACATTTTTTCTAAAAACAAATGCATGCTCTAATGATATGACATATTTTTCTAAAATTTATCTGGACAAGGAATGAAAGATTAGCCACAACAAAATATATCAATCTGAAACCCTTGTTATTTGTGAAAAATATCATTAGCTACGCATTTTCATTGGCTATACTTGAGAGGTTATATATTGGATTATTATTATTATTATTATTATTATTATTATTATTATTATTTGCACGAAAACAAGAAGAAGGGAATTGTTAGAAATATATTGGATCAAACGGTAGGAACCTTTAATGGGTCGTGGGCTTATGGCCTTTTAGGCAGGGGCAAGTACTGTCTTGGAATGAAAGAATTAGGTCATGAGCCCATGGCCCGTTCATATCGCCAAGTCGAGCGCCATCTTCTACCACGAGCATTATTTTCATCAAGTTATTATTCTAGGAGCGTTAGGTAGTCGACGGCCACCGTAAAAAATAGTCGAATCTTTCAACATGGATTTGAGCAAGAATCCATGTAGCCGACCCTACTTAGAGTGGGAGAAGGCTTAGCACTTTTTTTTATTATTCTAGGAGCGCCTGGTCGAAGCGCTACTACTATAAGTTACGATAATATCAATTTAAAATTAGCAGCTAGGGATGCAAAAGGATATATATGTATCAGTGTCGATCCTACTACTATTAACATGGTTTCAAAAATCGGATCGGACGTACTGATAGCTTTCTATAGAATTGTTTTGATATTTTGTTGGTGTACCGATTAAGTCATCCCAAAATCCACCTCTTCATCATAACATGGATTATGGTTGTCTACATTAAGATATGTGAAAAACTTTGCCATAACCTTCACATAAACACATGGTGTGCATCAGGGTGCTAGGCAAAGATGTATCAATAATTGCATTTTAATTTTTATAATATATTTGATTTTGAAGGAGTTTGATCTAGTTTTCTTAAAATAAAATTGGATTTTTCTAATTTCATTATAACTTAGTGCTATAAAATCTTTATTTAAGAAAAATCAATTCTGATCTAACCAGTAAATTTCGTGTGATGCATTTTTTTCCGTATCAACAATCTGGTCTAATTAAATCATGTGCTAACTTCCATCCATTTCCTTATTGACTATGACATAATCTATTAATTACTCCACCTTCGAGTTTACTTTATTTATTAAGGATATTTACATCCATAACCCTGAGTAATGTCGCAGTAATATTCATAACCATGCATAATCACGAATTACATGAGAAACCCTGGATAGTCACTCCGTTTCACAGCCGTAACCCTCCGTTAGTTTTACACATTAACTCAACTATAGGAGGGAGTTAAATGTAACCCATGATGTATCCAATTACTATTAAAAAATAAAAAAATAAAAAACCATGGTGTCCCTCCCTCCAGGCCATCATCACCTCACCACCTCTCCCTCCTCTAGCCATTGCAGCCTCTCCCCTCCCTCCAGCCCCGTCGCCACCCCACCCCCTCCCTCAAGGCCATCGTTGTCTCCCCACCTCCAGGCCAATGCTGCCGGCGCCTGCTTTCGAAGACCCCTCCCTCCCCCCACCCCCCCTCTCGACCTGCACCCGCGTCGAAGCCTCCTAACCCCATGTCACGTCCCCTCCGTCATCGCCCCCGTCGAAGCCCCCTCCCCTCAGTCACGTCCCCTCCGCCACTTGTGTTGAAGCCCCCTCCCCCCATGTCGTGTCCTCTCCGCCTCCCCCTCCCACCTCCGCCACCCCACTCCAGACCCCCTCCTCCCATGTCACATCCCCTCCGCCTCCCACCTCGGCCACCCCACTCCAGACCCCTCCTCCCAGGTCGTGTCCCCTCCTCACCCGCATCGAAGGCTTGAAGCCCCCTCCTCCCAGGTCACATCCTCTCTGCCACCATCACGCCCCCCGATCGAAGCCCCCTCCCTCGGTCCCCTCTGCTACCCGCTCGGCACTCGCTTTTGAAGCCCCCCCTCCCGTGGCGCTTCACCCGCATCAATGCCCCCTCCCTCAGGTCGCATCCCCTCCGTCGCTACCCCGGTCTGCACATCCCTCTGCCCCTGCCTCCGATGCTCGACGAAGCATGCGCTGGCCCTCTAAACGACGGACATGTACTGCCATATATACAGTTGTATACCCAACTTATAGCTTCGATCCGAACCCATAGACAAGTAAAGCTATTCAACTTAATTGCAATCATCATCATGTAACATAATTGCAAGAGATGGATCTGACTGAGGCATGCAGATTCCTGCTTTTGCTATGAATTTGACGGAACGCGTTGCGATGCGCGGTGCTGTTACACTACATGCTGCTTGAAAGTTTAAAGCTTGAAGCTTAGAAGATGGAATTAACTTTGGGGACCATCCAGTGGAAGTCCATCTCATCTGCCAACGTAGCAGTTTGCCAAATGCGTTAGGTATGACTTGCCACGGCTTGTCGGGGAGCTCCATCAGCAAGGGAGGCGGCTTCATCAACGACTCTAGCAGCCCCCGTACCTCCCGGCAGATTTTATTTTCTTAGATTTTGTATACCAATGGCATGCTTTGTAAATGTGATATGGTTTTAAGGGTAAAATTGGTAACATGTAACTTTTTCTGTGAGAATTAACGGATAAAATAGATGGCAACTAACACAGGGTTATGTCATGTAAGAGTTAAGCATTTTTCAAGGTCCCGGGTGTAATTCGCGATTTTGCAGGGTTATGATTGTAATTGCAAAATTACTCAGAGTTATGGATGTAAATATCCCTATTTATTATTGTTACCATTCCTTCCCTTCGCTCTACCTTAGACATCCATCAGGGATGAAGCCATAAAATTCTTCTTGGAGGGGCTAAATTATTTAGATAGGGGGGAGGGGGCAAATTATTTAGATATTATGTATCTAATTTATCTTTATCTTTTTAGTGTATTTGTTAATATTTCAGGAGGACTTCCATTGTTGTAATGTGAGTTACAAAAGAGGTGTTGTAACTATTTTTTTCAAATTTGTTTCTTAAAATCCAATCTTATAGATAGAATCTTCGAATAATGTTATACATATCCTCTAAATTTCGCTCAAATCCAAGATCATTTGCTATTTTATATCAATGATAAAGAGTCCCATTCTCTTTTAAATGGGATTTAAGTTACTTAAATATTGAGTGGACTTTTAACCACTAAGATTAAATAGGAAATGACATCAGATTTGAGCGAAATTTGAAGGATATGTAGAACATTAACGGAAGTTTCAATTTCTATAAGGCGAGCTTCCAATAATTCCCTAATTGATTGAAACTAATATTGGGAAGGTATTTTTTACAAAAAAAAACCATATAAACTTATAATTGAACATAAATAATATCTATAAATATTGTATTGATAAAAGAAACTCTTCATATAACTGAAATACATATTTATTAATGTGATATTAAGTAATACCATTAGATTTAATATGTTCAAACCAGTAATACTATACAATACTTTTTACTTATATGGATGCAAACAAATATAGATATGTGTACCAATCCCTTATCATATTTGTTATACATATTTTGACATATGTACATGTATCTACATACTATTTTAAAATCGATGCAAATCCAAAAATATATGTGTATCTATATATGTATACACTAGAAAAAATGTAGCCATATACGTTTTAAGATCCTAAAAAATGAAAGGGTATCTGAATCCATATCTGTATATGCAAAGACAAAAAAAAGGAAAAAGCATTATCTATATCATATATTCTGAAATAAAAACTATATTTACGTGACAATGTATAAACGGGTACGATAATGGACATATACGGATGTATAAGTATTCGGTTTGCACATCATGTCATGTTAATAATTAATTATTGTAATTAGATCATATATATTGTTTTTTTTGTTGAAATATGGGGGGCTATTATACATACCATGTAAATTTTAATTAAGCCTCCCCCCCAATCTCTGATAATCCACCGCATAAGAAATTACACTTATACCATCGAGATTCGTATTGCGTCAAGTTAAGTCGTGGAATGGCTCTATGGTTAATAAGAGGTGAGATCTAATGAAGAACTAATATTGATCAAACACATAGTAAAATAGAAAGCAATAAGGTATAGATATTCACCTTTGCCTTGAGTTATCCAAAGATGCATTAAATCTTAAAGTCTCTTTCCACCCTTTGAAGCATAGATATGCACATTAGAGATGAATGTTTTAAGGGCATGAGTGGGAGCGATATATTATAACATAATTTAATGAGATATTCTGCCCTATGGGATGTCGAGAGGAGTTACTACTCGACTCGACCATCCTAATCTTATAAGGAGCTACATACAAACAATAAACATTTACGCACTATAACTATTGAGTTCATATAACAACAAGCTCAACAACCGCAACATTGTACATTAGAGAAATCGAATTGAAGAAAATAACCTCAATTCCAACTTAAACCTATTTTACTTAGTTTACAAGTCACTAGAGGGATGTACCAGGTACACCTTTATGACAAAGTAATTTCTTTGGTAAGTTTGTAATACCCATACCCCCAAACATAGTGCCACATCTAAAACTCACAAAGTGTGAGAGTGGGTTATAAGTGGTGGGATTACTACTTGACAACTTGAGCTTAAGCATTTTGGGTGGTTGCCAACAGGTCCATCTGAACTCGTACCCATCAAGTTGTTAGTACCAGTTTTCCTCGATAACGAATCGGAGACCTAAGTCCGAGACGTTACAAAGTTTCACACTACCTCTAACATCCATAGGGCACCTTAGGTCACTACTTTCTGTTGATAGGATCGAAGAACACATCGACAACACCCATAGAACTCAGAACCACTACAGGATTGATTAGGAGTATAAAGTGTATCGATATCTTTGGGCTATATTTGTAAACAATCGTACATGCGCTAGTATATTCTTAGATATACTTGTATCAATTTTTTAAACAATAGCATAGGGTGATATGTGCATGTATTACCTTGTATATACCCTTCCCTTCCTTGTACTAGTATATCCCTAGTGTATGTGTATTGATACGCATTCATCACTATTTTAAAGTAGCTAGACTTAGTCCTAAGCATGTGCTAGTATATTCTTTAGGATTTTTCACATTTGGGCGCCTCCATTCTGCAATTACAGTTATGACCCTACCTTCTTGCGACATTAATAGTTATGCTCTTGAGTTAGTTTTTGTTCATTCTCCTCTCAAACAGACATTAACTTATGAGTACAAGCATAATTTGAAAGATCTACAAATACATGACGACCAATGAGTTTGTAGGGAGGGAAGGGCACGAAGGTGTTTAGTTATAACCATCCATTAGATGATGAGATAAAAGATGAGATCTTAGTTTTGTTATCTTATCTTACGACTTGTGTGGCCGATGTCCGAACTCGACTCGAGAATCTGAGATCAAGTTTTTGAGAGTCTGTATCGTGTGACGACAGGGACGAAGCCAGGAATGTTGGGTTGGGGGGCCAAATAAATATATAGAGATTTTTTTACTTAAGATGCAGAGAATATTTTGAATTCATGTCATACTATCATTAAAATTGATTGTGTAAATCCTCATAAAATACTTGGTTATTTATTTTTACTTATGATACACAGATTATAAATTTTAATTTAAAGGAGTTTTTGTATGTTTACATAAATGAAGCAAATTAGAAACATATATCATTACAGCTAAAATTATTTATACGTTTATATAAACTATTCGGTGACACGGATGACTAGTATTCCGAGTTTGCCTCGATTTGGTACTGCTCTCGCATCTCACATCGAAATAGTGCTTTACCCCTAGATGTCCAGTCAACTACTGCATCTCAACGTACTTCGGGGTGAAACATCTAGCTCTGGGTTCAAGTAGCATTTCATCCCTAACCACAACTCATCCACTGCTTCTTCAACATTAGTCAGTTCGGACCTCTACTTAGTTTCACCCAAGCTTCATTCTGATCATGGATAGATCATCAATGTCCGGGTCCATAAGCAGTGACAACCATCCTATGAAGACTCGTTTTTGCTATGGCTCTAATAGGTTCCCTTAACCAAGCCACTGAGCTCATTATTTAATATGCATGTGGTCAGAGATAACATCATTCTCCCATTGATTGGGAGCTCACATATTCATGTTCTATTTCACTCCTTGATGAGGAGTTTTCACCTTTACCTCACGATATTCCTTCGTGATTGGTCACCCAGGAGTATTTAGCATTGTAAGGTCGTCCTTGCTGATTCACATGGGATTCAACATGCCCCATGCTACTCGAGTTAGAGCATAAACTAGTGATGCTTTCGGCTACTGGACTCCTTTGAACATTTTTTTATTACTTGGAGTTGCATTCGAAGTAACATATAGGTAGTGGTTGATAGATAAGTCTACCAATAAAGATCGTTTATAGATGTTTATATATACCATTACAACTTTTAAATTTGTAATATATTCCAATTATCCTAACCGTTTTATCAAAATCTAAGGTGTAACTAATAACAAAAAGGTATAGTTTTGTTATCCTGACATGGAGAAAATAGGGTACGTTTTTTAATGTGAAACATAACAAACTTTTCATAACAAGCAACAAACTAATGAGATCAATTTTCCATATACATGTATTAATAATTTAATTTATGTATCGCACTGCTTTATTATTAAATCAATTGAAAAATACTATAACAAAATTAACCAAATGCAAAGAATAATTCAACATCCATTGCAATATAACAAAAAATATTCATTACTTATTTGCAACAATACTGTATTCATTATTACATTTCTAGCAATGAAGTCTGTTGATATTTTCTTCTAATCATTGACAAATTTAATAATGATTTGTACATATTTTAATAAATAAGCTGACGGACAAATCGTTGCTATATGAACCTTTAGCAATGAATATGGTATTTATTGCCAATCAAAGAACAAAAGCTAATTTTATCATGAGTATTGTTCATTGTTACACATTTAACATCGGAAGATATGACAACATATATTTAAATTATTTGAATCTCATGTCAAAATTTTTATAGCAGAAGAATAACGAACTAAAAAATATATTTGATGATGTTGATATATGTACACTTCTAGAAAGTAAAATTGAATAAAATCAATAGAATTGAGTGTCGAGATGATGTTGAAGCGGTTATATAGCCTGTGTTGGAGCTGTGACACAGGAAATGTTGGGGTTTGCTTTATTCACATTGTTGAACCCGAGAAGGAGAAATTGTCAATACGACAAAATGTTGATGTACTGTCCTAATTATTAGTATTAGATTGAGAGGAGAATAGACGGCACCACGGATTTTACTTTTATGGAAATAAATATTAAAAACGAATGAGAAGTTATGCGACCACCAATAATTTTTTAAATTGGAAATCAGTAATGCATATATTTAGGGGGGGGACCAATAACTTTTTCTACTCAAATTAGGGAGGAGAGGTGCGAGTAGCGGGGGGCCTGGCCCCCTCCCGCCCCCCTCTCCCTCCGTCCCTGTGTGACGACAGTGATCCAAATATTCCAAACGATCACAGAGCCGGTACACCGAGACTCGACTCAACGAGCAATGAGTCCTTCATGCCTTCATTGGTGATTTTTACAGTAAAGAAACAGACATGATTCCACGAACACGGTGCCGCTACGATGGTGGTAATCCTGGTCGGATGAGTGCTGGCTCATTCAAGTGTGATTCTAGAGTAGAGAGGGAAGGGCACAGATGTGTTTTTGTCACGGCCAGACGAATAGTCGTGGTGGGTAGCTAAATTAGAACGCGGGTCCTCTTCCAATTGAAGACCCATTCTAAGGATTTTAAAATCCAGGGGGGCACGTGCCCCACTCAGGCCCATGCATGGGTCCGCCTATGAGTATATCCCTTCACATTTATAAGGAATGGAAACTCAATTCCTAGAATGTAAGTAGGAATGACAATTCCCGTGTATGAGAGAATTGGATTTCCATTGTAAACTTCATTCATATCATATTATGACCCAGTTTCTCTCTCTAATCCAGTGTAAGAAACGAAGCCTTACAGTACAAAAAAAGGTCTCTTCCCCCTCTCTCGTCAACACAAGTATTTATATTCATCTCTACCATTCGCAAATTTTCTTTTTGATGTCACCACCATAAATTTATCTATAAGTATTTCTTTTCTTTAACTTATACTAATAAAATACGCCAGATATGCATGCCACCTCCGTAATATACAAAATAAGAGCTTAACCCTAAGTGAAAAATGCTCTTTTTAGAATATGAAACATGGAATAAGAGAATTTATTCTGTATTTCCATTAGTTTTAAGTTAGGTGGGATAAAAGTGGAATAAAAGGATTTATTTCTATTTCATGTTTTTCTTACTATTCTTGAAAATAGAATAAATTGTGCTCTATGTGAAATAGATGGTGCAAACTGAAAAAATAGTAATCGCTGTTTACAAAAATGAAATAATCGTGCTATTAAAGCCATCATCATTGTTGCTAAGATGAGCATTGTGCGGAGCAGGTCTAATCCAACCCAAGATCCCAACCCAAATCCCCATCAAATTTATATCGGGTCGAGCTCGGGTTGAAAATTTGACCCATTAATTAAACATGTTGGACTCTGACCGACCTCGACTCAAACCCATTAACCCATCGGCTCAACTTGATAAGGGCCCAAAAAGATGTAGGTCCCAAGAAGATGTCTCATCTAATAATTTATAATCTCGAATTATCATAGTACAGTTTTGTATATTGTCATCAATTTTTACTACCTGCATACACATAATTATTTATTCTCTTCTCTTAGAACAAACTCGTAGTTAAGTTTTTCTCGTTATTTTAATCATAACATCACTTTTTTCACTGCATGATGAGTGTCACTTCTCTCATCGCTCATCCTATTGGTATCACGTATAATACACTCTATTTATTTGTGAAATGTAGTAAATGTACCTTTAATCACCAATTTTGCTTATCGATGCTCCCACCTAAATTTTTAATGGATCAGTCCAACCCGAAATTGAGCCCATGTTAATCGACTCAGGTTAAGACCGTAGGCCGGGCGAAAAAATTCCAGGACGGACCATTAATTTTATTAGACCTTGGATTGGATCACCTTGTACCGGACATCCCTAATTGCCATGTCATTACCGTCACCACCTGCCATCACCACCACCATCGTTGCAGCACCATTGATAGAAGCATTGCACCATTGTCCTGATCGTGCACCACACCCGACATCACCCACCGTCATTGCGTGACTATGCACCACCATTTACCACCCCACGCACCACTGCCATTATCACCGCGCACCACAGCTGCACTCCGCGGCCGCATCACCGTTCATCGGCAAATGCTGCGAATAGGAGGGGGAGATCCTTTATAAATAGAGATTTTTTTTAAAAAAAATCTCGAAATCTGTAGATGGCAGGTGAGATTGGAACGTCGATGACAGGTAATATTGCGATACCACAAGTAGGTTGTGATGGTCAAGTTGGATGACATATGGGATGTCATGCGGAGGATATGGATAGGTTTTGCGGTAAATTTGTAGGGTGTGGATATTATTCATGGAATAATAAAGTGGAATAAGTATTACATGGATGAGGAGAATCTTAAATAAAATGAGAAAATCCGGATTACCTTCTTAAAAAATGGGCACCCGTTGCAATAGAAAAGGCTAAAATTAAGGTATGGATTAATTGCAATCGTTCCAGATAATTTAGTTGTTGTGGAAAGAGATGGATTATTTGCAATCGTGTATGTGGTGGATGCTGACAAGTAATTCGCGTCAACTCGCAATAATTGGACGCTGTTTGTGGAGCCATCAAATAAAGGCAAATAAATTTCAATTTTTGACTAGTGTGAGGGCTTTGAATACCATGTATTTTGGAAATGCTTGAATGTGGGAATGCCTCATATAAACTTTGATCTTGGAAAATTTGGAGACGTGTTCACATTATCATCTTTTTTTCCGTAGAACAAGGAAAGGAAAATGAGTTCTGGCCACATGACTATACATTCATACTTGAAAGTTGAAACCTAACTCAAAGAATCAAAATATATATTTTTTGGATTTATTGTTTAAATAGAGCTAATTTGTGGCTTAATCTGAAGTAATCACTTAAAAGCATATTCGAAATTGAGAAAGAAGAAAAAAAACATATAACGATGATGTGTGTATCTCATCTCGTGATCATAGAAAGTTAACTGCAAATAACTTAAGAGATTTTTGCTCCACAAACCCTATGAACTTTGTAAGTTATCTTCTAGACCTTCAAAATAGCTCCCCCACAACCTCATAAACTTGTTAAAAAACTAACTGGATTACGTTATAATCCTTTAAATTATACCCATTTTGCTTATCAAATTTACATTAAATGCCCCCCACCCTCACCCTCCTCCTCATCTCCTTTTTCCCACCCAGCACCCACCACGACCTCTGCCGCCCTCACCCTCCTCCTTCACCAATGGATCCCAACTCCTGCAAGTTCCCCCTTCTCTCCTTCGTCCTCTCTCGCCTCCCCCACGACCCAAACCCTAGTCCTAACCTAATCCCCCTACCGACCTCGAGCAGCCCTTCCCCCATGCCATCAACGCTACCTCCTCACCGCTATGGGCCTTTGACCACGTTGACCTCATCCGACAAATGCCCCGCCTCAACCACCCTGACCTCCTCTCCACCATGGTTGGCGCAGTCGTCGATGTTTCCTAGATATGCTCCGTCCCTTGCTCCCTCGACGCCTGCCCCAACCACAAGACCATCGATGTCGCACATGCCCGCATCGCTGAGATCAACACTTGATGATCCGAAAATCCCTTGCGATCCGAGTGAAGGTATAAATCATGGTCGTTGCGACCCGAATCGCGAGGCTAGGTCAACAAGAAAAATCGAGAATCGCCAAATAAAGGAAAACAACAAATCAAGCTAAATAGCGATCTCGCTATTTTATTTAACCTGGTATAGCTACCAGGGTCGAACTCAAGGAGCACGGGATGACTAAACATCTATGAAGTAGTCGAGAATCAAAATAAAATAAAATAAAATATTTTTGGTGGATTTTTAATTTTTTTAATTTTTAATTATAAGGAAAATATAAAAGAAAGGGAAAAAGTCACTCAAGGAATTATTTATCACCACAAAAAGATCCAAAAAATAAAATAAAATTATTTTTGGGTTTTATGATTTTCAAGTGTTTTTGGTAATTTTTTCAGATTTTTAGGATTTTTAGGGAATTTTCTAAAAATGAAATAAGAAAAAAAACTGCAAGCTATTGTGTAGCCAGACTCTAAAGGCTATTTAAAAATATAAAAATAGCCTGTAAAAATCTAGCAATAATTTTGAGAAACTACAACTAAAAATATAACTAGAGAAAAAGAAATTATATTTTTTGATTTTTTTCTGAATTTTTTTTATTTTTATGAGTTTTTAAGGTTTTTAAATTTTTATGGATTTTATATATCTAAATCAAACAAAACTTGCATAGATTCAAAAAGACAACAAAACAAACACATCACAATTTTTTAGAATTTTTAGAGGCTTTTTAATATTTTTAATGGATTTTTCAAACTAGACAGTAGAAAAAATAGGAGTTTTTGAATTTTTAAAAATAGAAAATCAAAACAAAAATGTTCCAAAAATTCACTGAAATTTTCGCGCAGTGCTAGGGCCATGTGTCCAAATTTCACGAGATTTGGAGTCAATTTGCTATTTTATTCAACTAATAAAACATGCACAGCACACAGGGACCATTCTGCAAATAAAACAAGTTCCCCAGACTAAATAATAACAAGCTTTAAAAATGTGAGGGGCCTATTGTAAATTTCACATCAATTCCAGCACATGTCCAAAAAGCCACGCACAAGGGTATAAATGCAAATATATAAAACTATCTAATCAAAGCATAACACTCATAAACCTGAGGACGTACATGCAATTGTCTCAGATATGCACGTGACGAAGCACGTGCGTCCACAAAAGGAGGACTTAAGTGCAAATAAGAAAGACAACAGGTGCTAATATGTAAATTGTCCCAGAGTGCTAATTTATTTAATAGACTAAACAAGAACTAAAAGAGACTGCAGGGGGTATGGTGCAAATTACCCAGCCAAGATGCGTACGGGTCACATGATGGACAAGTGGCAGGCGGTCAGTGGCTACGGACGTACGGTGGAGATGCCGACGCCTAGTAGATCGGATGGTCCTGATAAGATGGCAGACGTGGGGCGCACGTGGCCGTTACATCTGGTATCTAACAGCCTGTCAGTAGCAGGGCACGGACGACTCAGATGGCGTCTGGCGAATGGGCTCAATCCGACGGTTGAGAAGAGGTCTGGCAGAACTCCTCCCTAACGATGTTCGCCGGCAAACTGAAGGAGATTCAAGCGTCCGATGGATGATCAGAGAGAGGGGTTCGACTCGTCTCGTCCCTCCGCGTCTGGTGGAGATGGCTGATGGAGTCGTCAACGGCCAGATATCCGAGAAGGGGTAGTGCGACCTGAGACGTCTCCGGCGAGGGTGATGAACGCAAGCTGGAGGGCAATCTGACGCTTATGGACCTGCAGATGAAAGCTTTCGCTCGGAGGGGAACTCCGGTAGGGGTTATTTGATAAACAGCAACGAGAAGTGGTGTGGAATGGCGGAGGATGGCTCCAGCGGAGGAAGGAACCTAGCTCAATCCTGGCTCGACTAGCCAAGCTCGAGGTGGTCAGATGATGGGAGAAGAATGACGGTGGCACGGGGGTTCGATCTGAGCGGCTAGAGATGATAGGTGGAGCTTCGACCACTAGGTTGGAGCCGGCGGAGCGATATATGAAGAATCAAGGATAAACGGAACTCAGGAAGATGAAGTATCTACCTGATGATCGGAGGTCGATCCTGAGCTCCAGGAGGGTGCGACGAAGGGGGTCATCGCCTCGACCGAGCTGCGGCAGGCTGTGAGGCTCTTACGTGGCGGTGCTCCGGCCACGTTCGTCGAGCGTCGGCTACAGGCGCCTAATCCGGCCACCAAAGAGTGGTTCTGGTCGCTGTCACCAAGGAGGCTCTCTAGGGTGGATTTAGGGCTTGCGGCGTGAGCTAGGGCTCTAGGACTCAAAGATGGAGAATTTATATGCATCCCAGGTGACAGGAAAGAACGGGCAGGGGCGTGTAATCCGAGGGTGATCCGATCCCTCCTAGGGATCCGCGAAGGTGGGAGATCCACCAGGAAGAGATGGAAGGTGATATCGGAGCAAACGGGCATTGGATCTGTTCTGCAATATTTGGAAAAATCGGGCAAATGGAACGGGTCCGCGAAGAAAGGTCCGGAGGGGAGAGTTGACCGGGGGTCAACAATCCTCTGGACCAATAAAAAAAGAAAAAGGAACGGATTTGTAAATTCAAAATAAAATAGCAAACGATTTTATTTGAAAATATTTACAAAATAAAAAATGTTCATTTATTTCAAACTATTTTTAGTGATTTTTATTTATTTTGTTGAAAAATAAATTATGTTATATACATTATATAATATTATATACAGGTATAAAATACCTATGTATTTTATACGTTTATTTTTATTTTCCTATTTTGTACAAATACCTTAATTTCCTATTTTATTTATTTACAACATAAAATTTGGGATATAAAATAATTTTTATTTTATTTTTGTTATTTATTTACAAGGGTGAAATAAATAGTGGGTTGATACATATATACATGGTATATATACAAGGTAGAGAGAGAAAGTATTTTATTTTTTATTTTAATTTATTTTTCTCATTTTTATTTTATTTTTAGAAATATATATGAATTATGAAAAACATATTTTTATTTTTGTTTTTATGAAAATAAAATATATACATAAGAGGGGGTTTTACACAAGGTTGAATGGTCATATCTCTCTACTCATTTTATTTGGCGATCAGGCCCATATTGGGCTCCCTCTTGGGTTCAGGTCACTCAATATTTATTCTAAATATTTCTCTCTTTTTCTTTATTTCTTTATTCTTTTATTTTGAACAAATACATGCTAATTATTGAATATTAACAAAGCATTCCTAATTGGTAATTTATTGTATTTACAGCTATCTACAGGCCGATTTGCCAAGATAAATAGCTAAAATAAAAGAATAAAGAGTGATGAATGAGTATTCATCAACACCTCCCTAGCTGTGGGACTCGAGGGCCTCGCGACTGGGGGGAACGTTGCGGTGAAGGAGAAGGAGCTGAGGACGTGAGAGGAGCGGGAGAGATGCGCATTTTGGGTGGTGGTGCAGCTGGATGAGATGCACGAGGCCTACGAAAAGCTGCTGAGGGAAGTGGAGGAGAGGCTGGAGATGATCTATGCTGAAGGAAATGGAGAGAGGCTGGAGATGATCTATGGGATGGAGGGTAAAGGAAAGGGGATGAAGGGATGCTGCTGACGACTTCGAGATGGACGTGGAGGTTGAGAGAATACTGAGGGAAGGTGCATAATGGGAAGGAAAATGGGCTGGAGAGCGTCGATTTTTCTGGGAGGCAGCTAAGGTTCCTGCCGGTGGCGTTCGGATGGGGAGAGGAGGAGGAGAGAGAGTGGAAAAAATACCATTGGATTTGTTAGGTTTTGATTAATTCAACTTACCCAAGCTAGTTAACCCAAGCAGTCTCAAATTAAAGGCAGGGTTTGTGAGATTAGACGGAGTAAATTTACAAGGTTGAATGTTGAATTACATTATTTCAAAAGTTGAGAAGGTAATTTAAAGTTCATGGGATTTGTGAGGTAAAAATCCCATATTAATGACATCTTAATAATTGCATTGACTCGTGAAGTTGACAAGTTGTCCACCACAAGACGAGATGGAAGACGAAATTAGTGTGAAGTGAATAATAGTGAGATCCCCCCATTACCACGGAATAAGCTATAGTTACACCGTGATTACATCATACATTGTATCTCTGCATTTAGCGTTTCTTTATCTCTCAATTCAACTGAACAAGAATGAGAGATAAATTTTATTTCTCTCTTATCGCATTTATCCTACCGAATGAGAATAAACGTTTATTTGATGAAAGAGGATCATCATGTGATCACATGTAGGTGGGGATATATTTCCTTAACTCACGGAACTCCACCTTATTTGAACGTATCCCGTGTATATATACATACAAATACATACGTAATGGAAATCAAAGAAATTTAAAAATGGAAATCAAAGAAATTTAAAAATTAAAAGATGTGCACGTATTGGTAAGCACTAAGTAGGGCCCAAGAAAATTAATTCTCAGCTATTTCAAAGGAGAATATGGAACGATAGTAGGCATTTTCATGTGAGGTCAATACGAATTGTTTGATCTTGCTATTCTTCCGATTCATTTCAAGTAATACAAATTTCTTAGAATTAGAGTCATGCTAGAACTGGAAAATCTAAAAGGATTGGACTATTAATCCTGATAGTAATTGAGTTGTATTCTAATGTATAGTGCATATCAGAATGGGTGTACGGGTTTGTAATTGAGCTGAATACAACGATTTTAGTAGAATATGTATACAATTTATATTATAATGCGCAATTTTAATGTTTGTATTATAATGTACGGTTTTTTGTGCAGTTTTGTATTATAATGTGCAGTTATAATACAAAAAGTACATGTATTCTACTAAAGTGCTTGTGTTTTATAGAAAAAGAGTGCGGCCTTTCTGAACTCGGGAAGGACCCTATATATATATATATATATATATATATATATATATATATATATATATAGAGAGAGAGAGAGAGAGAGAGAGAGAGAGATTAATGGGGCTGCCCCTTGCGGGCAGCCAAGATGGCTGCCCCCGCGCCGTTTCGGCACATTTTTTATTTTTTTTTGAAAAATATCGCCATGTAAGTCATCCCTATATCCCTCCTATATGTCATTCGAATTTCGTCTGAAATAGAGGCTCCTACGGCCTCCATCGAGACAGTCATTTTTTAACGGTAACAGGATTTTTTTAAATCGACACCATCTCGATGGAGGCCGTAGGAGTCTCTGTTTCTGACGAAATTCGAATGGCATATAGGAGGGATATAGGGATGAATTTACACGACGAGATTTTTCAAAAAATAAAATAAAAAACGCGCCGAAACGGCGCGGGGGCAGCCCTTCTTGGCTGCCCGCAAGGGGCAGCCCCATTATTCTCATATATATATATATATATATATATATATATATATATATAGAGAGAGAGAGAGAGAGAGAGAGAGAGAGGAAAGGGAGCTTACTTCATGAAATAGGTAGCATTACCTACTTCAAGTCTATTTTTTATTTTTTGAAAAATACTACCATGAATTTTCATAACTTTATCCCTCTAATATGTCATTCAAATTTCGTCAGAAACAGATACTTATATGCCCTCCATCCAGAACAGGTATATTACATCAAATCTAAGACCGTCAAAATTACATGTTCTAGATGGAGGGCATAGGAGTATCTGTTTCTGACGAAATTTGAATGACATATTAGAGGGATATAGTTATGAAAATCCATGGTATTATTTTTCAAAAAAATAAAAAATGGATAAAAAATAGACATTAAGTAGGTAAGGTTACCTACTTCATGAAGCAGGCTCCCTTCCCCCCCTCTCTCTCTATATATATTATATATGGAAAAGATTATCATATATTTTCATCACTACATCCCTCTAATACATCATTCCAATTCCTTTAGAAACAGAGACTCATATGCCCACCATCTAGAATAAGTAATTTTAACGGTCTTAGAATTATTGTAATCGACCTGTTCTGAATAGAGGGTATAAGAGTCCATGTTTCTGACGAATTTGAAATGACATATTAGAAACATATAGTGATGAAAATACATGACATTATTTTTCAAAAAAATAAAAAAATTAGCCGAAAAGTAGGGCAGGGTAGCCAACTAACTACATCCTCCCACCACACACACACATATATAGGGAGCACTTCAATTGAGATGACACATTTCCTTGTTTATGAAAAGATGTCATCTTAGGTCGTTGGATGGCGAGTGTACAAGTGAGGTTGAAACCACTATATGATTTTAGTGCCAAACTAACATTCCTAAAATGAGAGTGGATTAAATTAGTGCTATTTCAGTGAAATACATGTCATTGAACATTCTATGTTTAGTTGGACACCGAGTAGTGTACATAATTTTTGTAAAAAATGGAATAAAGGCTCATATTTTGAAATATTGTTATCAATTTACAACTGAATGAGATATTTTACAATTCCGTGTTATAAATTACAAAAATGTAGCCACTGATATTCGAAAAAGCCTAAATACGACAAAAAATTGTGTTTGTGTAGTTGTATTTTATATGTAGCTATGTTTCCTAATATATAGGGTGTTTAGGTTTGATTTACACGTGAAAAACTTTTCTATATTGAAGGGATTTTTTGTTACAACTAAATTTTCTAATAAATCGAATAAGGGTAATTGCGAGCAAACTAAATATGGTAGAAGTCATATGCTTGTTATTTTAGGAGGTATTAAATGTGTGGTTTATTTCTTAAATTTTCAAATTAGAAAAATACACATCATGGTACATGCCATATTCAAAGAACATAGGTCTAATCTTAGTATTTTTCATAATTCCTTATTTAATTATATTTAATTTCATTTCAGTTGACATTCTATGGGAGAAATATTGTACTGTGAGGGTTTTTAATAAAATTCATGTTTTATTTTGTAAAGTGCATATGAAATTTGTAAAATAAAATTCTAAAATCCCATTTCATTTTCAGCCAACATTCCGTAGGAACAATGTATGTAAGCTGCATTTTTTTTGTAAATTGTGTGGTCTCTTTTGTAAACCGTATATGATTTTTGTAAATAAATACGTATTAATAATGTATAAATTATTTTTATGTTTTCAACCAATTTGTTTGTCTATAACATGCGTCCATCAAAATTCGTTATCCATTTGTAAAGTTTGTGCGGTTTTTGTAAAATCCATACCTTCATTGTAAAATTTATATCTTGATCTGCAAAATAAAATGTCAGTTAGTAATTTATCATATTTACTTCAGAAAAAGTAAGACAATGATAAGATTGTAAAACATGGCAACTAAATGTAAAATGTATGGAGGAAATGTAACTATAATGCATTTAAAAAAGAAATGACACATTCCCAACAAAAAATCGAGATTATGACAAAGACACATACGTTAAAAAAGTAAATTGGATCTGAAAAGAATAAAATTAGTGTAAATCAATAATGATGAATATAAAATACATGATTTTGTTTAATATAGGATGCACATAAATTATGAAGATTATTGCTTTAAAATTGATGTAAAAAAGTGTACTATTAGTGAGTGTTCTCTAGCATGTATTTTTCAGAAAGATAACAAGTAAAAAATAATTGAATTTTGGAATCTTAAAAAAATCTATGAATTAAAATCTTACCAAAAACATAGAATTTGAGGTTGAGTACTTCAAAAACACATCCATCATCACTTGATAAATCTTACCAGAAAATGGAGGTGTTTTTGGGAGAAATGAAGAGTGGAGAAATGGATTGAAAAATGGAATAGAGGAGAAACAATGATCTTTGATAGAGGATAATCGAAGATTGGATCGATATAAAATCAAAATGGAACGTGAAAAAATAGACCAAATCAAATCAAACTTACCTGAAAATTTGTTTAATGGATGAATACAAAGAAAATGAAAATTGACTAAGAATATGCATCCTCTATGTGCAACTATCTCATGTCGCTCTATGCAGCGTCGTCGTCGTCACGCATCACCACCGCCATTGCCATACACCACCATCGTCTCCACACGCAACTACCACCTCTCATCATTGATGTGTGTTGAATGATTAATTTGACAATTAATGGAGTACGATAATGATTAAGTATGAAACAAGGGATTCAAAATGAAAGAGAGAGAATAGTTACTAAAAGTAGCAATCATATGCGGATGAGATGGGTCGTTTTACTGTGACATAGTGGTTTTAATGAGAGGCGTTGATCTTTATCGGATGACTGAAATGAAGTGTTGCACCGTAAATGTGGAAATACAACACCTCAATTCATTTTTTCCTATATATATTTGTGTGGGGGATGGGGAGGGGGAGTGGTGGCATTGCCTCCACACCACAAAAAGAGGGAATACCATCACAACAATGTAGCACCTAGAGAGAAGGGGAAGAGAGAGAAGAAAGTGAGAGAACGAGAGAATAGAGAAAGTTGTAATCATTCAATGTTTTATTATTTTCTTCTCTGATGGTCGTGATAGGTGACCGACCACCATCATATTTGATTATTTTTATTCTTCACGTGCTTTCGTTGTGATGGTTGATTGTGCATCCGCATTCGAATCTGGTGATTGGTCTCGAATAGGATGTATCCAAATGGAGGCGACACCGATTCGTGTTCCAACAACTAATATCCGACGAAAACGATATATGTCTGTGTCCCTAACAACTGGTGTCAGAGTAGAGGCGATACCACAACAATCCCAACAACTAGTATCAGAGCATGTTTCGATGACAATGGAGGGGCATGATGTGGCAGATTAGGGCTAGGTTCAATGTCGATGATAGGATGTGATGCAATGCATGTGCAATCTTCAGAAGCTATGCTCTGGTTGTCACTTGGAAAAATCTATGAGAGGCATCGAAGAATTCTGCTAGTAGCAGTTGGTAGGAGATCGTGCGAGGATGCACGATGAGAGCATCCAATGATGGGTGCAACACCAAGGTGTTGAGTTCTTGCAAGAAAGACTTGCAGATGAGGAGGATAATGCATTACAGCCTTACGATGACGTAGATATTGTGATGGAATTCAACTTAAGAGGGGGATTGTTAGGATTAGGGTAATATTAGAATTGGGAATCCTAAAAGAATTGGACTTGTAATCCAATGGTAATTGAGTTGTATTTTATATGTAATCTTGATGGGAATATGAGTATGGGTTTGTAATTGAGCTATATATATAGAGTGAGAGAGAGAGAGAGGAAAGGGAAGCTACTCCATGGAGTACTTAACCTTAGCTACTCCATGGCATTTTTTGCATCTTTTTATTTATTTTAAATACCATCATAGATTTTCATAACTATATCCCTTTAATATGTCATTCAAATTTCGTCAGAAACAGCGACTCTTGTTCCCTCCATCCAGAACAAGTAATTTTAACGGTCTTAAATTTGCTATAATTGACATGTTCTGGATGGAGGGTATATGAGTCTCTGTTTCTGACGAAATTTAAATGACATATTAGAGGGATATAGTTATGAAAATATATGGTGGTATTTTTTGAAAAAAAATAAAAAAAGGGGCGAAAATATTCATGGAGTAGCTAAGGATAGCTACTCCATGGAGTAGCTTCCCTTTCCTTTCATACATACATACATACATATATGGGTAAAATGGGGTTGCCCCAATGGGGGGAACTAACTTGGCTCCGCCCGCGCCATTTCATCTATTTATTTATTTTTTTGAAAATTTCTTCCGTAAATTGTCATCAATATATACCCACATCATGTCATTCAAATTTCGTGCAAAACAGAGATTCCTACGACCTCCATCCAGAAGGGTCGTTTTTAGCAATTCTGTTACCGCTAAAAAATGATTATCTGGTTGGAGGTCGTAGGAGTCTCTGTTTCGCACGAAATTCGAGTAGCATAATATAGAGATATATTGATCAATATTCACGAAGAAATTTTTAGAAAAAATAAAAAAATGGACGAAATGACGCGGGGGGAGCCAAGTTAGCTCCCATCAGGGGGCAGCCCCATTTAATCACACACACACATACATACACAAACACACACACACATACACACACACACGTATATATATGGGACTTATCCAATGGGTCTTGTGCCCATTAGAGTTGTAATGAGCACAATTATTTTTTAATAATATTTTCTATCATTTTGAGTTCAATTCTTATTGGATTACAAGTATTATATCATATTCTTACTATTAGTAACCATTTTCACAAGAATAAAACCTTAAATTCATATGAAATAGTTTAGTAAGAATAGAAAAGACACCAGTAATACAAATAAAGATACAATCATTTCGTAAGAATTTGTAATTTTTTTGTGAAAATGATTACTATTAGTAACCCATTTTTAGTTATTTTTCTACTTTCTTTGAATTAAAACTTTGGGGGATTTACTTAATATGTTGAGGGGATTAAGTCTTTCAAGTTTCATGCAAAATATTCCTAATATGTTCATCTAAAATGGGTCAATTCAACAATTCTGAGATCGTTAAAATTTGGTAGTCTTAATGGAGATGAGAGAAGTCTCGAATTAAGTTGAATTTGGAATGACAACATGGTGATCTAAATCCCCTAAGGTTTCATTTCAAAAAAATCAAAAAATAATGAAAAATTAGTCTGGGTGTAGGGAATTTCCTGCACCTGTCGGCGTAGGGTCCTTTTTCCCTATATATAGAGGGAGCATTTCAAATGAGGCGTGGTCCTTCCATCTCTAAGGAAGGCCAACGATCTGGACCATCGGATTCAAATCCAATGGTACCTTCAATTTTGTTGCCCAAAAAGGTATTTTGGTCATCTTTTTTGCATTAATTACCAATACATTTAATTTTACAAAATACTAAATTTAGATGGATCTAATTTTGATATTTTTTCGTAATGCCATATTTAAATTATATCAAATTTTATGTTGGACGATATTATGTGGAGTAATATTGTGTATCTTAATGTGTTTTTTTGTAGAATCTGCTGTTTCTTTTTGTAACGATTGTATGTTTTTTGTATTTATTGTGGTTCCTTTAAAACTAATCAGCTATTTGTAATTTTGGTATGGTTCTTTGTAGAATACAATTCATATTAGCAATTAATGCATGCTTCTTTGTAACGATTATATGGTTTTTTATAATAAATTTTATATCGTCGTTTGTAAAAATGCGGTAGACATTCACGCTACATCAATAAGTAAATTACAAAACATATATGTATAATACTCATCCACAATGTATAATGCACATCCAAAATGTGTAATACATATCAAATATACAAGATATATAAAAAATTACATTTTTCATTCGCATCAAATTGTTAATACACATCAGATATGTACTATACACATCAAATTTATATAATAGACATCAATATTGTGTAACACAAAGTGAAAAATGTATTTTTACCTAACAATTCTGTATCGCTCACCTCCTCCTTGTCGATGCGACGCGAATGACATCGTGTACTGCTCCATATCGATGTTGAAGACAGAGATGAAGGGGTGAAGAAGTTCATGTCGGCCACATGTAATTGTCCACGTGAGGATGGAGATAACACCGAGAACCACTCCATGTCGACGTTGAAGATGTAGATAAAGGGGGCGAAGAATCTCATGCCGATCATGTTAATGGTGATGATGGAGACGAACGAAGAGGATGATAAGGCATGTGAAGACCACAGAGACGAGGCTTGTGATGTACGTACAATGGAGACAAGCGACGATGGAGACGGGCAACGATGGAAATGGAGATGGAGATGGAGATGAGCGATGACGGAGACGAGCGCCGACGGAGATGGAGATGGAGACGGCATCCATCCTCCTCTTCCTCTCGTTTCTGTGCATGCGAGATTATGAAATAAATGGAAAGAGGAGAGAGTTAATGAGATATTTTAGATGTGCGTATGAGATTTTTGGAAAGAGTGGGAGAGAGATTAATGAGGAGATAAATTAGCTTGTTACATACTATATTTAGATAATGAACAATGACCAAAATGAGTTTTTGGTTAATTAAATAATAATTATAATATGCCTTTAATAACAACCGGCGGATTGAATATGGATGCATGAGATCGTTGGCCTTCCTTAGGGATGGAAGGACCATGTCTCATTTGAAAGATATCATATATATATATATATATATATATATATATATATATATATATATATATAAAGATCGGGGAGGCTGTTTGGTTGCTGGGTTGGGTTGGGTTGGGTTGAGGTACCCCTGTAAATAGTAAACTGTGAGGAGGGTTGAGAGGATTCGAAGGAAGGGTACACCGGTGTACCCCAACCCAACCCAGCAACCAAATAGGCCCCTAGAGAGAAGGGGGAGATAGAGAAGGGAGAGAACGAGAAATCGGAGAAAGTTGTACCCATTCTTGTTTTTAGTGATTTTCTTCTATGGAAGCCACGAGAAGTGACCGATCACCGTCACGTATGGTTATCTTTCTTCTTCGCGCACTTCCTTGGTGGTGGTCGATTTCACATCTGTATCTAATGTTTGATTCCCAAAAATTAGTATCGAATGAAGGTGACAGCGGTCTGTGTCCCAACAATTAGTATCCAATGAAGACAATAACAATTTCTATCCCAACAATCGATATTAAAGCGAAGAAAATACCACAGGGGTCCCAACAACAAATCCACCTTAAAGGTTATAACACGACTTTTAGAAAACTTGACTTTGTAAACTTTTGCTTTTGGCGTTGTATTCATTATGCTAAAACTGCTCTTTTTCAAGCATTTGTCATTAGTTGATCAATTATCAATCCTACTTTTGATTAATTATAAGATAATTGAAATCATGATTTTGATATTATTGATTTAATTATATTCAAGATAAATAGTGTTCTACGAGACTAAAATTTCAAGAGAAACTAAATACATTGATGATGGATGAACACATCAATCATTATTCAATGCACGAAAAATGAATTGATGAGGTAAACTGGACAATAACTAAAGATCTGCAATGTCAAATATTGAAGCATTTTATTTTTATTTAAGTTGCTTGAATGTTGGTTGGACCTTTTACGATAAAGATAAAATAGCGAATGTCATCGTATTTGAGAAAATTTTGGATAATATATGGATCCTTAGTTGAAGAAATAATCCATAAGATTGGATTTTGGCAATCAAAATTGCAAAAATAATTAATTGCAATTACATCACCTCTGTTGTAATACTCATTAAAGCAGAGGATCTGTACCCCACAGTGGGATGTTGATCACACTAAGGCCCTGTTTGGTAGGGGAATAAGCCCTGGAATAAGGGACCAATTCTCTTCCCGATATGGTTCCCAGTGGTACGACTATTCCACATTATTCCATCTTATTTCACTCTTATTCATATCTTTATTCCACCTTACCTGCCTTTATTTCACCTTATTCTCCTTATTCTTATCCTCCAGCCGAAGAAAGAATAGACCCTTATTCTCTTTATTCTCCATCTTTATTCATGTTTATTCCCGAACCGAACATGCCCTAAGGTGTTCAAGTATTGCCAGCTCCTTCTTGTGCCCCCAAGTCTTAACGGAGACAAAGACAAGATGGGTCAACAATGAATCTTTGGGTGGCTTTTTATGGGGTCAAAAAGGGGAGTTGGTGAAGTTGGGAAGCACACAATGGAGAGTGATGATAATGTTGTCATCCAGCGATTGGATGAGGTTTTGGGTTGCATCAGATGGCTAGGAAACCATGGGAGAAGGCGAGGTCAAGACATTGAGTGTGATGCTAATACTCTGCACGAGGTTAAAGATGAGCCCATCAAGTGGCAACACGTGCCAGGCTATAAAAAGTCCAAAAATACAAAAAATTTATAAAATCCATAAAAAAATAGTAGATGTCCTTAAATCAAAAGTTGTAAAACATGCAAATTGTTCAATTTTTTGAGATATACAATATTATAGAAGATGCCAAATCACCTTTACATGAGAGATGGAAATTTAAGAGCTATATGACATGGGTTGTTCTTTTTTTCCTTTTTTTTCGAAGTACCTATATTTTATCTTATTATGACAATACATGTTGTAAAGTACTCATGCATATTTATGGAGTTTGAGTTGTGCATTATATGCTAGATATAAAATTGAAATCAAGTGAAAAATATTTTATGTACTATGAATAAAATTGACAATATGTAAGCATAGTTGTATAATAAATACTGACACCACTTTTCAAAGACAGGCTCAACTGAACCTCAGAGTATTTTTTAGATTTAGAATATTTAAAAATATTAACTCTAAAGGTGAGTAAGGTCAAGTTGAAGTTCATATGCTTGAGATATAAAATCTTAAGTACAAACATATTGCAAATTTGGACTTGATTTTTATTGGCATTGTGCAGGTCGTATTTGATGGTATTTTTATATTTTTTATACATTATTATGGAAATAATGCATAAAAAATTAGGTAAATTGGATTTGAAAAAAAATGTTAGTTAGGTTCTATGTTTATATTATGTATGTGTAACTAACGCCACATTTTGTACAAACTATGTATCTTTTTACAGGTTTCCTTATTTTTCTTGCTCTTTATTAAATAAATCAAGATCTAAGATCTTGATTTTTAGGTGAGGATCAAAAGGCGTTACATGCCTACTTACTCTATATTTCTAGAAGATTTTATGTACGTTGGTATGTATACATTATGTCTTCTTTATTATTTCTTTTTAGTTTTATTCTTTGCATATATTTATGTGGTTTTGAGTGCTAACATGTGCTTCTTATTTATTGACATGTATTTAGTTACAATAATGATGATTTATGATGGGAATGCAAGGCGTTTCATAAAGTATTTAGATCAAATTTCACGAACAAGGTAGGCGAAGCTAGGTTCGTGATGAATATGTGATTCATCTCGATTATACTAAAATTTTGTCTTTAATTCTGGATAACATACACAAAAAAATCACAAAAATGATAAAATAACAAAAAATAGAAGCAATATAACTAGATTAATTGTATGTTATTTTCTTGTAAATAAGTCCAAGAAATAAAATCACATAAAATCCCCAATAATAAGGAGTTAAACCATGTATACATTCACATGTATATAATTTACAATCTTCCCTCATTTTTAATAAATTCATTAAGTACAAATGTCATGAAACCAATCCATCATATACATAATATCAACCTAATCAAATGAAAAGTCCTAAAAATTTAATAACATGTATATATAACAAATAAACCAATTCCTATTTTGAGAAGACTAGGAATTAAAATATGATTTCTCCTTCATATAGTCTCCTATAAAATTTAATTCTTTGAACTAATTTGCATCAAATTTTATAAAAAATAAGATCAGATTCAAAGGAATTATTATTCATATATAAAATTTGGATTTTGGGATCTTAATGTATACAATTCAATTGTGCATACTTTAACTTACTATTTTATGTGCATACTTTAGTCTTCTAAAGATATTTCTTTTTTTAATTTTGATTATTTACTTTATGTTTTCATTAAATAAAAGAATCAAAAGATAAAAAATTATAAAATTGATTAAAAGTCAAAAGTGAACATGTAGAATGTAAACACCCAATCAAATCGCCAACTAACGCTACTTAATTGTTGAGTTCCCACCAACTTAGTCGCTGGTTTTTTTAGCTAAACCTCATGTTTCGCGTCCTTGGTCAGGCTACAATCAATCTTCCTTTGCTACATCAACTCCATTGTTGACTGAGTGGGTCAACTGCCTCTCCTATGCCCCATGATCTCTTTAGCCTTTCTGCATCGTCAATGGGTCTTAAGACGTGACATGTGGAGAGCATAGTAGCCGCCATATCAAGAGAGGGCAGAGCACTCTCCTCCACAGGATTGAATCACCTCACACATGACCATAGTTTTCTTGTGGGTATTCTACAATTGCACATTTATAGCTTTTGAATATAGTAGCTAAACTCTTGTGCTTGGAAAATTACAGAAAAAGCCACATCACATTATGATACTCAAGTGACCTTGTGCGCATGGTTTGCATTTTAATTTATTTAATTTTTTCATTTATATTCTTGTGTTTGACTCACGTGAACTTGAAATGTTAATATTTTTCAAAATTAAAAATTACATGAGGTAGAATGATCAATGCTCTACATTTTGGTGATTAAATTAGATTTTTATGTTCCATTGAATTTTTAAATTTAAATTAGTTGAAAATAGTATAGTTTACCCAATTATATGTATTTAATTCATATTAAATCAATCATTGATATAACCAATCCCAAAAATCACTACTTGTGTAACTTTGTGTCTACTATCATATGCTTAAAAATATAAATTATTACCTCAAATTCCTTAAAATAGTTATTAAGTATCCACATAATATTTTGTAAAATTTCAAAGTCGTTGTGCGTCATAATTAAGTAATTACCTTTCGAAATTTTAAATTGTAAAACATTAATATTTATTAATTTTTAGGAAATAAAAATGCCAAATCAGTCTATTTTAGTAAAAAAATCACCAAAAATTCATTGTAACCAAAAATTATGAAAAAATAAACTAGGTGTATTTCATGTAATTATTGATGAATATGAAATTAATCATATTATTTATCATTTATTACTCTCCTTGCTTAAAAAATCAATAAAACCTAACACTAATTGACTAATATTAACATCTAAACCCTTGTTAATAACTAACCTTAATTATTGTATATATATAACACTCTTTATTTTCTTTATTTTTCTTTTGTTTTCTTTTTAAAAATTCAAAAAAATATATAATTATTTATATATATTTATTTTGTCTTTTCTATAATTAAAAATACAAAAAATCACAAAATAATTAAAGTATTTTTAAAAATGCATGCAAAAAATCTACTTTGTACATAGTGTTTATTTTAGCTTTTTGTACAACATAAAACTTGTAGTCTCATTGAGATCTACAACTTTCATGTTTTGAATTTTTTTCTAATTCAGATTGTACTTATTTGTTTTTTATTTTTCTTTATTTTTTATCTTGTTTCTTTTTCTCATTGGGCCACGTCGCGCTCTCAGGAGCTTCCATGCGACCCATCCCTTCTCCTGCCACCCGCCTCTTTCTTGATCGTCGAATTTATCTGATGGGTGCATCTCCACCCTTCGCTCGTGCCTGCACCTTCACCCTTCGATCAGATCTCTTGATCTGATCTTGACCACCCCTTCGTGCCTCCATCTGGATCGTTGGATCTCCAGATCGAACCGCCCATGTGTCGTCTTCCTCCTCTGTAACTACCACCACCTCCTCGCACCCCTCTCTTCTCCCCCATTCTCCCACTCGCTCCATTGGTCGCTCATCTTTCCATCACCCCCATTACGTATCCAAAACTTCCCTCTACCTCGCGTGACCCTAGGGCCCCTCGCCATAATCCCTTGTCACATAATGTCGACTGCTACAAATCACCTGACCCCCATCTCGTAACCGTCGGAACCCACCTTCATATACGCCTCCTCCATCACCCTTTCCCCCAGTCCATCATTACACAGAGACTTGAGCTATCCATCTTCCCCTCCCAGTGACAAGGGGAAGAGGAATTGATGTGCGATTATGGTCGAAGTATCTGGTGTTGACCCATGGCTGATCGGCCATGTTACAACCACCAAAACGGGTCGTTGACTCCCTGGACAGGTCTCCCAGGTCGAGCGATGACTAGAGGACCTTCTAGGTCCTCATACCAGAGCTCTTCCTCCAATGTTGGTCCTTCTTCGATCAGGTGAGCTTCCTCTCTATTTATTCTTCTTGTTTTCTCCCTTTTTTATTGCATGCACACCAACAACTCACCATCATTTAATCACTCAATCATGATTGTTGGGCCTCCCTCACCTTTACAAGGGGTCTAAACCATCTCCTTCCCTCCTCCATAGCCTCCACCGCTCTAGGCATTCATCTCCAACGGAGCTGGAGATGGACCCACTTAGGGTACCACCTTATCCGCCTTTGTCATCCTCCATTTTCACCCCGCACACCCCGACTATACAGACCTAACACATTTTGCAGGTTCACATTCTTTAATGGTTGGGCTTTGGGTGGAGCTCCATTCTAGAGCTCTGCCTCTGGGAACTGATGCCGACAGTGATTTCCAGGAAGCTTCGCACCCCCTCCTTCCTCAGGTCTTCTTTGCCATGACTTAAGGAACCTTCCTATATATTCAGCGTGCGTTGAGGAGCAAGGCAGAGCTCTCAGCGTCTCGTCGGATCTCTAATTGTGCCACTAACACATGATGGAGGAGGAGGTAGCAGACACTACATGTGCCATTAGATGGTGCCCTTCCAGTATCCATCTAATGGTTATGGACCATCCATGTCACCACTCCGGAGCGTAGAGGTTCGGTGGGTCTGAGCCTCACCCAAAGTCAGCTCGAGCCGCAACATAGCCTGACCCACGTGCTTCGGCCCCGACCTCCATCCAAGCATCCGCCTACGTGCTTGCAAATGATGTCTTGGAGATTTTGCAGACATGCCCCATGAGTTTCTTCAAATTACAATCAAGTCCTCCCCAGGCACGTGTGCCTCACATGTCGTGCCCGGGCAAATTGCATTGGGGCCTCATCAGCTTTATAAAATTACAGAAATATCCCTCCAAGGACCTTTATGTGATGGTTTGACATTTATTTTCATGCTTTTATTTTACATTTATGACACTAGAATATTTCTTGAATATCTTGAGCATCTGAACTCCGATTTGGTTGATTTTAATTCATTGTGTTGCTTATTTAATTTTCTATCTAATGGCATAATTTATTTCCTATTTAACACTTAAATCAATATGCTAAAATAAATTATTATTGTGTCACTTGTTTATTGATACCATTTTATTATTAATTGATTAAATTTGATGCATCAATAGTCAATGAAATTTGTCTAGATTATTGCTCAATTAACTAATCAAATTATGGTCTAGTTGTACATTATTTCATGCTTGCATTCTATTTTCATATCATGGCATATATGTTGTATATTGCATCACATTGAAGGTGTTTAAAATCAAATACAAATGCATCTCATCCATGCATTGTATTTTGCATCACAAATTGCATCATATTTTGTGTTTTGTATCATTTTCTGTTTTACTTGTTGACCTGGGTAGAGAAATGATAACTTAGTATAGATATTAAAATATGATTAATCGTCGAGGAGACTTGTGCCCCTGTATTCGACCTTGGTAGACTTGCCAAGTGGAATTCTCCACACATTCAAAGATATGTTTCTTCTTAGATCGTTTTCACTTCATGTACTACGAAAACGCATCCTTATTAATAGAGGAGAAAATTATTTCATCAGATGGCACGACTGTTGGGGACATGACTCATCTTAGTGATTGATTAGATTTTTAATGTTTAATGTGTTGATGATTTTGACACTTTAGGTCAACTTGATTGTTGGTGTTGTTTTGCATTGTCTTGTCTTATTTTCTACGGGTTATCTCTCTTGATAAATATATATCTAATGCTTGTCTTCTGCAGTAGGGTTCGTGGAGACCGAGGATGCTCAGAAGACATGGAGGCATGGAGTTCGGAGCTCCTGCTATGAGGAACTCCAAAAGAAGCCTTGAAGAGACCAAGAGATGAATTATAATTTTTTGTGTTGAATATATATATAGTAATTGCATTTTTAGCGAACCTCATTAGAGGTCTCACGTGTGTACTCATAGACTTGGACATTTTTGTGGTGTGTGGAGCCTATTTCACCCCATGGTGGGGCTACACTTGAGCGTTCGACCTAGGATAGGCATGCAGCTCTCCGAGCTTCTTTTATTTCCACATCTTTTGTGCTTGATCGTAGGTTAGGACACACTAATAAAAATCTATGAGATTCACTTAATCTCATATGATTCAATGAGACGCATCAAACATCGATCAACTTAGATAAAATGAATTCAATTCTTCTTCTAATAGTATCATGTTTAGGATGCGGCTATTCTAGACTTGCATGCATGTAAAGATAATCTTAATTTTAGTCTTGCACATGCATGGAGAATGTTGGAGGCATTGTAAGTTTTTCTCTTGAGCATGCATCATGATTTCTTTTTGCATCATCTTTTCTCGATCTTCCTCTTGATTTATCACTTAGGATCTAAATGAAAGTGGGACCAGCCATTAGATGATGGATGCGTGACTTGTATGCGCATTAATTCAGTGATAATACAAGCTTAAAATTGGGACTGTTAATGCAAGTCGGCCTTAATAAAATGGAGAAAAATTCACCTTGGATTATGGGAGAGAAATACCCACATTGTACATAGGATGTGTTAAATGTTGAGAGCTGAGGACGTATCCCTATGATAGTGCCCAAAACTTATCATTAAGCCATGCGTAATGGACATATATTCTGGATGATCACCAACAAAATAGAAAAATGACCAACATTTGTTGGTCTTCATGCATGAGTTGGTGAATCAAGGGTATGTGCTTGCTTGGTTGAGCTTGGATTGTGTATTTTCCCTAACCTTCTCGCGACCCCGAATCTCGGGCCATTGGATCCTCCCATATCTGGATCTGGTTACTCAGCAATAATTTATTCAGCAATCACAACTAACATTCAGAAACAGACTGCAAATAAAAATACTCAAAAAGAAGTATTTAATACTTTTCCATTCACAAAATAAAGTTTACATGATCCATTGTCCCACTACAACCATTTACATGTACATCAGTTGAAAGGAAATACACAGAAAGATTACTAACTACCTTACAAAGTAAAGCAACCCTAGCTGGCTGGATGTCTACTAGGTAAGCTGGCTGGATTACTAAAGTCCTTGTGATGGCTCACCGACACCTGTTGGGCTTTCCATCATAGGATAAAAATTAGCGAATGCTAAGTAACGATGAAGAGAAAAGCAAAAAATTTGTGTAATTTTTCAAAACGTGTTATCACAAAAGTTTCATTCCTTCTCATTAATTTAAGTCCTATTCCTTTTCTATTCCACGTCAGGGATTAGTCCAGGGGAACCCCACCATTCTTGGACTCCAAAGCTATGGACCCTTCGGGATTGGAGATTGTGTTGATCTTGGTAAGCTTATGCTGTCGCACGTCACCTCAACCAATCCTCCAATACTACCCTGACAATTTCCTTTTCTTTTATTAATCAGGGTCTCAAACCCTCGTCCTGGCAAATAAATGAGCACATCGTCCTCAAGGACTCGGTTGCTTAAAACCTCAGGCTAACATTATAACATAGCGGCTTAAAATACACATTGTCGTGACCCATCCGCTATTGAACCACTAATGAATACCCATTCATCACTCTTTATTCTTTTATTTTAGCTGCAAAACCCATGCAAAACACATGTATATTCCTGTAAATACCAATAATTGTCAAAAAGCATGCATTGTGTAAATATGCATTTTTAGCATGTTTTTGTGCATAAATAAAATAATAAAGAAATAAAAGAAAAAGAGGGAGATATTTAGAATAAATATTAAGTGACCTAATCCCAAGGGAGGGCTCAGCATGGGCCTGACCGCATAAAAACCCAAGTAGAGAGAGATAAGGAAGCTCATATGTGTACATATATATCTGTAAATAAATAAAAATATTTTCCGCTAAATAAAAATAAAAATGGGTGTGTATTTATATGTATATATTTGTAAATATTAAATTAAAATAAAAATGGAGAAAATATAAATAATTAAAAATCCCTTCACCCTTGTATATACACCATGAACACAAAACCATATATATATATATATATATATATTTATCTCTATAAATAAATAAATAAATAAAATTCCACAAAAATTTGTACATACTCTATATTTCATAATGTAAATAAATAAATCAAAAACCATAAAAATAAAAATAAAATAAAAAGAAATAAAAATAAAATCAAAACCAACATTGTACATATACCATATATGTATATAAATAAAAGTATTTATTTAGCCCTTGTAAATAAATAATAAAAATAAAATAAAAATACCAAATTATTCCAAATTTTATTCTATAAATAAATAAAATATAAAATTGGAATAAAATGTACAAAAATAAAGAATTAAAAATCAAAAATAAAAATACAATATTGTATATACATGTATATAATAATCATATTTTGTAAATACCTAATTTTTATTTCAAAAAAAAATAAATAAAAATCACAAAAAATAGTTTATAAATACATAAACATTTTTTATGTTTTAACTTTTTCCAAATTCGGCCATTTACTATTTTATATTTAATTTCCAATTCTTTAATGCGTGGCCGCACCTGATTGGTCCACGGGGGATGTTGACCCCCGGTCAACTCCCCCCCTTGGACCACCAACCCGCGGATCTGAGTTATCAACCTTATTTCGCCCATTTATCTAAACCGGATCCGAGCCCCAAATAACTAAACCCCGGGTCCTGATTAAAGATGAATCAACCAAGATCCACGCCCGGTGGTCTTTCCTCGGGGTCCGAGCTCCGATATCCATGACCGACCCCTTCTTCTCGGACCCCTAGCCATATAAAGCTTCTGCTTTGCCGCACAATTCCTCTCATCTTTGGCTCCGCCTTCCCATCCCATGATCTCCACTACCTTCCCTAGAGTGACAACTAGCTGCGGGTCGTGTTGCAGTGAGGAGGAGGTGTCCCAGCCACTGATCCGGCAGCTCATCACCGCCGTGCGCCGTCCAGGAGCAGCGCTCGAGCCTCGGGCCTCGATGACCCTCGAGGCGAAGACCAGGAGCTCTAGGAACTCTCTCCCAGTCGAACTCGGCCATCCGGTAAGCCTGATTCTTTCTACATTTCTCGAATTTTCATTTACGCCCAAATCCATCTTTTACCGTCGACCATTGATTCCGACCATCTCAGTCACCTTCTCGATCATCGGACTCGACCCTCACACCCACGAGACTTCTCCGCACCTTCTTCACCCACTCGCACCCCCTGACTCGCCCGGAGCAGGGACTTCGATCTTCACCGCCGACGCCTCACCGGAGATCGAACATCTCGCCTCATCCGACCACCACACCGCCGCTAACCGGGTTGAGGCACTTTGCCCTCGACCCAGCAAGCTTCCTGTGTCATTTTCCAGGTCAGAGGAGGCCCATCTGGGGGTCTTCACATTCAGCACAGGAGCCCCAGCTCCGCCTTCGTCGCCGGAGCTCTTCGGAGCCTCCCGACGTCATCGGAGGAGCTCGTCAGCTGCGGAGCTTCAAGGCGGAGCTCTTCCGCATCTTAGCAGCAGCAGGGGAGGTTCACCGTGCGAGTTCTGGGCCGACGAAGTTCGTCGGCCACCTGTTCTTGGAGGACCTTACCCAGCCGTCCATCCAGCCTCGCCGCTCCAGTTGTGATCCACGCCGTCCATTTGAGGAGCAGCAGACCACCGTTCGATCTTCGGAGGCTGGATCTGGATCGTCCATCCCGATGAAGGGTTCGCCACAGTATACAGTAGTCGTCTGATCCTCCACGTGGCGAGCCCTCCACCGTCAGATCAGAGCTGAGGCCCTTCGTTGAGGCGTCGCTACCCGCAGTTGTTGGATACCCCACGTGGTGCGTCCTCAGCCCTCGGATAATAAGGGGTAAATATCACTTAGGCCCCCTTCTATTTTGGTTTATCATTTAGTCCTATAAATATTTTATAGAGTTCATTTTATTTTGGAACATTTGCACTTAAGACCTGGTAGTTTATTTTAATTGCATTTCTACCCCTGTATATGTTGGACGCGTGCATTGTCACGTGATGTTTTGGTAAATTTGCAATACATGGGCCTGTGGTTCTGATGTGTTATTGAATGATATATCTTTTTTGTTATTTACACTTATGCCCCTGCGAATGTTTTTATTGAACATGTGTTGAATTGGTTGGGCTTTTTACAACTTAGCCCCTGGACTTTTAGCACCTGTTGCTAATAAGTCCGGGGACTTAAGTTATTTACATTTGGGTCCTTCTGTGCCCAGCCCACGTGCCGCACGTGTGGGAATCTGGTGAAATTGCACGAAGACCCCCTACACTTCTGATTATGTTACTTTTTGGCCCCAGAAGATATTTTTATTACGAACAGGTCCCTATGCACTATGGGTTCTTGTTTGTTTTAAATAAAATATCAAATTTCATTCAAATTAAGTGAAAAATAGACACGTGGCTCCTGCCACTGTGTAGAATTTTCACCAATTTTTGGGAAAATTTTTGAGCCCTTTTATTATTGTTACAAATTCAAAAACCCTTAATTTTCTGCCTGTTCAGATTTAAAATTCATAAAAAAATATAAAAACTCTTTAAAAATTACAAAAAAAATCAGATTTTGTGTGTTTTTGTGTGATTGATTTTCTGGCCATTTTTGGTTATTTTTAGATTTATAAAAACCATAAAAACTAAAAAACCTTGAAAAACTCATAAAAATTCCAATAAATCATAGAAAATTCAAAAATTCAAAATTTCTTTTTTTGAATTTTCTTTTGTATTCATACGTTACATGAAAAATACCTCCAGGCCTTGAAAAGACCATTTAGTATTTTTAATTAGTCTTTGAAGCTTGGCTGGACATCATCATAGTCTTTTTGCCTTCTTTTATTTTTAGAAAATTCCCTAAAAATAAGAAAATTCTCAAAAATTCACTAAAATAGTAAAAAAATATAAAAATCATAAAAACATTTTTGTTGGAATTTTTAGACCATTTTTGAGTCATTAAATAATTTCTTGAGGTTGTGTATATTTGCCTTTTTATTGTTTTCTTCATAATTAAAAATCCCAAAAAATATAAAAATATTTAAAACCACCAAAAAAATATTTGTTTTATTTTCTTTCTTCTTAGACTACTTCGTAGGCCGCAAGGCCATCTCGTGCTCCTCGATTTCGACCCTGGGTGTTATACCAGGTTAATATCATAGCGAGACCGCTATTTTGATTTCTATTGATTTCTATCTCTGTTTGGTGGTCTGAATCTTTTTCTTGATTGAGCTCTGAGTCCCGAGTGACTGAGGTCACAACAACCTTAGTGACACCTGATTTACCTTAATCGTATGGGTTGCTCGTCAACCACCCGTGCCTCCACATGGCACGACCACATCTTCCGTCGTTCAACCCGAATATATTTGCTCCCGGTACCACGCGTTGCAAATCATTCATTTCGTGCGCACTTATCATAACATGGCAACCGTGTACCACCTAGGTAGGGAAACGCCAATACGAGTTCCTTCCAACAAACCTACAGGTTGCATGCCCGGCCAGTAGTTCTACTCCTAGTCATCCTTAACGTGACTCACGACCCTTTTCAGGATCCAACTTAAAACACATCAATTCCCATGATGTAATTCCTCAATAAAGCCTTATATTTGCATAACCATAAAATACTGAGTACAGACTTACACATATATTAATTCATATATTTATATACTCATAATTATGCCCGTTTTAACTTCCAACCCTAACTTTCCAAGCCACTGCATTAATTTGATACTTAAACCTTATTTTAGTGGGAATCGCAAAGCAACTTTTCATATTTTCTCAAAAATAATCAAATTAGGGTTCTTCGTAGCAAAGAACATAAAATCAGAAATTTCAATGATCTCATATGAAAACCCAACAGCAAAAGGAAGGATTTCGTTACCTAATCGAGCTCTCTCTCGCATATGCAGTGCTTTATCGTGTTTCGTTTTCAGAAAGGATGATTTAAGGCTCCTGAAACAATCAAATTTCATTTTTGTATCAAAGATGCTAAGAACGTGTCAGGAACGTGAAGAACGAACGAATAACACGAAGAACGCCAAGAACACGAAGAACACGAAGAACGCCAAGAACATTTTTTCTCTTGAAATTTCGGCAGAGCTTCCCCTTATATCAGGACATATTTCTCGGAAAATTTCGGCAGAGTTTCCCCTTATATCGGGATATATTTCTCGGAAAATTTTGGCAGAGTTTCCCCTTATATCGGGACATATTTCAAAATAAAAATGAAAAGAGTTCCCTCTATGAAATCAATCGAGAGGAAAACAACGAAACTGAAAGAATATAATTAAACTGTAAGTGGTGGAGAATCGGTAGACACCACGTGTCTTAGGTGAGTAAATGTGTGACGAATCACAGGGTTCACTGACGTGCACAGCCGCCCGCACCTAAGTAGGGTATTACACAGATTTCTCCATCAAAATAACTAAAAAAGTGGAAAAGAAAGAACAATAAGCAATGGAGAATCAGTAGACACCACGCGTCTTAGGTGAGTGAATGTGTGACGAATCACAGGGTTCACTGACGTGCACAGTCGCCCGCACCTAAGTAGGGTGTTACACAGATTTCTCCTCGAACCACAACAGGAAATAAATCAGAAAGAAAGATGAATCAAGAACAAAACATGGAAGAAAAGAGGATAAATTGAAAGCCTAGCTTACGAAGAAAATTAAGAGAGGATCATACCTTCCTCCTCCTCGTTCTCCCGGCAGCGCTTCGCTAGCACTCTTTCCCCGCCTCCCACTCCTCCTCCCGACCTCTCAACCCTAGCCCTTAGGTTGTGGTGGTGGTAGTGGAAATCGTAGAGAATGAATGGGTGGGGGGTATTTATAGGCTCCAGAAAACCACTAACCATGGTTAGAAAATCATGGTTTAGACCTTAACCATGGTTTAGCGGCCCATGATTTTGGCCCATAGTTTTGGCCAAAACTTATACCAAACTTGGGGCTTAAGTTAGAACATTCTAGAAGATTCTAGATTCGCTAATGACGCTTAATTAACACTAATCGTGATTAACTTTCACTAATCACGATTTAACTTTCACAGCTTACGCTTATCTTTTGCTAACTATTGATTAGTATTTGCTAATGATCATTAGCAGTTTTTAATCTGTCATTAGTTTCTTTAAACATGTTTAATTAGTCTTAATGACAGTCATTATGGATTAATGACGTCTTAACGCTCCTTCTCTTTCTTCGAAAATCATAACAAATCGAAATAAAGTCAGATTCACACGAAACAAATTCTATTGGTTTTCTCTTGACGAGTCGGATCTTATGATATAGGATCCGAGAGATGCCAAGTTCATGTCTTTACAATTATAACAACCTTAAAGGAAGTCCCGTCCTCGAGACTAGAGATGCAGGCATAACAACCTTAAAGAGAATGAATGTCCTTTCATTTATAATGAGCATATACATAATACATATTGTTATCATTCAAACAAGTACGGGTATTTCTTTCTCATTTCAGCATGAGGTTCTCATGTGGCTTCTTCAAACTCTTGGTTCCGTCACAATACTTTAACTAGAGGCACCTCTTTGTTTCTCAACTTCTTGATATC
The DNA here is from genome assembly GCA_037367405.1 of Ottelia alismoides. Classification (NCBI taxonomy): domain Eukaryota; kingdom Viridiplantae; phylum Streptophyta; class Magnoliopsida; order Alismatales; family Hydrocharitaceae; genus Ottelia; species Ottelia alismoides. The sequence goes on along the minus strand of JAZKJV010003628.1, from coordinate 126,775 downwards.
CCTTCCAAGTATTTGCACAGGTATCTCTTGGTATGTCAAGTCTAGCTCAACATGTAAATCATCACAACTTATCTTATGCTCTGGATCCCTAACGTACTTTCTTAGATTTGATACATGAAAAACATCATGTATTGCCGAAAGATGTGGATGAAGCTGATGAATACTCATTCATCACTCTTTATTCTTATATTTTATCTACAAAAACCTTTGCAAATGCATGTATATAGTTGTAAATTGAAATAATTAACAAAAGCATGCATTGTGTAAAAACCTATAATTAGCATGTTTTTGTGCAAAAATAAAAGAATAAAGATTAAAAAGAAAAAGAGGGAAATATTTAGAATAAATATTGAGCAACCTAACCCAAGGGAGGGCTCAGCATGGGCCTGACCGCATAAAAGCCAAAGTAGAGGGAGATAGGGGCTCATGTGTGTAAATATTTATGTAAATAAATAAAAGTATTTTCCTCACAAAAATAGACTTAAATTGACTTGTAAATATTTGTAAATATTTCTAAATACATAAACAAGATAAAAATAGAAAAAATCAAAAAGAACAAAAACATCACTTTCACCTTGTATATAGACCATCTGTCTCATATTTATTTAGCTTTGTAAATAAATAAAATTAATTTCCAAAAGTTATGTAAATAATCTATATTATATAATGTAAATAAATAAAATAAAAACAATTAAAACAAAAACAAAATAAAAAGAACAAAATTAAAAATAAAAAGTACTATTGTAAATATACCATGTATATAAATGTACATATGTATTTATTTCACCTATGTATATAAAAAATAAAAATAATATAAAAATATCTTTTTATTCCTTATTTTATGATATAAATAAATAAAATATAAAATGGGAATGAAATTGTATAAAAATAACAATTAAAAATTAAAATTAAAAAAAACTATATATTGTATATATACCTATATATGAACCTACTATGTACATACCTTATTTTTATTTTGAAAAATTAATTAAAAATCATAAAAAAATAGAAAATAAATAAAATAAATATTTTTCATGTTTTAAGTTTTTATTAATTCGATCATTTTCTAGCTTAAAATAAATAAACAAATAAATTAAGCTTGGCGGCTCCTGATTGGTCCACGGGGGTTTGTTGACCCCGGTCAACTTCCCCCGCGGACCCTCTTCCCCGCGGATCTGGGTAACCGACCCGTTTTCTCGATTTATTTCCTAGTCGACCCGATCGCCAATGACCCTAACCCCGGGCCCCGATTAATCTTCGATCATCCATGATTCTCGCCCGGGGTGGGTTTGATGGATCCGAGCTCCGCGCTACTCACCCGACCATCACCTTTCCGGATCCCTGAGCATATATATTGTCGTCACCAGCGACCTATTCTTCCATCTTTGGATCTTCCCCTCGGCGCCTGTGACCTCCTCCGGAGTTCCTGAGTGACAGCCACGTTCTTCGGAGTAGCAGCGAGGCCCAGGAAGCCGGGAGCCACTGATCCGGTGGTTAGCTCCGCCGTGCGCCGCCGCGAGCGCGCCCAGCCTCGGGGAGTCGACGACCCCTTGCAGGCAATGACCCCGAAGCTTGCTGAGCTTCAGCCCAGTCGACTGCACCTTCCAGGTAATCTTCTTAGGTCGTAGAATAGCTTAGTTTAGGAATTTTCCGATTTTAGTAGAGTAGCTCCGCCACCTCCGCCTGCCGTCTCCGACCACCCATTCACCCTTCCGACACCGCCACCACGTCCACCAGACCCCTCTCCATCTTCTCCGACCCTTCACTCCCCCTGGCTCGCCCCGGAGCAGGGTATCAGCTCTCACCCTCCGCCGCTCGTCGGAGAGCCCTCATACCGCCTCATCCTTCACCTTCCGCCCGCTCTGACGGGTCGAGGCAGTTTGCCCTCGACCCAGCTCTCTTCCTGTGCAGGTATCGAGCCCATTCGACCTCATCTGGAGGTCGAGACTTCAGAGCACAGGAGCTCCTGTTCTTCCACGTCGTCGGGGCTCTCTGGAGTTCCTCGCTTTCATCGGAACAGCGCATCGGGTGCGGAGCTTCACGGCGAAGCTTCCCCGCACCTCAGGAGCATCAAGCGAGGTCCACCGTGCGCGCAGTCGGCCGGCGAAGTTCGCCAGCTGCCAGTTCTTACAGGAGCCTCGTCGACCGTCAGATCATCCTCAATGCCCCAGTTTTCATCTGATCCATCCATCTTAGGCGTTGCGTCACCGTCCGATCATTCCGAGGATAGATCTGGACCATCCGCTCGGAGGAAGAGGCACCAGCAAGCCTCCACCGTCAGATCGCCACGTGCCCTCTTCTCCTCCGTCGATCCACCGAGGGCTTAGACTCCAGAGCACCAGCACCGTCCGATCTCCACGTGGAGGGCTATCACCCGTTCGATCAGGCCGAGCGTTCTCAGGGTTAAGGCGCCATCATTCTCGTTCGTTGGATCTGTCACGCGTCACACATCTAGCCGTCGACATTAATAAAAGGGGTAAATAGCTCTTAGGCCCCTTTAGTTTCTGTTTTTACTATTTAGTACTGTAAATACCTAGTTCAGTTCTTTTACTTTTGTAAATTTTGCACTGAGGACCTTATCTTTTATGTGAAATGCATTTATACCCCTGCCAGTGGTGAACACGTGCATCGACACGTGGTATTTTGGTACATTTGCATTATTAACCCTGCGTTTTTGGCTTGTTAAGATTTGCATTTAAAGAAATAGGAATGACAATTTAGGTCCCCCCAGGCCTGAGTCACGTGTATCGTGCGTGGCCGGGGGGTAATTGCATTCCTTATCCTATACTTTTCGAGCTTGTTATTCCAAGGACCCAAAACTTTGTTCTATTTGCACTTAGGTCCCTGTGCACAGTACCCTCTTTCTATTTTTGAATAAAATAGCAAATCACCTCCAAATTTGATGAAAATGGAAACATGGCTCCCGCCATGATGTAAAATTTTCTATAAATTTTGGAGACATTTTAGACACTGTTTGATATTTTTAAAAATTCAAAAACATGTATTTTTTTCACTGTCTGATTTGAAAAATCATAAAAAAAATATTAAAACTCGTTTAAAATTACAAAAGAAATTTACTTACTATTTGTCTTTGCTTGCTTGATTTTCTAGCCAATTTTGGCTATTTTTCATTACTTAAAATACCTAAAAATTGAAAAACACTTAAAATCACATAAAAATTCTAATAAATAAAATAAAAACCCAAAAATAATAAATCAGGTGGCCCAAATTTCCTTGTTTTCTTATATTTACAGGAAAATTACCTCCCGGCTAATTTGGGGCTTCTAAATATTTTATCTAGGACCTTTTAGCTCGGCTGGACAGTCCCTACAGTTTCAGCCCTTGTTTGATTTTTAGAAAATTAAATAAACATTAGAAAATCCCAAAAATTCACCAAAAACAGTAAAAATTATAAAACACCTAAAAATATGTTTGTTAGAATTTTTGGTTGATTTTTATTGCAGTAAATAAATTGTTGAAGTGTGTTTTTTTGTTGTTTTCTTTATTTTCTTAACACATTAAAAATCCAAAAAAATATAAAAAACTTTAAAACCACCAAAATATTCCTTTTATTTTCTTTTATTCCTTTTTGACTACTTCGTAGGCCGCGAGGCCAATTCGTGCTCCTTGTGTTCGACCCTGGTCGCTATACCAGGTTAAATTAATAGCAAGACCGCTATCGTGTTTTGATTGATTTTTATTTTTGATTGGTGGTCTCTTCTTTTTCTTAATTGATCGAGTCTGAGTGATTGAGGTCGCAACGACCATCTAGATACCTTTGCCTTAGTCACTTGGGATTTCTCGGTCATCAGAATGGCGCCGTTGCCGGGGAGCACGGCTTAGTAGTTTTCATTTTATTTTCGTTTTTGGTTTTCGCTGCTTTTCGCGGCTCTTTCAGAGCTCGCGGCTTTTTCGCGGCTTTTTGTTTATATTTTATTTTTGTTTTATTTGTTTTATTTTATTTTCTTGTATTTTTGTTTTTGTTTGATTTTTGTTTGTTTATTTTATTTTGAATTTTGGCATATATACCCTCATTTTATTTTCATTTATTTTTCTTATTATTATTTGGTTATTTTTATTGGTCTGACCACTCTGTTCTTTCTTGCAAGGGCCCAAGGACCGAGGCGGCCGATTTCGAGAAGCCGACGCAACCGCGAGACTCGGAGGCGGCTCCTTCTGTACGGAGTCGTAGGAGAGAGTGAGAGAGAGCTGAGTGGGAGAGGTTTAGTTTAGACTTTTTATTTTTATTTGATTATTATTGTAATAACACAGGTACTCAGAGACTCTTGGACTTGGTTGTCTAGCGGGTCTGTTTCGCCGAGCATCGGTGTGCTCGGGGGACCCTTAGGTGTTTTCGCGGCTTTTTCGCGGTTTTGATTTTTAGCTGCCTTTTCCGGTGTTTACGCGGTTTTTATCGAGCCCCTAGACTTAGGATTTTCTGCTTGATTGTGCCGTAATTAGTAGGGTCCCCACACCTAATTGCTTGCCTGTTCCTATAGTGCGATTAATTGGACCTACTAATAACTAATTAATAAAAATAACTGATTCATCCCCTTCATAGCCTACGTGCCGCAGCCTGCCCCGTAAAGCGCTTTCTCCTACCCCCGATGTGTCGGGCAGAGGAAGGGTAGACCGAGACCGGACCTTTGGCTTGAAGGAGCGGTGACCAGTTAGACGGTTCTTCGAGTAGACTTGCTTGTTTAGGACTCGATTTTCATCGCTGCACCATTTAGGTAGTTTATTTTCTGTCTTTACATTTATGCGCGGATCATATTGCATGTAGAGTGCTGGAGACAGGTATGCATTTCTATCTCTGCATGCATCATTGATTTCATCGCGCATCCGGCTTTTTCGTCTTCTCCCCTGTTTTTGACCTAATAATCAGGAGAACCGAAAAATTCATTAGGCATTTCTTTTTATTGAAAAATATCTAAAAACAAAAGCAATAAAATCGGGACTGCTAATCACACTTGACCTAAAAGACACTTCACTAAAAATCTGTCTTGAGGAGAGTAACCCCCTCCTTGTTTGGTTGGGATGAGCGAGAGAGTGACCGCACATTAGGATAGAGCCTCCGATCTTTCTTGACTGATTACCGGCTTTCAGTACGGGACAGTCGGTTGAGAAACATCTGGATACCTATTTACCTCACGTAATCGCTATGATAGACTGGATGATCACCTAAAATAAAATTGACAAGATAATTGACCGATCCCTTCGGTCTTCAGCTTTGTGTGCGTAGGTGAATTGGGGTTTGCTTGTTCATCTTGTGTGATTTCCATATCTCTTCGATCCTTCTCCATCCTATTCTCTATCCATCTGCTTTTTCACCCTCGCCTCCCTTCATTCCATTCTCTTCTCCCTTACCTCTGGATGATGGATCCCCCTCACTTCGAGCCGACTCGTACGGCTTCTTCTCCATCTTCTGACCATCACTCCAGTCCACCTTCTAGGGAGGTTGGATCTCCGTCCAACCTCCTGCTCCCTCCCTCCCTTTCATCTCACTACTCTGGGCATGCTGTGCGAGACATCCGAGGCTACCTGATAGAGCAGATGCGGAAGACCCGGACGATGCTGATGCTAAGTTGAGAGCGCACTCCGTTGGTGACCAGAGAGAGCAGTGGAGATCAGCGGACATATCCTATTCCAGAAGGATGGAGGAGCAGATAGCACATGGAGCTCAGTCAGCTTCTACACTAGGTCCATTCGTCTTGGATTTGGATTACATTCAGCGACTGCCGACATTTTCAGGAGAGGCGCACGAGGAGCCTTATCTTCACCTGTCCGCTTTCGAGGAGTTTTGTAGAGCACAGAGATATTCAGATATCACTGCAGAGGAGCTGATGAGCAGGACCTTCCCCTTCACGCTTCACGACAGAGCCATGAGATGGCACCGCCGATTGGGGAGGACATTCGAGACGTGGGGAGAGCTACGCCGAGAGTTTTTACAGAGATACTTCCCTCCACGTAGAGCAGATTTCATGCGGTCTTTGATCACGGACTTTTCAGTTGACCCCCAGGAGCCATTGCACGAGGCATGGCCGAGGTTTCTTGACCTCTTGATGAGATTTCCAGATCACGGACTTCCACTGGCAGACTTGATAGAGATCTCCATGCGGGGGATGACCGCAGAGCAGCTTGCACTGGTGATTACCACATGTGGCCAGTTCACACCGCAGTTCCGACATTCACTTACTGGTCATCATCTCGAGTTTACTTTCACAGGGATCTTCTTCGCGAGATGCTATAGTCGGAACACCACATGTGGACGATGTAGTACCAGTGCGGTGTGTCACTTTACATGATGAGTCAGCTTCTACACACCAGCCCGAGGACTTGGAGCAGACAACACCACTGACAGAGGAGATGACGTCCATAGCAGAGGTTCGGACCCAGAGTTTACTTGAGTTCCCGTTGGATTTCCAGCTGGAATTCGAGTCAGCCCCAGAGTTCCTAGTCGACGAGTCTTGGATATCAGATCTTCTGATACCCCAGGAGCGGAGGAGCCCCAGCTTTTGCAGCCATTGACTCAGTTACTTCAGTTTCCAGTCCCGGAGGAGTCAGTTTCCTTCCTGCAGAGACACTTCTTGGATGCAGACAGTCACCAGGACTCAGCCCAGCAGCCACAGCTTGAGGAGGGACAGCACTTTGAGAGTACAGACACAGAGAGTCCCGTCTTCGAGCTCTTTTTCCTCCACTTTGTTGAGATAGATACACTTCCTTAGGACCAGCTGATAGCCAGCATAGCCGTAGAGCGAGGATCAGCAGCAGACACTTTGCCAGCTTTCGCGGTGTTGACTAGTACCTTCTCCTGCTTCCAGATTGCCGAGAGCTACACTTCCGATGAAGATGCATCCTGGTGCACCGAGTGGATACTTGATAGCAGCGCAGATGCCCATCTAGATCCTGATCCTCTTCTTGTCACTTCTGATCTTGCATTTCTCCCCGAGGGTTATCTGCGGGAGAATGCAGCACATGATGAGTACTCGGTTTCACCTTCTGAGAGTGTTTCCGATCTGACAGAGCACGGAACCGAGTCTTTAGATCTTTCTGATTCTGAGTCTTCTCACCTCGACGACCCTCGCGAGGATGGGCCCATTCTGGAGATATTCGATGATTTGCCTGATCTGATTCTATTTCATACATCGGATATCAGTCTGTTTAGAGAGTCTCCTGATCTTGATTGTCCACACCTGCTTGAGACACTGATTGACGTGGAGGATTCTGTTACTGATCCATCCTTCTCCACGTTTGATTTCTTCGGCTCTATACTCTCACTCCAGTCTGATCCAGAGCCGATGATTTCTTTTGTGCTATCGGATCCCGTTCACTTCTTTCCATATCACTGGCCGGTAGCAAACACCCGCATGACTGCGTACCTGGGTGTCTTTGTTTACACTGTTGACTTCGTCGATGTTCTCATACCGAGACTGCGACGACAGTACGGCATTCGCCTTACCGATGCCGTACTGAACCTTGATACTGCGTTGTCCTAGCCTTTGCGCCAGCTAGGGGCGTAAAAACTAGCGCTTGTTGAGAGGCACCTCAACACTGTACTCTTTTGTATATACGTGTTTCGTCTTATTTTGATCTTTCCTTCTTCCGTTCTTGTTTTCACCCCAGGTCTCGCTTAGGATTATCTTTGCTATACTTAGGATATTGCTCATCCTAAGTATAGGGGAGTGAAAACACCGGGATGTTCTTCGTTCTGTTCCATCACTTCTGTTGTTGCCTATACTTAAGGTTCTTCACCTTAAGTATAGGGGGAGTGATGTCCTCCTTCTTGTATATATTCGTGATTTTCTTCGTGTCTTGCTACCCTTGTTTTTGCTGCCTATACTTAGGGATATTTCACCCTAAGTATGGGGGGGTAGACCATGTACATTCTCCATTCGGTTTTCCCTTAGTATACAGCCTGCTATACTTAGGATTACTCGATCCTAAGTATAGGGGGAAGACCCGAGACCTTCTTGACTTTTCTATTTTGTCTTTGTATATAGCCTTCCTTTTCACTTCCCTATACCTAGCACGAGTTATGTCTTCTTCATCGCTCTTGACTCTGAGGACATCGTTCGAGCTAAGTATAGGGGGGTGTGTATATATTTCATATATACTTTAGCCATAACTCGTACTTTGTGTGAGTGTGTTAATAAATAAAATGGCTAAAAACCCAAAAAATCACAAAAATTAAAAATTTTTCATGTACATAAACTTCTTTTATTTGCACATAAAAAGCTAGTATACAAATTATTTTTGTAAAAATGATTTCAAAAATCTTTTGTGTAAAGTTTGTGTAAATATTTTCTTATCAAAATTATGTATATAGTACAAAATTTTTCCAAAATGTTTTGAAAATCAAAAGTTTGCAAAAATCTTGTGTAAATCTGTGTAAATATCTTTTTGCAAAACTTGCACTTCATGCATCATCCATTCATGATTTCAAAACATTTTTCAAAAATTTTTCATGTTTGTAAACTTTGTGTAAATAGCATCTTTTGTACATATGTATATAGTTTTTCTGGATGATAGTTGACATTTAAACTAGCCTGGAATCAAATTGAGAAATGGAGCTTGATTAAGATCTTAATCTACCTAACTTCTAAGAGGAACCTTATAGGGCTTAGGTTTAAGGCTTTTCAGGTCCATGGTGACTTAATTCTTTGAGTCCACTAGGCTATGATCACATGTCATCTCAATGAGCCTAAGTAGAGCACTTAACAACAACACATGACTCATATAGATTATGGCTTTACTTGGACACCAACACTTTGCACTGAGCTCTCTACGGATGAGGTGGTGAGGAGGCAGTCTTCCTTGACTTGGGGTAGCATATGAGGGTAGTACTTCTAGGAGGAACCTCTCTTCTTCTTTTAGTGAAGGAAGTGCGTCTCAACTTGGTCTGGTTGCCGTGAGGTCTAACGACAGGAGTTGTGGGTTGCAATAAAGCATCAAAAGAGGGATAGTCTACTGGCTCAAGAGGAAAAACTCCTTGTATATATGCTGCACATGTATATGTTATATAGATGCACTTAAAACAAAAAAATGCAAAAAGAAAATAACTCCAAAAAAGTGGTGGGTCTGAGAGAAAATGATAATCCCACCGGAGTATGTATATAGAGTACAATAAGCAAAGCTTGAGTTTCATGATCCACCTGATGTAGCTTGCAGCAGGGAGACTTGGCTACACTGGTCAAGCTCCCAAGGGTACTTGGCTACACTGGCCTTGACCCATTCTCTTCTTCCTCCTCTTCTTGAGCCGGTTGAACTTGAACTTAGAAGGGAATACCCCGCTCCTCGAGGAAAGAGTGGCCAGATTGAGGTCATAGAGTTACTTTGTTGGGGAGGGTTGTCAAGTTGCCATTTCTGAAGTGGAGAGCTTAGACCTCACATTCACAGGACAAGAAAAGATTCATGGTCTTGTGATCGATGACTTGTTCTGACCTAGAGCATTGAGGAGTCTTGGTTATAGATTAATGGAACTTAGAGGCTGTTGAGTTTTAGACTTAAGTCCAAATAAGGTTCCGACACATTAATAATCCAAAGATCTGATCGAGCTCCATACCTTAATTTAATGAAGGCAAGTTTAATAATCAACCTTGATCCATATACATTCTCTTTTTCTTTTTCTTTATTTCTTTTTCACTTCTTTTTCAAATAAGTGTTTGCTAAGGGACTAGCAAAGTTAAGTATAGGGGGTGATGAATACTCATTCATCACTCTTTATTCTTATAGTTTAGCTACAAAAACCTTTGCAAATGCATGTATATAGTTGTAAATTGAAATAATTACCAAAAGCATGCATTGTGTAAAAACCTATAATTAGCATGTTTTTGTGCAAAAATAAAAGAATAAAGATTAAAAAGAAAAAGAGGGAAATATTTAGAATAAATATTGAGCAACCTAACCCAAGGGAGGGCTCAGCATGGGCCTGACCGCATAAAAGCCAAAGTAGAGGGAGATAGGGGCTCATGTGTGTAAATATTTATGTAAATAAATAAAAGTATTTTCCTCACAAAAATAGACTTAAATTGGCTTGTAAATATTTGTAAATATTTCTAAATACAAAAACAAGATAAAAATAGAAAAAATCAAAAAGAACAAAAACATCACTTTCACCTTGTATATAGACCATCTGTCTCATATTTATTTAGCTTTGTAAATAAATAAAATTAATTTCCAAAAGTTATGTAAATAATCTATATTATATAATGTAAATAAATAAAATAAAAACAATTAAAACAAAAACAAAATAAAAAGAACAAAATTAAAAATAAAAAATACTATTGTAAATATACCATGTATATAAATATACATATGTATTTATTTCACCTATGTATATAAATAATAAAAATAAAATAAAAATATCTTTTTATTCCTTATTTTATGATATAAATAAATAAAATATAAAATGGGAATGAAATTGTATAAAAATAATAATTAAAAATCAAAATTAAAAAAAACTATATATTGTATATATACCTATATATGAACCTACTATGTACATACCTTATTTTTATTTTGAAAAATTAATTAAAAATCATAAAAAAATAGAAAAAAATAAAATAATATTTTTCATATTTTAAGTTTTTATTAATTCGATCATTTTCTAGCTTAAAATAAATAAACAAATAAATTAAGCTTGGCGGCTCCTGATTGGTCCACGGGGGTTTGTTGACCCCGGTCAACTTCCCCCGCGGACCCTCTTCCCCGCGGATCTGGGTAACCGACCAGTTTTCTCGATTTATTTCCTATTCGACCCAATCGCCAATGACCCTAACCCCGAGCCCCGATTAATCTTCGATCATCCATGATTCTCGCCCAGGGTGGGTTTGATGGATCCGAGCTCCGCGCTACTCACCCGACCATCACCTTTCTGGATCCCTGAGCATATATATTGTCGTCACCGGCGACCTATTTTTCCATCTTTGGATCTTCCCCTCGGCTCTTGTGACCTCCTCCGGAGTTCCTGAGTGACAGCTGCGTTCTTCGGAGTAGCAGCGAGGCCCGGGAAGCCGGGAGCCACTGATCCGGTGGTTAGCTCCGCCGTACGCCGCCGCGAGCGCGCCCAGCCTCTGGGAGTCGATGGCCCCTTGCAGGCAATGACCCCTAAGCTTGCTGAGCTTCAGCCCAGTCAACTGCACCCGCCAGGTAATCTTCTTAGGCCGTAGAATAGCTTAGTTTAGGAATTTTCTGATTTCAATAGAGTAGCTCCGCCACCTCCGCCTGCCGTCTCCGACCACCCATTCACCCTTCCGACACCGCCACCACGTCCACCAGACCCCTCTCCATCTTCTCCGACCCTTCACTCCCCCTGGCTCGCCCCGGAGCAGGGTATCGGCTCTTACCCTCCGCCGCTCGCCGGAGAGCCCTCACACCGCCTCATCCTTCACCTTCCGCCCGCTCTGACGGGTCGAGGCAGTTTGCCCTCGACCCAGCTCTCTTCCTGTGCAGGTATCGAGCCCAATCGACCTCATCTGGAGGTCGAGACTTCAGAGCACAGGAGCTCCTGTTCTTCCACGTCGCCGGGGCTCTCTGGAGTTCCTCGCTTTCATCGGAACAACGCATCGGGTGCGGAGCTTCACGGCGAAGCTTCCCCGCACCTCAGGAGCATCAGGCGAGGTCCACCGTGCGTGCAGTGGGCCGGCGAAGTTCGCTGGTCGCCAGTTCTTCCAGGAGCCTCGTCGACCGTCAGATCATCCTCAGCGCCCCAGTTTTCATCTGATCCATCCATCTTAGGCATTGCGTCACCGTCCGATCATTCCGAGGATAGGTCTGGACCATCCACTTGGAGGAAGAGGCACCAGCAAGCCTCCACCGTCAGATCGCCACGTGCCCTCTTCTCCTCCGTCGATCCACCGAGGGTTTAGACTCCAGAGCACCAGCACCGTCCGATCTCCACGTGGAGGGCTATCACCCGTTCGATCAGGCCGAGCGTTCTCAGGGTTAAGGCGCCATCCTTCTCGTTCGTTAGATCTGCCACGCGTCACACATCCGGCCGTCGACATTAATAAAAGGGGTAAATAGCTCTTGGGCCCCTTTAGTTTCTGTTTTTACTATTTAGTACTGTAAATACCTAGTTCGGTTCTTTTACTTTTGTAAATTTTGCACTGAGGACCTTATCTTTTATGTGAATTGCATTTATACCCCTGCCAGTGGTGAACACGTGCATCGACACGTGGTATTTTGGTACATTTGCATTATTAACCCTGTGTTTTTGGCTTGTTAAGATTTGCATTTAAAGAAATAGGAATGATAATTAGGTCCCCCCAGGCCTGAGTCACGTGTATCGTGCGTGGCCGGGGGGTAATTTGCATTCCTTATCCTACACTTTTCGAGCTTGTTATTCCAGGGACCCAAAACTTTGTTCTATTTGCACTTAGGTCCCTGTGCACAGTACCCTTTTTCTATTTTTGAATAAAATAGCAAATCACCTCCAAATTTGATAAAAATTGGACACATGGCTCCTGCCATGATGTAAAATTTTCTATAAATTTTGGAGACATTTTAGACACTGTTTGATATTTTTAAAAATTCAAAAACATGTATTTTCTTCACTGTCTGATTTGAAAAATCATAAAAAAATATTAAAACTCGTTTAAAAATTACAAAAAAAATTTACTTACTGTTTGTCTTTGCTTTCTTGATTTTCTAGCCAATTTTGGCTATTTTTCATTACTTAAAACACCTAAAAATTGAAAAACACTTAAAATCTCATAAAAATTCTAATAAATAAATTAAAAACCCAAAAATAATAAATCAGGTGCCCAAATTTTCCTTGTTTTCTTATCTTTACAGGAAAATTACCTCTCGGCTAATTTGAGGCTTCTAGATGTTTTATCTAGGTCCTTTTAGCTCGGCTGGACAGTCCCTACAGTTTCAGCCCTTGTTTGATTTTTAGAAAATTAAATAAACATTAGAAAAATCCCAAAAATTCACAAAAAATAGTAAAAATTATAAAACACCTAAAAATATTTTTGTTAGAATTTTTGGTTGATTTTTATTGCATTAAATAAATTGTTGAAGTGTGTTGTTATGTTGTTTTCTTTATTTTCTTAACACATTAAAAATCCAAAAAAATATAAAATACTTTAAAACCACTAAAAATATTCCTTTTATTTTCTTTTATTCCTTTTTGACTACTTTGTAGGCCGCGAGGCTAATTCATGATCCTTGTGTTCGACCCTGGTCGCTATACCAGGTTAAATTAATAGCAAGATCGCTATCGTGTTTTGATTTGATTTTTATTTTTGATTAGTGGTCTCTTCTTTTTCTTGATTGATCGAGTCTGAGTGATTGAGGTCGCAACGACCATCTAGATACCTTTGCCTTAGTCACTTGGGATTTCTCGGTCATTAATAGCAAGTCTATAAATGACTTTTCCAATCCGTTGAATAATTTCAAATGGACCCACGAACCTGGGTGCCAATTTCCCACGCAAGCCAAACCTCTGAACTCCTTTCATAGGCGATACTTTGAGAAATACAAAGTTGCCTACTTCAAACTCAAGCTCTCTTTGCCTGGTATCACTATAACTTTTCTGGCGACTCTGAGCAGTTAATAGTCTTTTTTGAGCAAGCTCTACAGCTTCCCGTGTCTCCTGGAGTCTATCTGAATCATAAAGGTTCTTTATCCCAACCTCTTGCCAACATAGAGGAGTAGTACACCCATGTCCATATAGTGCTTCAAATGGTGCCATGCCAATACTTGTATGGTAACTGTTGTTGTATGTGAATTCTACAAGAGGCAAATATTTCAACCATAATCTTTTCCATTCTAAGGCACATGCTCGTAACATATCCTTTAAAGTCTGAATAGTTCATTCTGATTGACCATTTGTTTGTGGATAATATGTTGTGCTCAAGCATAGTTGTGTGCCTAAGGCTTTCATGAAGTTCTCCCAATAGTGTGAGGTGAATCATGAATCTCGATCGGAACCTACTTCCTTTGGTATACCACGGAGGCAGATCACATGTAATATATAACTCAGCAAGCTGGTCTGGAGTAAAAGTTAGGCTTATTGGAATAAAGTGTGCTACCTTGGTCAGATGATCTATTATAACCCAGATACTATCCTTACCACTAGTCGTCTGAGGTAAGCCAGTAATGAAGTCCATGAAAATGCTTTCCCATTTCCACTCAGGTATGGGGAGGGGTTGTAACAATCCTGGTGGCTTTTGGTGTGAAGCTTTTACCAGTTAGCAAGTGAAACATGAATTCACAAATTCAACAACATCTTTCTTCATTCCTGGCCACCAAAAGTATGAATGAAGATCCTTATACATCTTCGTAATTCCTGAATGAATAGATAATCCAGAACAATGAGCTTCACGTAAGATGTCTTTCCTCAGTTCAGGTATGTCTGGTACACAAGCTCTATGATGGTTATATAGTAACCCATCGTATATCTGGAATCCCTCTATCTCATTCTTCTTTAGTTGTTGTCTCTAGTATTTTTGAGGACTAGATCATCCTCCTATCCTTTCTTTATTTTATCCCAGATCTCTGGTTTGTATCAGTGAAGAATAGTTATAGTATCAGCACTGCTATCAAATGTTTCCATTCACTTAACGTTGATAGTAAACCCCAGAAGTGGATAACGCTCACTAACCCAGGTGAATAAGTTCTTCTGCTAATGGCATCTGCCACAATGTTCCCCTTATCAGGGTGGTAGGAGATAGTGCAATCATAATCTTTCAACAACTCTAGCCACTATCTCTGTCTCATATTGAGCTCCTTTTGATCAAACGGATATTTCAAGCTTTTATGATCGGTGAAGATTTCAAAAGTAATACCATACAGGTAGTGTCTCCATATCTTTAAAGCAAAAAACTTCGGCAACTAATTCAAGATCATGAGTTGGGTAGTTCTTCTCATGTGTCCTGAGCTGTCGTGATGCATACGCAACTACCTTAACATGTTGTATAAGAACCGCCCCAAGTCCTTCTTTAGATGCATCAGTGTACACTGTAAACCCTTCACTCGCAGAGGGTAGAGTAAGGATTGGTGCAGATGTTAGGCATTCTTTCAGTGTTTGGAAACTAGTTTTGCATGCATTGGACCATATGAATGGAACTTCCTTCTGGGTCAATCTAGTCATTGATAATTCTATTCATGAAAAGCTCTTCACAAATCTTCTATAATACCCAGCTAGTACCAGAAAAGATCGTATTTGTATGATAGTCTTCAGGCGTTCCCAACTCATCACCGTACTAACCTTTGTAGGATCAACTGATATTCCTTCCCTAGAAATAACATGGACTAAGAAAGATACTTCATATAGCCAGAAGTCACATTTGTTATATTTAGCATACAGTTTGTTCTTCCTTAGAGTTTCAAGTGCCTGCCTGAGATGGTGTTCATGCATATACTTATCCTTGGGGTAAATAAGCACATCATCAATAAAGACTACTACAAAGTGATATAAGAACTCCTTGAATACTCTATTCATGAGATCTATGAAGGCTGCTGGGGCATTTGTCATTCCAAAAGGCATAACTAAGAATTCATAATGCATGTATCCAGTTCGAAAAGCTGTCTTGAGAATATCTGTATCTTTAATTTTCAACTGATTGTATCTAGATCTTAAATCAATCTTGGAATACACAGTTGAACCATGTAACTGATCAAAGAGATCATCTATTCTTGGTAGAGGATATTTGTTCTTTACGGTCTCCTTGTTTAGTTGTTTATAGTCAATGCACAACCACATTGACCCATCCTTTTTCCTAACAAATAAGACAGGTGCACCCCATGGTGAAGTACTAGGACGAATGAATCCTTTATCTGACAGTTCTTGCAACTGTACCTTTAACTCTCGTAACTCAGTTGGTGCCATCCTATACGGAGGGATAGAGATAGGCTGAGTATCTGGTATGAGAGATATTTCAAATTCAATCTCTCGTCAGGTAGTAATCCAGGTAGTTCCTCTGGAAATACATCAGGAAATTCGCACACTATAGGTATATCTTCCATCATTCTGTCTGACCCTGATGTAGTGGTTACATAAGCTAAATAGCCTTGGCACCCTTTCTCTAACAATTGTTGTGCCTTCAAAGTCGAGATATATTTGACATTATCAATGGATGTCTTTCCAATGAACTGGAACTCTATCGAGTTAGGAAGGTGAAACGATACTGTCTTCTGAAAATAGTCAAGACATGCATGGTGCCTTTCTAGCCCGTCCATCCCAAGATGAGATCAAAATAATTCATTTCGATAAGTAGCAGATAAGCAGGTGATTGATGTCCTACAATATGTCCCACACAGTCATTTAAGATCTTCTTGAATTATAATTGACCTCCTTGCTCCTTACTTAGATAATGGTATTGTGGTTATATCGAAATCTTATCCTTACAATAGGAATCAAGTATTCTTCTTCTTTTCTTTTCTTTTTATATGCGTACGAAGAACCTCCTCCACTGATCCTCCAAATGGAGTAGGGGAAAACAAATTCTATGGACTAATGATATCTAGACTCTTTCTTATGAGGGTGAATAGAACCCTCAACTCTAGCATCCGTGGGTCTGGATGACTTTATTCCCTCATTGTGGCATTGAGTCATCGCTCTAATGCATATTACCTTTGACCCGTCTCATGTGTTATCAATATTATAGGCACTAATTGCCTAGACACATCTTGATCTTCCATGATCCTGTGAAGAATCAAGGCCAAAAGTTAGGTCCTATATGTCTTAGCATGATGTACGTAAGGGACAATGACTTGTGAATGGTATTGCAGTCAATTATTAAGATCAAAAGATATTAATACAAGCTTAGTTTCTGAATACCGCTCGTAGTTGTTAATTACTAAATAAATTAATGAGTAACCGAGCTCTGATACCAATCTATCGCGACCCTGAATCTTGGGTCATCGGATCATCCCATATCCGGATCTAGTTACTCACCAATAATTTATTTAGCAATCATAACTAACATTCAGAAACAGACTGCAAATAAAAATACTCAAAAAGAAGTATTTAATACTTTTCCATTCACAAAATAAAGTTTACATGATCCATTGTCCCACTACAACCATTTACATTTACATCAGCTGAAAGGAAATACACAGAAAGATTACTAACTACCTTATAAAGTAAAGCTACCCTGGCTGGCTGGATGTCTACTAAGTAAGCTCGTTGGATTACTAAAGTCCTTGTGATGGCTCACCGATACCTGTTGGATTTTCCATAAATCATAGGACAAAAATTAGCGAATGCTAAGTAACGAAGAAGAGAAAAGCAAACAAATTGTGTAATTTTTCAAAACTTGTTATCACAAAAAGTTTCATTCCTTCTCATTAATTTAAGTCATATTCCTATTCTATTCCACGTCAGGGATTATTCCAGGGGAACCCCACCATTCTTGGACTCAGAAGCTATGGACCCTTCGGGATTGGAGATTGTGTTGATCTTGGTAAGCTTATGCTGTCGCACGTCGCCTCAACCAATCCTCCAATACTACCCTGATAATTTCCTTTTCTTTTCTTAATCAGGGTCTCAAACCCTCAGCCTGGCAAACAAATGAGCACACCATCCTCTAGGACTCGGTTGCTTAAAACCTCAGGCTAACATTATAATCTAGCGGCTTAAAATACATGTTGTTGTGACCCAGCCGCTATTGAACCACCCGTGCCTCCACATGGCACGACCACATCTTCTGTCATTCAACCTGAATATATTGGCTCATGATACCATGCGTTGCAAATCATTCATTTCGTGCGCACTTATCATAATAGGGCAACCGTGTACCACCTAGGTAGGGAAACGCCAATACGAGTTCCTTCCGACAAACCTACAAGTTGCATGCCCGACCTGTAGTTCTACTCCCAGTCAACCTTAACGTGACTCATGACCCTTTTCAGGATCCAACTTAAAACACATCAATTCCCATGATGTAATTTCTCAATTCAACCTTATATTTGCATAACCATAAAATACTGAGTATAGACTTACATATATATTATTCATATATTTATATACTCATAATTATGCTCATTTTAACTTCCAACCCTAACTTTCTAAGCCACTGCATTAATTTGATACTTAAACCTTATTCTAGTAGGAATCACAAAGCAACTTTTCATATTTTTTTCAAAAATAACCAAATTAGGGTTCTTCGTAGCAAAGAACATAAAATCAGAAATTTCAACGATCTCATATGAAAACCCAACAACAAAAGTAAGGATTTCGTTACCTAATCGAGCTCTCTCTCGTGTATACAGTGCTTTATCGTGTTTCGTTTTCAGAAAGGATGATTTAAGGCTTCTGAAACGATCGAATTTCATTTTCATATCAAAAACGCTAAGAACGTGTCAAGAATGTGAAGAACGAACGAAGAACACGAAGAACTTGAAGAACACGAAGAACGCCAGGAACATATTTTCTTTTGAAATTTCAGTAGAGTTTCCCCTTATATCGAGACATATTTCTCGGAAAATTTTGGCAGAGTTTTCCCTTATATCGGGACATATTTCTTAGAAAATTTCAGCAGAATTTCCCCTTATATAGGGACATATTTCAAAATAAAAACGAAAAGAGTTCCCTCTATAAAATCAATCGACAGGAAAACAATGAAACTGAAAGAATATAATTAAACTGCAAGTGATGGAGAATCGGTAGACACCATGCCTCTTAGCTGAGTGAATGTGTGACGAATCACAGGGTTCACTGACGTGCACAGCCGCCCGCACCTAAGTAGGGTATTACACAGATTTCTCCATCAAAATAACTATAAAAACGGAAAAGAAAGAACAAGAAGCAATGGAGAATCGGTAGACACCACAAGTCTTAGGTGAGTGAATGTGTGACGAATCACAGGGTTCACCGACGTGCACAACCGCCCGCACCTAAGTAGGTTACACAGATTTCTCCTCAAACCACAACAAGAAATAAATCGGAAAGAAAGATGAATCAAGAACAAAACTTGGAAGAAAAGAGGATGAATTCAAAGCCTAGCTTACGAAGAAAACTAAGAGAGGATCATACATTCCTCCTCCTCGTTCTCCTGGCAGCGCTTCGCTAGCGCTCTTTCCCCGCCTCCCACTCCTCCTCCCGACCTCTCAACCCTAGCCTTTGATTGGTGGTGGTAGTGGAAATCGTAGAGAATAATGGGTAGTGGGTATTTATAGGCTCCAGAAAACCACTAACCATGGTTAGAAAACCATGGTTTAGACCTTAATCATGGTTTAGCGGCCCATGGTTTTGGCCCACGGTTTTGTCCAAAACTTATCCCAAACTTGGGGCTTAAGTTAGAACATTCTAGAAGATTCTAAATTCGCTAATGACACTTAATTAACACTAATCGTGATTAACTTTCACTAATCGCGATTTAACTTTCACGGCTTACGCTTATCTTTTGCTAACTATTGATTAGTGTTTGCTAATGATCATTAGCGGTTTTTAATCCATCATTAGTTTCTTTAATCATGCTTAATTAGTCTTAATGATAGTCATTATGGGTTAATGACGTCTTAAACCTCCTTCTCTTTCTTCCGAAAATCATAACAAATCGAAATAAAGTCTGATTCACATGAAACAAATTCTGTTGGTTTTTTTCTTGATGAGTCGGATCTTATGATATAGGATCCGAGAGATGCCAAGTTCATGGCTTTACAAACCCTCCTGTAACCCTAAACACTCTATTGTTCATCTTTGAAGATTCAACCATCTTGTAGATTCAGTTCACTCTAACCCTAACTGGTAAACCGATTTCCCAGACTTAGCTTCATATTCAACATACTTAGGCTAATCTTCAGCCTAAGTATGGGGGGAACCATGTACCTCTCTGATTGTTCACATCGATTCCCTCCATCTTCATTGCATATCTCTATCCTTAGGCTTTGCTTAGCCTAAGTATAGGGGAGACCCGAGCCCATGTCATCTTCTTCACTCATTTTATCCCCTCCTTCAGTCCTCTTCTTATACTTAGGTTATTCATGACTTAAGTATAGGGGGAATATGAGTCACTTCTCATATATCACCTTATATTCTAGCATGAACCATGGCTTCATATCACTTTGTTTATGAGGATATAATAAAAGCTAAGTGTAGGGGGGTATACGTATATATTCCGTATATACTTTAGCCATATCTCATATTTTGAAATTTTCCTACTTTTGGGCTAGGATATAGTATCTTGTAAGATAATTTGTGTAAAAATGTTTGTAACTGATTTGAAAAAATTTCTAACTATATGACTTTGTTTTGAAAAATGTTTGACAATGGTTTGAAAAATTGGATTTGACAATGGTTTGAAAATTGGGATTTTACTTGTTTTAAAAGCCATTTAAAAATATTTTGAAAATGTATATACTACGTGACATGGTTTGGAAAATGTTTTCAAAATTGAGGGATAAAATGAGACTAATTTGTGTTGTAAATACTTCTAACCTTATTAAAAATCCATGAAAATTCATAAAATTAAGTAAAATCTTTAGCAACAATTCTGACCACTAAACTTAAAAATGATAGCTACTTTTCAGTGAGGAAACTATGGTCTCCCTTAGCAGAGTGGGTGGTTAAAAGATAATACCTATGATATCATCTTGAAGTAACACTGGTAGTCGTTTGATGTTCCGTACTTACACCCATACTGGATAGAAGTAGTTGCAACTAGCCTTATGAGTTCAGGCCAGCCATTATTTCTCTAAAGAAGCTTAAAAGATATAAAAATAAACAATTCATAAAAATTTGGAAAATTCAAAATCGTAAAAACTTTTAATTTTGAGTTGGTGTATCCCGGACACAATCACTATCACTCAAGGCTTGAGGAGGTGAGAATACTTGGTTCATTAGGTCTTAGAAACCTAAGTTAACCAGCATTAGTCATTAGGGTTTGAAAGATATGGATGCTATATTGCACATTTTATCTCTACCTTTAATAAAATGATCAACACATCACATGCACAACTGCATGAATGATGATATGAGTTGATGTTTCACTTGAAGTATTGGGATTTAAGATTTGAGTCTAGGCCTGATTTGATGATGCTCGAGGATGGGATAAATTCCATGAAAGCTTCATGAAACCTCGGTGTCAACAACCCTAGCCAATATAAAAACAAGTTCTTATGCTATATCTTTATATTGACCTATGTGCCAAGATGTGATGAAACATAATAATTTGTTGATCAATGTGCGTCAACCTGGTAAAAACAGTGGAGCCAGCCAAAAAGAAAAGAAAAGAAAGAAAAAGAAATATTGAAAGAAAAGCTCTATCAATACAAAGTCAAATACCAAGAGCTTACATCAAAGGCGAGCTCTCCCAACCATTTCAAAATGTCCACTTGAACCAAAACTAATTAAGACCAATGAGTCAGGCTAGTACCTCAAAAAGAGCTATGCATCGTAAGCGATACAAGTCTGGGCGTAAGTATGTTAGATACTTAAAGAAGACACACCTCGATTTACTCCCAGGAAAAGAAGTACAGACGACTCCAAGATCTCTTGATGGACACACTGATCAACAATCAAAAATATATGTTGAGTAATATGGCACTCAAGAGGACCCTTGTTCCAGTGTGAGGGAGAAAATAAATTACACAAACCTATGCCCTCCATCAACTGGCATTCCACGTCTACTTTCAAGTCTGACAAACTACTGAGATGGTGGAGTGAGTGTAAGAACTGACTTATTCCCTAGTACTGAGGAGTGAGTTTTAAGGAGAGTCTCTTGGACTGGAACTGTGAGTGATAATGCGACTCAACTCTCATGATTGCAGTACACACTAAATATCATATCTCTATACTATATGTATATGCTGAGAGTCTAGTAATTAGAGGAGTTGGATTCCTTTTGACTAGAGCTTGGTTGAGCTAAGAATTTTATGATCACTAAAATCAAGGGTTCTTGATGAATTATGTCTTGAAATTTTACATGTACAGTCAGGGATTAATCCGACTCTTTCATTCTTATGATGCTCGAGGGCGAGCATAATTTATGTATAGGGGAATGATGAATATGAGATTAATCATATTATTTATCACATACTATTCTCCTTTCTTAAATAATTAAATAAAATATAACATTAATCGATTAATATTAACGTCTAACCCCTTGTTAATAACTAATCCTAACTATTGTATATGTTTAACACTCTTTTATTTTCTTTATTTTCTTTATTTTCTTTTTAAATTCCAAAAAATAGATAATTATTGTATATATTTCTTTTGGTTTTTTCTATAACTAAAAATGAAAAAATTACAAAAGAATTAAAATAGGTGTTTTTTAAAAATTCTTGCAAAAATTCTACTATGTCCATATGTTTTTTTGGATTTTTGTTCAACATGAAACTTTTAGATCTCTTTAAGATCTACACCTTTCATGTTTTGACTTTTTCTAATTCAGCTTATAGTTATTTATTTTCAATTTTTCTTTATTTTTCTCATTTTCCTATTTCTCATTTTCCTTTTTCTCATTGGGCCACGTAGCGCTCTCTGGAGCTGCCACGCGGCTCGACCCTTCTCCTGCTACCCACCTCTTTTCTGTCTGTCAGATTCATCTGATGGATGCATCTCCACCCTCCGCCCACGCCTGCACCCTCACCTTTCGATTAGACTAATCTGATCTCTACCACCCCTTCATGCCTTCATCTGGACCGTTGGATCTCGAGATCCAATGGCCCACGTATCATCTTCCTCCTCTATAATTGCCACCACCTCACTACATCACTCTCTTCTCCTCATTCTCCTGCTTGTTCCACAGTGTCACTCCCTCTCCATAACTCCCATTATGTATCCATAACTTCCCTCTACCTCACAGGACCCTAGGGCCCTCACCATCACCCCTTGTCACATAATACCGGCGATTACAAATCGCTTGAACCCCATCTTCCTAACCGCCAGAACCCACCTTCATGTACGCCTACTCTGTCGCCCTTTCCCATAGTCCACCATTACATGGAGCCTTGGGCTATACATCTTCCCTTCCCTTTATAGGGGGAGGTGGAATTGATGTACGATAATGGTCAAAGTCCCTGGTGTCGACCCATGGCTGACCGACCATGTTAGGGCCGCCAAAACAAGACATTGAGCTCCTTGGAAAGGTTTCCTAGGTCCAGTGACAACCGGAGGACCTCCCAAATCCTCAGCCCAAACCTTTTCCTCTGTCGTTGGTCCTTCTTTGATCAGGTGAGCTTCCTCTCTACCTTTTCTTCTTATTTCCTACCTTTTTCTTGCACGCACACCAACCACCTCACCATCATTTAATCGCTCCTCCACAATCGATGGACCTCCATCACCTTCGCAAGTGGGTCTAAACCATCTCCTTCCCTCCTCTATATCCCCCACCACACCAGGAATTCATCTCCAGCAGAGCAGGAGATGAACCCACTTAGGGTACCACCTTCTTCGCCTACATCTTCCTCCATTTTCACCCTGCATGCCTCGGCTATGCACACCTACCCCATTTTGTAGGTTCACATTCTTCAATTGCTGGACTTTGGGAGGAGCTTCATTCTAGAGCTCCATCTCCGTCGAGTTGATGTTGACGATGACTTCCAAGAAGCTCTGCACCCCCTTCTCCCTCAGATCTTCTTTGTCGTGACTTCAAGAACCTTCCTAGGTCTTTAGCGTGTATGGAGGATCAAGGCAAATCTCTCGCCATCTCGCTGGAGCTCCAATCGCATCGCCAACACACAACAGAGAAGGAGGTAGCAGATTCTACAGGTGTTGTTGGATGGTCCCCTTCCGACAACCGTCTAACGGCTATGGACCAGCTACATCACCACTCCGGAGCACAGAGGCTCGATGGGATCGAGCCTCGACTGAAGTCAGCTCGAGCCGCCACGTGGCCCGAGCCACTTGCTTCGGCCTCGACCTCCACCCAAGTCTCCACCCATATGCCTCGTGTATGATGACTTGGAGATTTTACAAACATGTCTCGTGGGTTTCATCAAATTACAATCAGGTCCTCCCTAGGCATGTATGCCTCATGTGATGTGCCTGGGCAAATTACATCGGGGCCCCACCGTCGTTATAAAATTACAAAAAATACCACTTCAGGGACCTTTCTATGATGATTTGGCATTTATTTTCGTTCTTTTATTTTACATTTATGTCCTTGGACTATTTCTTGAAAATCTTGAGCATCCGAACTCCTATTTTATTGATTTTAATTTCATTGTGTTTTTTATTTAATTTTCTATGTAATGTCATGATTTATTTACTATTTTGATACTTAAATCAATATGCTAAAATTAATTATTATTGTGTCACTTTCTTATTGATCTTTAATACCATTTGCGTATTAATTGATTAAATTCGATGCATCAATAGTCAATGATATCATTCTAACTTATTGCCTAATTAACTAATGAAATTAGGGGGTCTGATTGTACATTATTTCATTCTTGCATTCTGTTGCATATTATGGCATTATGATGCATATTGCATCACATTGAAAATGTTTAAAATCAAATAAAAAATGCATCTCATTCATGCATTATATGTTGCATCGCACATTGCATCATATTTTGTGTTGTGTATAACTTTGTTCTTTGCTTATTGACCTAGGTAAAGAAAATGATCAACTTTGTATAGATATTAAAATCTGATTAATAATCGAGGAGGCTCGTGTCCCTGTGTTCGACCTTGGTTGACTTAAAAATCTTCACAGATTCAAAAATGTGTTTCTACTTGAGTCATTTTCGCCTCTTGTACTACAATAACATATAGAGGAGAAAGCTATTTCATCAATTATATGTCATGACAAAAATCATACAGATTTGTTATTATTTGCATAACTTTTTCAAAAAAAACCCAAAAAATATCCTAATTTTTTATTTATGTAAAAAGTATGGAAAATCGTTCCGTATAGTATTTAGTATCCCTTATCTAGGAAAAATACCATTTTGGATAAATATACACTCTTTGTATTTTCTAGATAAATAGGAAATTATATGTTGCATAAATATCCCTGGTTTGTTTTTGGAGTATTTTCAAAAGTTCTCAAAGAATTTTGTTACGATAATATATTTATTCTAACTCCAAAAAATGTATCTTATTTCTGTGATGTAGTTTGAGCCTCAAATTTAATTTGTAAAGAAACCCACTATATAGGTATTTCCTGTATCTTAAAAAACATTTCACTTACAATTTTGCATTCTCATTTCCATTTCATTTATAAATCAAAAGCAAAAAAATAGATCTTTGTGAATTTTAAATGTTTGTTGTTTGATTCATGATTTGCTCACATTTTTTCCTCCCTGAGTTTGACCTTGGTTTATTGCCAAGTAATAAAAAAATACATAGCACACTTGCTACAAACAATATGTGATTTTTATTAGTCATTTTATATCTAAACTTTCTACAAAGACATAATTAAACATGGTAGCGTGTAACTTTTCAATTCATTACCTATCAATTTGAAGTTTAACCAATGATGAACATGATTTTCACCTCTTTAATAATCGATAATTGTAGTATAGGAGATGAATAGCGATCTATCAAAAACCACAAATCTTGAATATTGTGGAATAAGTTTTACTTGGTAAGCCTACCAAGGTCAAACATATGGAACAGTGATTTTTAGTTACGCGGTTCTAAATTAATTTCAATAACTAATTTAATGCTATATTAATTTTTGTATCAGGAAATAAAGTGAAAATAAAATAAAATAAATGTGATAATTAGAATGCAAGCAAAAATAAACAGAGATGAAGTTAGAGATATGTGATTATGTATAATTATAGTCCTTAAACAAGATAATCGGTTAGTCCCTGAGTGAAATCACATATCAAAAGTAATAATTTCAAGAAAGATATTCACTTGAATCAAAATTGTTAGCTATTCGATCAATGATGATTAATTTAACAAGCCCAGAGATCAATAAAATATTCTTAAGATATTCTAGCTCGATTTTCCTGTAATTTATTATTCAAATAAATAATTCTTAATCACAAAAAGTATCAAGGAGATTAAAATGATTTCTCCGCCTCTATTATACACCTGTAAAGATTAATTCTCGAAGACTATGATCAAATATCAATAGATAACTAATCAGATTAAATATCCCAACAATTAAATACATGTAGTTTAGATCAAGAAATAAATAATCTTCAATCACAATAATTATTAGGGAAATAAATCCTTAATTCTCTTCTTTGGAGTCCCTGCAAGAGAGTGAATTTGTTTACAAAATATTGTACACAATATGCTAAAAGAGGGCATGCATGGATCAAAAGATTCAACAAATAATTATCATCAATAACGAGCTTTTGATCTATCCACAAAGTATATAATATGATATAGCATTCAACAAGCTTTAAAACAACATATTATGCGTAAAAAATGGAGTTCATATGGAAAAGATATGATAAAATTAAGTGCTAGGGACTAAAATGTAAATGAAAATGAAGTTTAACTCTCAAAATAGTCCCTGAAGTGACTTATCGACAATATATAAAACCCTGAGGGGTTCTGGGCATAATTTGTCAAGGCATCACTTATTTTGCACATGCCTCAGCTGACAGGGGCCTTTTTGTAATTCTTTGCAAGTCGGAGGATGTGGGGCGCAATGTGTCCCCACATGTATGCGTTGCATGTGGTCCTTCAGGCTCGAGGACAGCTTGGGTCCGTGGCTGAGGAGCGGTACCTGATGCGCCATGTGATGGGCAAAGGCAAGCATCGAATGACATGAGCCTCGAGGCACAGGGCGATGTTTGGGGGAATGTCGTGGTGGCACGAGAGTTGTTGGATCCCCTAATCCAATGGCTGCTGGGCGAGGTGGAGGAGTAGGCGATGCTGTAGATAGCATGCATGCATGCGTTGGCGAAGCAGTTGGAGCTCGACCAACACACGGCCGAACGGATGGAATCGTCGATGAGCCGGGTGAAGTGGAGCCAAGGAGGCATCAGGCCAGGTGGACCAACGGCTTAGCTGGTGGTGTAGAGGTGGTCGATGTCAAGTGGAGCTGTGGCTGGTGTCGGAGGGCAGAGCTCGACCTTCGTAGTGTTGGAGCGATCGATGAGGTATGTTGTCAAAGCAAGAACGACGACGACTGGACTAAGTCGGAGATGCAGTGGGCAAGGACAGATCAACGAGGTACGAAGCAAGGTTGAATGCTAGGTAGTTGTGGGCGTAACAACGTCGAGGCAGGGAAAGGGGATTCTTGAGCTTCTAGCTCTGGCCTTATTGAGGTCGGATATGGAGGGTGTTTGGGAGGTAGACAGAGAAGCTGAAAGGTTCGAGGAGTGAAGGAGGTTAGTCAGGGCAAAGTCTACAATGATGAGGATGGAGGTGAGCTGAAGATGAATGGCGACGAAGGAATAAGGTGCAAAGGGAGCACCTGATGATGAATTGTCAATGCAAGCTGTTGTAGGGGATGGAGGGGTTCGCATGGATTTGAAGCTCGGGGAGAATCTTCGTCATGTCATTGCACGAACGTTCGACAAGTGGAAGACCTGAGCTCTGCATCTCAATGGAGAGGTTACGATGAGGAGTAGAAGCTCCTCGGATCTTGCCTGAAGGTGGAGGTTCGCTCGGGCCGTAGACATGTCGTTGTCACCAGAGGTGGCGACGAGCTCTTTTCTTCATCTTCTTGCAAAAAATGGTGTATGAGGCCAGTGGAGGCGACGATGTCGGCTTTATAAGAGGAGGATGAGTAATGGACGGGAGTAGAGCGGGTACAGTGGCTGCGTAACGGTCTGTGAGGGGAGGAGTAACAGTAATGGGCACAACAACTCGAGAGAAGAGGAGGGGACGAGTCACATGCAAGGCACGTGCACGTGAACTAGCAGGAGATAGAGAGAATAGGGAGGAGAGAGGAAATGAAGAAAGAGAGAGGAGAAGAGATAGAAATAAAGGAATACAAATAAAAATAAATAAAAGTTAATAATAAATAAAAACAAGATTAAAAAATAAAAGTAAGGATTAAATAAAAGTAAAATTAAATATAAAAATTAAATAAAGATAAAATCAAAGAAAAATTGGAAAGAAATAGTAAATGAAATCAAATAAAAAAGTGGTTAACATGAAAGTTGCTCGTAAATTTTTATGAAGGGCTTAAATTCAAAAGAGATCATATGTACAAAATGTATTTTTGGAGGTACTCTATAGATAATAAAATACTGCATTCTTGAATTTTGTACTTTTTATTTTTAATTTTATTTTAATTAGTGGATTAATTTATATACCATATATAGATAATTAATCTAATTTTTATAGATTTTTATAGGTTATAAAAAGTTAAAATAAAAACAACAAAGATAAAATATGCACAAAATATATAATGTTAGATTTTTTCCTTGATTTTCCGATTTTTATGTATTTTAATCTTTGATGCCAATTTAGTTAACTAAACAAAGAAAATATTAGAGAAATATTGAGTAAAAAAAATCAATTTTTGAACATAAAATAATAAGCTTAATAAAGGTCAAAACACATATTATTTAATTACATATTTAAATCCTAATTTTAGTACAATTAATTAATGTTAATAAATTGATTTTAAGGGATTTAATTAGTGAATTATTAAGGAGATTTTGCTATGATGTTCATATAAAGTAGATGAATCATGGATTCATCACATCCCTATACTTAGATCTTTGCTTGTCCCCAAGCAATTTTTAATGAGTCAGAAGGTTGAATTCCTGACTGTGTAAATGCAATTTTCAAGCCTTGTCTCATTAAGAATCTTTGATTTTAGTGGTCCTAAAATTCTAAGCTCAACCAAGGTCTAATAAAAAGGAATGTAGCTTCCATACTTATCAAATTCTCCATTTATACATATAGTACAATAGATAAGACATTTAATGTGTACTACAATCATGAGAGTTGAGTCGAAACTTCATCAAAAGTCTTGATCCAAGAGACTCTCTTCAAGAAGCAATTCTCAAAACTAGGGAACAAATCAGTTCTTGCATTCAATCTACTGTCTTAGTAGATTGTCAGACTTGAATATGTATATGACAGATTAGATGATGGAGGGCATAGGTTTGTGTATTTTCTTCACTCCCTTACATTGGAACATGAATCCTCTCGAGTGCCTTATTACTCAACACATGTATTTTTGGTTATTGACCAGTGTGTTTGTCAAAAGTTATTGAGTCGTCTATAATTGTTTCCTGGGAGTACACTGGGGTGTGTTTTTTTTAAGTATCTAATATACTACACCCAGACTTGTATCGCTTACGATGCAAAGCAGTTTTTGAGGTATTAGTCTGACTCAGTTGGTTTTAATTAGATTTAGTCCAAGTGGACACGTTAGAATAGTTAGTAGCACTCGCTTTTGATTGAAGCTCTTTGAGATTGACTTGTAATTGAGAGCATTTTTTCGTTCAATAATCTTTTGTAGGCTAGCTCCACTACTTTTACCAAGAGTCGGTGCACACTGATAAACAATTATTTAGTTTCATCACACTCTGGCACATAGGTCAATATCAAAAGATAACATGAGAACGTGTTCACATACTGACTAGGGTTTGCTGACACTCAAGTTTCATGAAGCCTTCATCGATTTTATCCCATCCTCGAGTATCATAAAATCAGGTCTAGACTCGAATTTCAAGTCCCAGTCCCTCAAGCAAAATCTCAACTCATCTCATCAATCATGCATCTATGTATCTGATGTGCTAATCATATTTTAAAGGTAGATATTAAGCACGCAATATAGCACTCATATCTTTCAAACTTAGGGAAATGTGTTATTAAGTCTAAAACTCTAATGACTAAGGTCGGTTAACTCTGAATCAAAGGACCTTAAAAATTGGAGTTTCTTTCATTCTTCAAGTATTGAGTGATAGTGAAAACGCCAGGGATAAAACCTTAAGTTAGTTTTTTTATACCCCCCTAATTTTATAAAAAGTTTTGAAAACATATATTATTTACATAAAGAATTTTGATTTAGTATACATAATATACACAATTTACACACATACACAATTTTTGATGAAAACAATTAAATTACGAGCTATGGATAAAGTATATCGAATATATACACACCCCATATACTTAGCTCTGTTATGTTCTCATGGAACAAAGTAAAATGTAGATATAGCTCGAATCGAGCATAGTTGAGTGAAAAGAAATAGGAAGTCGAATCCCCCCCATACTTAGGCTTTTGAGGGCCTAATCATAGAAGAGCAAAAATGAGGTGGTCGAGGCTGAGAAATGAAAGAATTGATGTATTGACAATGATATCAGTCCCCTATACTTAGGCTCAGGTCAGCCTAACTAT
Organism: Ottelia alismoides; assembly: GCA_037367405.1. Classification (NCBI taxonomy): domain Eukaryota; kingdom Viridiplantae; phylum Streptophyta; class Magnoliopsida; order Alismatales; family Hydrocharitaceae; genus Ottelia; species Ottelia alismoides. The sequence continues at coordinate 96,605 of JAZKJV010003628.1, read as the reverse complement.
GAAAGAGAAATCACATGTGGAGGACCGAGTAGATCAGAGGTGGATATACATGTGATCGGTTGAATCTTCTAGTTGCATTGAAGAGTATGATTTCACTTATCAAGGTTTCACATGGGTTAAGGGAGTCTTTCATCTAATTCTGTGCCCCGTGTGAAGGAGATCTGCTCAACCTGCACCAATTACTCATGTGATTCGATGAAGTGCTTAAGAAGCTGTCCATTGACTAGGAAAGTTTTTGTATTATCTCTTGTCTCAAAAATTGTGACATTGGCATTATTGTGTACTTCCCTAACGATGAAAAGTTCCATCCATTTTTATTTCAGCTTGCCATGAAAAATCTTCGACCTTGCATAAAAGATCCATGCTTTTTGTAATAAGATGAAGTTCTTTGTTCTAGTGTGCTTGTCATGCCATTTCTTTACTATGTCCTTATAGATTGTGTTGTTTTCATATGCATGGTTTCTGATTTTTGAGAGCTCATTTAAATCCATATCTTTGTTCTTCTTTCCTTGGTGACAATTCCAGTTGATCTTTTTGATTTCCATTCAGATTTGTGTACTAATTCTGTGTGCAAATGACATGGTTTTCCAAATACCATTCTAAATGGGGATGTGCCCAATGGGATCTTATAAGATATCCTGTAAGCCCATAGAACTTGGTTCAAGAGTTGGGACCAGTTCTTCCTGTCAGAGTGGACTAGCTTCTGTAAAATTCCTTTGACCTCGTTGTTCGACACCTCTGTCAAGCCATTAGATTGTGGGTGGTAAGAACTAGAGACACGATGCTCAATGTCGCAGTCCTTTGTCAACTTATTCACCTCCCTGTTGACAAAGTGGCTACCCCAATCAGATATTAGAACCTTGGAAATCCTGAACCTCAAAATAACATGATATTTTAGAAATTACAGACGGTTTTGTTATTTGTGACTCGAGTGGGGATAGCCTCCACCCACCTTGATAAATAGTTTATCACGAGAAGAATATATTCAAATCCATGGTTGTTAGGGAATGATCCCATAAAATCAATGCCCCATGTATTGAACACTTCACAAATGATCACTGGTTGTATAGGCATGGCATCTTTAAGACCAATGATCTCTCCTATTCTCTGACAGACTGGACACAACCTGACAAAATTGTAGGCATCCTTAAACAAGGTTGGCTAGTAAAATCCACATTGTAATATATTCTCAGTGGTCCTCTTTCCAGAGTGGTATCCTCCTGCTCCAAGGTGTGGCATAGAGAAAGGACACTTCACTATTCCTCCTGATGGATGTATCTTTTCCATATACAATTTGGTCCTTCAAAGAAAAGGAACAGATCCTCCCGATGGTAGTGTTTAGATTCTGACTTAAGTGGGTCAATTCTATTCTTGGGTCAACCCTGGGGAACTTTCTCAGAGATAAGATAGTTAACCATGTTGGCATATTATGGGAGGGAGTCAATAATAGAAATTGACTTGTCTGGGAAGGATTCATGGATCGATTCTGAATCAGGGATCTTATCTTGTTCGATCCGGGATAGATGGTTAGCCACCACATTCTTCACTCCAGGCTTATCTTTAATCTTCAAATCAAATTCCTGAAGTAGAATATTAATCTGAGAAGATGTGTCTTTGCATCTTTCTTTGCCATTAAGTATCGGATGGTTGAATGATCTGTATACACTATCAACTTAAATCCTCGAAGTAGAGATCTAAGACAAAGACTACAGCAAGCATTTCCTTTTCTGTCACTGTATAATTTTTCTGAGTTAGATCCAAAATCTTGCTTGCATAGTGAATATCATAAGGGACTCCATCTCTCCTCTGTCCTAGCACAGCCCTACTACAAAATCAGAGGCATCGGTCATGATCTTAAAGGGAAGAGACTAGTCGAGGGCTTGTAGGATGGGAGATTCCATGATCTTCTTTATGGGCAGCTCGAAGGCCTAAACACGCTTATGATCTATAATGAACTCGGTGTCTTTCTGTAAGAGCTCAGTCAGTGGTCAGGCAATTTCTGAAAAATCCTTGATAAGTCTTTGAGAAATCTAGCATGCCCTATAAAAGACCACACTTTCTTTGCATTAGTTAGTGTCTTAAGTTTCTTGATCACATCCACCTTGGCTAGGTCAACCTCCATTCCCTTCTTAGAGATGGCATGCCCCAACATGATGCCCTCCTTTACCATGAAATGACTTTTCTCCTAGGCGAGCACCAGATTGACCTCCTTACATTTCTTGAGGACTCGATCCAAGTGCACAAGATAATCATTGAATGAATCATCATGGATCGAAAAGTCATCCATGTACACTTCCAGGAAATCTCCAGCCATTTCGGCAAATACTCCAGTCATGCACGTCGAAAAGTGCAGGGGCGTTACAAAGTCCGAAAGGCGTGCGTTTGAATGCGTAAGTACGGAAGGGACAAGTAAATGTTGTCTTTTCCTGGTCATCATGGGAGATGTTTACTTGATTATAGCTCGAGTGCTCGCCTAGAGATAAGAAGTATTCTCTCCCCACTGGTCTCTCCAAAATCTAATCAATAAATGGCAGTGGGAAGTGATCCTTCTTCATAGCTGCATTCAAATGCATGTAATCCACACAGATGCGTCACGATGTGGGTACTCGTGTCGTGATCTCCTCTCCCTCCTCATTGGTGACAATCTGGAGTCCTGACTTCTTCGGAGCTACATGTAATGGTGCCACCCATTGGAGTTCGAGATGGGATAAATGAACCCTGCTCCACACCATTTCTCTATCTTAGTTTTAACCACTTCCCGTAAATTTGGATTCAACCTACGCTAGAATTCACGGGATGGTTTAGCATTGTCTTTAAGGTATATATGGTGTGAACAAAGAGCTAGGTTAATCCCTTGGAAATCCAATAATCTCCAACCTATTGCCTTGCAGTTTATCTCTAATATTCCTAACATGAGGATTTCCTGCTCTTCGGTCAGATGTGAGTTAATGATGGCAGGAAACTTTCCCTTAGGTCTTGCAAGGAAGGCATACTTAGATTAGGGGGCAATTGTTTGAGCTCGGGAAGATCTGTATCATATAAGAAGTATCTCTCTAACACTGCTAAATCTGGTTACGTTGTGGGCGGATCTTGTGTAGCTTCATCTACTACTAACTGAACGAATTTGGGGGTCAGATCGTCAAACATGTGTCGTAGTTTGGCAAAAGCTGCATCCGATCCTTCTTCCTCACTCATGGATTGTCCTAAAAGAAATGGGACTGATGGTTTGGGTAGACCTCTAAGTCTCTAGGAGTGTAGGGAGATGAATGAATAGTGACATTTTGAATGAGCTGGCAGACCAAATGATTGACAATATCCTCTCCAAATGAGAGTGATTCTATGGTCGAGACTATTGTAACTGTGCTACATTTTGCCTCCGACTCAGAAGATACTGACTCTGTGTTAGATTCTGTATCAGATCCCTGGAATTTAGTCTACTTCATTTCTAGTTCATCATCTCCATATTGGATTTTCCCATAGGTATAGTCAAATAGGGCTCTCGTGGTCCTAAGGAAAGGTTGTCCTAAGATCATCTGGGAATCCTTCCGATACCTAGGGACATCCATGTCTAGCACTGTAAAGCCCGTAGGATAGTTTCATCCCTCAATGATGAATATAACGTTCCTAATCTTTCCCCTGCATCTCTTAGTTGATGTATTTGCAAATTGAAGTACATATCTTGATTTCCTAAGAGGTCCCAACTTTAGATATTCATAAAGTGTGATGGGCATGAGATTGATGGAGGAATCACTGTCTAATAGAGTTCTAGAAAACTAGATCTCATTGATCTGGCTAGTCACGAAGTGTGCACACATGTTTTTCTTCTTCCTTTGGAAGCTCATTTCTGATTAAACGAGATGTAGCGATGGAGAGGATATACTTCTTTGTTTGGCTTGAGTTCTTTTTGTTGACCCTTGTTAGTGTGCATCTCACCTTAAGGTATTTTCTAAAAGACAGATCTCTTTCTATCATCTCGTCTGAGAATAAAGTGACCTTGGTGTTTTCTTTGCAGATGCGGGCTATCTCTACATCATTTTTTTGGGTTGTTATGTTTTTCTTCGTTCCTATCATTAGAGCAGGGGGAGAGAGATTGAGTGATTAGGATCGGGAACTGAAACAAAACTTTTATTGAAAATAGAAGTCTGTACATGACCAGGACTGAGACTGACACTGGCACTCTGACTAGTACTGGGAAAGGAAATTGATAATTGTGGTTGATGATGAAGATGTTGATGTTAGTCCACTTCTTATGATTCAGACTCAGTCGACTCCGAGGTGTTGTGGTGCTCCAGGCTGTGTGGTGGTGGTCTCTCCTCTTCTTCTTCCCTAGATGTATGCTTAGGTGTGGACACTATGGCTATGTCATCGTGTTCTTTTGCTCGATCAAGCATGGTACAGTCTTTCCTCTCCTGAGAGAACTATGATTCATGTCATCATGGGAAAGGATCTCGTATTCAGGTAAAGAATATTCTGATAATATTGAATGATCTTTGTGTCTAAGGTTATTTGGGTTAGCTTGGACTTGAGAGGGAATTGCGGTTTGTGGTGTGGTGCACTCATCTCTCCATCTGGAGAGTCAATTAATATCAGCTCTCATGTCATGAATTTCATCTAGCACTCGCTGGAGTTTGAGATAGATTGAAGAGGAAGACATATGGACTTGTCTGGCCTTGAGTAGCTAGTTTAGATAGTACCGGCACTGCTTGCCCTAGCACCGGTACTACAGTTGTTGCAAGTCATGGTAACCCGAATGGGATTGCTGGTATTGTCATTGTTGTTGGGGATGATATTCGGGGCTAGACTATGTGTACGAGGGTTTGGAGCTGAGTTGGAATCTTATCAGTTGATGGGGTAAAGGTTGTTGAAGGTTATGGGAAAAAACCCTTAAGCGGATCATGGAAGCGTGAAGATCACATCATATACGATTGGGTGCAACTAGTCATACTAGTAACTCGGGGCAACAGATTTAAAAAAAAATCAAAACGACGGATGCACATGATCCGAGAACACTTCTCGAATTATTTCATCAAGATCACAAACAAGTTAAAGGAATACTTCTTGAAGCGTGGTTACGATCGCTAATCACTAAAGTAAGAGATTCTCCTATCTCAAGTCTGATCTGACGAGGATCGCACATGTGTGTGCATTGATGAGACATATGCATCCCTCAATCCATGTTGATGATCCGAGCAATGAATCTCCTGATTTTGTCTCACGAAATCCAATGACTCCTTAAGAGAGAGATGCATCAAAGAAGACAGAGATCCACGAGCAGACGATCCGGCAGCATAATGGTGACACAACGGATACGAGGATATCTAGGTCAATAATATGGACGAGCATATTATTGAGGAAGAGAAAGGATGGACAACCATGTGAAAATTGTTGGACATGCGAGCCCACGGTGAGCCATTATGCAATAAATGTTATTACAACTCACTACTTAATCTGAAATAAAGGGTACATAATTTGCATGGGTCCCTTAGTACAATTAGGGTTATGTACCATGGCCATCTTAATGATCATACAGCTGTTGATTCAATTATTGAATCATAGAGGCTGGTGCTTAGATGAATATCTAATGAGTTAGATTGAGGACTCATCAAGCACCGTCAAATGATTATTAAGAGATGATCTCCATCCTGAGTAGGAGATGGCAATCCTATCTCAGTTAGGCTGATATCTGACCGACCTCTGCAGGTCCTCTGCATAGGAATAGAGATTCGGAGGTGTCAGATTAGTTAGGTCAAAGAGTTGACTTAACGAGATCGAGATAACCAAAGTCCTATATCATATGCTGTCATGATATAGGCACACATCCTCTGACCGGAGACAGATGTGTTACTATATGTTTGAGTATGTACATTTGGCAGACCAATAGGTTGATGACCTAATCAAGGTCTATACACCGACGCGCTGGTGTGCATATAAGGGCATATGAGTAATATGATCTCTCAAAGGGATCATACAGGTTCAATTACTGAATCGGAAGACATGAGCTCACTCATGAGATATTGGGAAGAATCAAATTCCATGTGCATGGTCGTCTCGCTTTGGAAGATTGACTGAATTTTTAGGTTTGATATATAGTTTTGGAAAGTATATGATCAAGACCTAGGTATGATATATGCTTTTGGAAAGTATATGATCGATACTGACTCCCAATGATCGAATGAGAAACTTACTGATAAGACCCTAAAGTAGACAGTGTAAAGTTGATCTAATACTTCGGGATTATTCTGAGTCTCCCAGTATGCAGGATGTACAGGTATTGGGAATATCTGAGGGTGATGTGATCATAAACGATTGTATAACCATGACGCTTCCATTCCTAGGGAGTGATGAAACGGGTCTGGATTTTAGTGACTCCTCTCAGTAGAGAAGTAATCTGATCTTAGTCCAAATGTTGGACATTGATCTGAATGTGATTCTGATGCTATGAGAAGATTAGATTTGCGGTCTTGATTTAATCAAGCATCTATGGGAGGCCCGCGATCTGGATTTGAGATATGATCTCAATATCCATGTCACTATACATGGAACAATACAATCGCAATGTCCTTCTCTCCAACTATTCGCGGAGAAAGCGCATTATCCTTGAAAGAGTTCATGGATAATTCTATTGTTGATATATGTATCCGAGCATTGAGAAAATGGATAATTAAATGAGATTTAATTATCATGAATAATATGAATTTGATTCATATTATAATGAGAGTTATCTTAGATAATTAAATGTGATTTGATTAGCAAAGATGTAAATAATGTGAATATGATTCATATTATTTGATCACATGAGAATAAGTTATCCAATATAATTAAATGTGATTTAATAATTATGGATAAGAATAATGTGGATAGTAATATCCAATTATTCATAGTATATTATAAATTTGATTTATAAAGTATTAGAGAGAGCTAATTATAATTTATATTTGTTGATTAATTATTAATGTGTATTGGATACACATTGTCTAATTAATTGACAATGTAAATTATATGTTGTTTTGGGTTGTGAATATGATTCACATTTTTCCAATGTCAAGATTGAAATATTCTCAAATAAAATTGTGAATTATTTTTTATGAATAAAATCCCAACAAAAAGTTGTTGGAAATAAATAATGGAGAATATCAAGGAGGCATGCAATCTCATGGATCTCCGTGAAATTGCCCTCCATATGGAAAGGGTGGGCGACACCCAATTCCAAATTGGAATGGGTGGCCGTCCACATGGAATGTACATGGAGATGTAATCTCCATGTATATTCTCCCCTTATTTATTGGTTTAATTTGGGATTGATTTGTATTTGATTTTGTCAAATATATTTTAATCTAAATTAAATTACAAGTTGTTGGCTTTTACCAACAATAATCTTGACCATTGGATTGACATAAATCAATCTCATCCATTGATTTTATATGTCCCATGGATTGAGATCCATAGATCCCAAAACCCAATAAATAGAGAGGCATACCCATGCTCTCTCTTTACACACAATGCTTGAGAAGCACATCTCTCTCTCTTTCTCTCTACACGCCATCTCTCTTCCTCTCATGGCCGTCCACCATGGATGACCTAGAGAGAAGTCTCCATCGCCGCAGCGTCGTCGTTATGTTGCCCGATCGTCTGCTCGTGGATCTCCGTCTACTTCGGTGCGCCTCGATCGTGAAGAAGACGTCGGATCTCGTGTGTAGAGATCAGGAGATCTGCCACTTGGATCATCAACATGGATTGCGAGAAGCACGCGGTTCATCCCCGCGCTCGCAAGCGTCTCCTCCGTCGGATCGGACTTGAGACAGGAGGTCTCTTCGTTTAGAGACTCGATCGCAACCATGCTTCAAGAGGTAATTCCATTACTTGTTTGTGGTTTAGACGAAATGATCCGAGAAGTGTTCTTGGATCATGTGGTTTCGTCGCATGAAAGATTTTTAAATTCCGCTGCATCGAGCAACTAGTGCGACTAGTCGCTCCTCGTCGTATTCGATACGATGCTCACGCTTCCGTGATACGCTTGAGGATCTAACCATATCCTTCAAGTGGTATCAGAGCCTTAGTTTGATGGTTTCGAATATGATTCGCAAACCGAGGACGACTTGGGTTCGTTAAGGTCGTGAAAGTTTTCATCGCATTTGATTTCGCAGATCTGTTTAGTAAAAAAATTAGGCTCTGTTTAAATTACTTAAACACAAATTTAATACTTGGAATTTGTTTCACATTAAATAAGGAAACCATAGGGTCTGATTTTGCGTAAATCGGATTTCGTATGCTCGAGATATGGTTGTTTTAATGAACATGTATGCACTGTTGCGGGAACTGTAGATCTGAACGTGACTAAAATGTTAATTACAGTTTAGACTTGCCTCAAAATGCATGAAACACCACTTGAGTTCTGTCCTAAATCAAATTAGCAATCCATGAAAAATGATTTTGTCTAATTTGGATTTAATATGATTGAGATATGCTAATTTTAGTAAGTAGGAGTCACTGCTGAAATTACATTCCTAATCAAGAACCGTGTGATTGTCAATTAATGAAATAATTGTTAATTTCGAGAAATAATTATGGAAAATATTTGAGAAATATTGGAAAATGATTATTTCTTTAATTGACTTGGCCTCAACCAATTAATTGATTAGATTTGATCTAAATCATAAATGGAAACACAATAATCAAACTCCTTGCTTGAATAGGATTGGGAATTTGTCTAGAAAATTTCCTTATAATCAAAATTGTTTTGATTACTATATGGTATAATTTCGGTTGAAGAGCCGATGATCATCTCAAGTACAAATTAATCAATTTGGCATTATCCTTTCCCGAGGCGGATATGGTGACTAGTCGGAGATCGCTGGGATAGCGGGTTGCAACGTATGTGGTCCGTCCCACTCTCGCCTGCACTGGCCATGACAGCGGGTAGGGCCGGGATAATGTTCGAGGGATTAAGTTGTATTTTTCTAATTATTAAAATATGAATTAATACGTACTTTGAGAATAATACCATATATATTCAAGTAAGATAATCAAGTTTGATTGATTGAATTGGATTGACAATTAATTTAATATGATTAAGTTAATTATATCCAATTAAGAACGCTCTATTATGAATAGAGTTATTATTTCCCTTGGAAGAATTAATCGTAATAAATGTGATTCATGATGATTAATTAGAATTTGAATATGATATGGAGGATCACATAAGTGACATCCACGGTCTCCCGTCAAGGCGAAGAGTTTCGTCGCCAGATATTATATGTAGGAGACGCCTGTCCGAAGTGACAACTCCTGCATATGATCCATTTGGATCGGGCTCGTCTCTTCTTGAAAGAGTAAGGACGTATGCGTAGTGACCCCAATATCGAGTTCTCATATTATTGGGGCGATATTGGATTGCGCATAGCGAGTTATATTCCTGTTGACGGTTGGTTCAATTAATGACGGGTCAACATCACCTTAGGGGTGGTGGGCTCGGGTGTTAAAGACCGAATTGGGAGATGCAAGTTGGACTTGCAAGGCAGAATGTGTTCTCGCTTCTTTTTATCCGAGTTGTAAGTTCTCATATTATTGGGATGCAACAAAGATAAGGAAGGAGATCCCAGATCTTGCTTGAGATATAATGCTAAGTATATCTATTACATAGAAAGTGATTAAGGGAATGAACTTTTATTGTTGACATGGAAAGACAACTTTGATATAAAAATTCCTAAATCGAAGTAAAACATGTATATATATATAAATATATACCCTTATGCAAATTTCTTATTTCAGATAATACTTCATTAAACCCACTCAATGTTATACTCATTAATAACCAGTAAAATATCATGGATTGGACTCATGATCCAGATATTGTATTTGCAGTTGGACACATAATGTATGTGGTTGCAATGTGCAAGTTTCCTCATAATAATGAGGGATGATGATTAAATAAGACAATAGGACTAAAACCCTAGGGTTTGTATGTCTCTATAAGTCTTGATCTTATCGAATGTACTTTTAAAGTGACATGTCAATAATGATCGTAATTATCAAATAATCATAAAATTCTAAGAAGATGTTCTGGCATACATATGTGTTCTCGACATTTAATCATGAATGATGTTGTTCTCTGCATCATGCAGAATGGTGGCTCTATAAGAGATGATGTATTCAAATTGTTTGAGTACCTACCTGAACCAATATTTTAAGAATCTAGATGGATGTAGATACGATGAATGTCATCATTCTACTATCTATACTCTAGTCATTCATGAAGCTTCATAATATTCATATTGTATGAACTTAAATGAAGCTTGTATAAATGTTGAAATACTCTTATATTGAAATTTTTTATTTTAACATAAGAGATCCTTGGTCTTGAGCAATGGTTGCTTATAGACAAAGGGAGCGCAGTGGAAGCATGGGTTGGACCCAAGTAAGAGGTATAGTCAAAGAGTTGACTGTACTTCTATGACTTCCATATGACATCCAAAGAGTTGGATGAATGCCAATACTGTAATAAATTGATGTGTTGATAGTATGACTATCAAATCTATCTAGAATCCTTAGAGAAGGAATCGAATAGTACATCAGAAAAATCTACATATAATCATTGAAATTGACTTACTTATTTGATAAGATAAAGTCTAATAATTGTATCTCAATCTTCTAATGACACTTGCAATTGGTTGCATCTGTATTAGAATATTAGAAATTTGATCTTAAGGTTTAATGGTCATCCATGTTGGAATTGATGCAATTGTTGCAATAATTTCCACCGGATGAATAGACTTCATATTTTCAGTGGGAGCCCTTAGTCTTAGAGAATGTCTCTATGACCTAGATATTAGAATACACTCATTGTTTATTTCTAAATGTTGGGAATAAACCTGAAATCTGGAATAGACCTATCATAAAGAGTTATGATGGAGATATTTCAGATAGTAATCTAACATCTAGTGGACTCCACTAAATTAGAAAATTAATGAATGGTTCGTTAAGATTTCTAATACTGAAAATTAAACCTTTAAAGATCAATAGGAGGACATAGATCATTTGACAATGATCTGGCATCATGTTTTGGACATATGTCTGTTGATGAGATCAATGGACAAGTAAGAGATGAAACTTTAGAATGTCTAAAATTTCAAAACTTGCATACTTATGAATATTGTATTGAAAGTAAAAATGTCCAATACACCCTTCTTTGGAAAAGGTGTAAGATGTCAAGGTATTCAGGATCTCATACATATTGATGTATGTGAATCATCTATATCAGAATAAATATTATGGATATGTGATATCTATTAATGATTATTTGTGATATGAGATTTCTTCTCTTCACCTAAGAAACCTTTGAAATGTTCAAAGATTTCTCAATTTTGGTTTAGAACCAAAGTTTGAAGGAAGATGAAATGAATTTGATCTAACCAAGGTAGCTTGTACCTATTAGATGAATTCAAGGAATACCTTATGGAGATGTGAATATCATTCATGTCTCAATCCTCCTAATGAACCTTAACTCAATGGAGTTGTAGGGATATACAATTGATCATGTGTGACATGATTGGATCAATGATTAATCTTATCATAATTATCTCTTAGTTTCCAGATATATATATATATATGTAGTAGAGACTACAATGTATAGCCTTGATAAGGTTCCATGCAAGTAATATGGAATCTGGCACTGGAGAGTGCTACTTCATTAGAAAAATAAAGGATGGTATTGGATACCTACTTTATGACCTTGAGATTCTTAAAAGATCTCATCTTTGAGAATATGATTCTTATAAGATGACTCTCTTGAGAATCAAGATGAAAATGAAGTAAAGGAACTCATTTGATCTTGAGAAGATAATGAGGCTCCTGAAATGGGAAACTAAAAGAATAATTGAAGATGAAACACTAATACTTCTTCAAATAAGTTTGAGGATATATTCCATGTGTCAGTTAAGTCTGAAAATGATCGGACTTCATGTGATGAAGCTCCTGAGGATCATGACATGGAAAGATGGATATTAGCAATAAAAGTCTAATGTAGACTTCATATACAAGTGTTGGATATGGACCCTCGAGGTTCCACCTATATGGATAAGACCCATTAAGGTGTAAATGGATCGTCAAGAGAAAGAGGGAACCTGATGAGAAGGTAGAGACCTATGAAGCACGGTTCGTAGCCATGAGCTACACACCGAAGAGAAGACATCGTTTGCGATGAGACTTGCTTTTCAGTGACCTTGCTTTAACCCATCAGAATATTGCTACCTATAGCTACACAACTTGACTATGACATCTTCATGATGTGAGTCAAGATTGCATTCCTCTATGAATACCTCTCTGAGGATATTCATATGAAGTAGCCCCAGGGCTTCATGGTTGAGGAAAGCAAGGTGTGCAAGCTAAAGAACTCCATCTTTGGACTCAAATAAGCTTCATGTAGTTGGAACGTAAGATTTGGTGAAATTATAAATGTTATGATTTATGATTTCAGATAAAATCTTGATGGACCATGTGAAGCTTAGTGGGAGTGCCATTGTGTTCATCGTGCTAAATGTAGATATTATCCTAATCATTTGGAATGTTCTAACGATGATAATAATAAGTGTTTTATAATCTGGTTATCCCATACCTCGAGATATGATCTCAAGGATACCTCTTAGATCTTAGTTCTGAAGTCGTTCAGAAGCAAAGAGAAGAGGGTATTGGGACCGTCGCATTAGTAGTGCACCTTGGAGTTATTCCATTCTCTGAAAAATTCCAAGAAAAGCTTCCTTTCTTTAAGATATGGTAGTGACCTATCTAGAGGGATAGCACCTCAAAGAGTTGAGGAAGTGAATGCTAGAACTGCTTGCACTTGTGCATCAGTTATGAGAAGCTGAATGTATGCTAGATGTGTACAAGAACCAGATGTCTACCATGCAGTGGGAGTAGTAAACTATTACTAATCCTACTATGGAGATAAAACACTTGATTGCAGTAATAATAATATCTTCAAAGATGATGAAACTCAGAGATAGTGATCTCAAAGTCTTATCTTCAAAAGTTTAAGATCTTGTAGATAGTGATCTATAAGGGTCTTAATTGTAGATACCTTAGAAGATAGAGATCTCCAGGAATGAAGCTATTCTAATAAGGATTATGGGAATACAGGTTATGATAATTAATAAGATGTAGTGTCAAGGACACTATAACCGACAAAAATTGAGTATCGGTTGCATAAGATGCAACATTCGCATTGGATGCGAGCACTGTTACTAGGAGATATGCAAGTGCCATAAAAGGACTTGGCGTAGTCTCTTGGGAACGGAGTGACTGAACAGCTTACCTAGCTATTTTTTAAATAGCCTATGATTGTCACATTATTGTGGGTTTAAATGATTAGCCCATTAAATGGCTCTTTGAGCTAGGGGGAGATTGTTGGACATGCGAGCCCACGGCGAGCCATTATGCAATAAATGTTATTGCAATTCACTCCTTAATCTGAAATAAAGGGTACATAATTTGCATAATAGGTCCCTTAGTACAATTAGGGTTATGTACCATGGCCATCTTAATGATCATACAGCTGTTGATTCAATTATTGAATCATAGAGGCTGGTGCTTAGATGAATATCTAATGAGTTAGATTGAGGACTCATCAAGCATCGTCAAATGATTATTAAGAGATGATCTCCAGCCTGAGTAGGAGATGGCAATCCTATCTCAGTTAGGCTGATATCTGACAGACCTCTTGATGCAGGTCCTCTGCATAGGAATAGAGATTCGGAGGTGTCAGAATATTTAGGTCAAAGAGTTGACTTAACGAGATCGAGATAACCAAAGTCCTATATCATATGCTATCATGATATAGGCACACATCCTCTGACCGGAGACAGATGTGTTACTATATGTCTGAGTATGTACATTTGGCAGACCAATAGGTTGATGACCTAATCAAGGTCTATATACCGGTGCGCTGGTGTGCATATAAGGGCATATGAGTAATACGATCTCTCAAAGGGATCATACATGTTCAGTTACTGAATCGGAAGACATGAGCGCACTCATGAGATATTGGGAAGAATCAAATTCCATGCGCATGGTCGTCTCGCTTTGGAAGCTTGACTGAATTTGTAGATTTGATATATACTTTTCGAAAGTATATGATCAAGACCTAGGTATGATATATGCTTTTGGAAAGTATATGATCGATACCAACTCCCAATGATCGAATGAGAAACTTACTGATAAGACCCTAAACTAGACAGTGTAAAGTTGATCTAATACTTTGAGTTTATTCTGAGTCTTCCAGTATGCAGGATGTACAGGTATTGGGAATACCTGAGGGTGATGTGATCATAAACGATTGTATAACCATGATGCTTTCATTCCTAGGGAGTGATGAAATGGGTCTGGATTTTAGTGACTCCTCTCAGTAGAGAAGTAATCTGATCTTAGTCCAAATGTTGGACATTGATCTGAATGTGATTCAGATGCAATGAGAAGATTAGATTTGCAATCTTGATTTAATCAAGCATCTATGGGAGGCCCGCGATCTGGATTTGAGATATGATCTCAATATCCATGTCACTATACGTGGAACAATACAATCGCCTTGTCCTTATCTTCAAGTATTCGCGGAGAAAGCGCATTATCCTTGAAAGAGTTCATGGATAATTCTATTGTTGATATATGTATCCGAGCATTGAGAAAATGGATAATTAAATGAGATTTAATTATCATGAATAATATGAATTTGATTCATATTATAATGAGAGTTATCTTAGATAATTAAATGTGATTTGATTATTAAAGATGTAAATAATGTGAACATGATTCATATTATTTGAGCACATAAGAATAAGTTGTCCAATATAATTAAATGTGATTTAATTATTATGGATAAGAATAATGTGGATAGTAATATCCAATTATTCATAATATATTATAAATTTGATTTATAATGTATTAGAGAGAGCTAATTATAATTTATATTTGTTGATTAATTATTAATGTGTATTGGATACACATTGTCTAATTAATTGACAATGTAAACTATATGTTGTTTTGGGTTGTGAATATGATTCACATTTTTCCAATGTCAAGATTGCAATATTCTCAAATAAAATTGTGAATTATTTTTGATGAATAAAATCCCAACAAAAAGTTGTTGGAAATAAATAATGGAGAATATCAAGGAGGCATGCAATCTCATGGATCTCCATGAGATTGCCCTCCATATGGAAAGGGTGGGCGGCACCCAATTCCAAATTGGAATGGGTGGCCGTCCACATGGAATGTACATGGAGATGTAATCTCCATGTATATTTCTCCTTATTTATTGGTTTAATTTGGGAGGTATTGGTCGGTGAATAATCCTGCTGAAGAAGAAGGTAAAATTATCCTCGAAATTCCTTGTAAGGTAATCCTCAATTAAACGGATTTTTATCACATAAAATGTCAAGGAATTAGATTAATTCCTCTTTGGTTGCACCCCTGCCAAGATTAATCTCATAAAGAATATGCTCAATAATTAATAGATAATTAATCAGATGAAATGTCCCAAATAATGAATCCCTCTAATTTATATCAAGAATTTCCTCGAATAATAATTATTTAGGAAATAAATCTTTAATTCTTTTCCTTGGAATCCTTGCAGAAATAAAATCCTCCAAAAGTGAGCAGTAATATCCAAGGAAATAAATCTAAGAAGTCTCCTCGATTAGGCCCCTACAAAAGAGATCTATTTCTCCTCAAAATTGATGCACAATTATGTTAACAAGAGAGTTAATAGAATTAAATATCTCCATCAAATCCTTGTAAGATAGATCATTAATTTTCTCAAGATGAAGTAGCAAAAAAATTTCAACAATTCAGTCTGCACAGATTAAATCAAACCTCAATTTATATTCATTAATAAAGATCTCATGATCAGTTCACAAGATATATAAAATGGTGGATCAATTAACAAGCTTCAAAATGACATAGTGTGCACTAAAAATGAAGTTTGTATGAGAAAGTTATGCAATAAACAAATTCTCAGGACTAAAATGTAATAAAAGTAAATAGTTTCAGCAGAAGGCGGCATAGCAGTAGCCCAGGGCCTCCAAGGTGGCAAAAGGCGAGGGGGAGGTGACAGGCTGATGACATGCGAGCGATGGTGGTTCGGTTGAGGGCGGAGGAGCTCTAGCTCGACCGACACACGGTCAAGCAGCTGGAGGTCAAGGGCGATGGTGGAGGGCGCGACAAGGGTGAGGTGGATCTCCATCGGGCTCAGACACCTGCAGAGGTTAGCGTAAGGAAGGGATGCAGGGCTCCGTGCAGAGGCGAGGGATGGTGAGGGGCATAGAAGCACGAGTCCCGAGGGCTTGGAAGCATGCTGTGACAGAGGCAGGGGTGGAGAAAGCTCGAAGGTGATTTGCAGTGTAGCAGCAGATAAGGGAGATCGGAGATGAATGGGCACAACATATTTGGGTGAATGGTGATGAATCGATTGAGGTAGAGGACAAAGAGACGAGAAGAGGGATATACGTGGGAGTGATCGCCTAGGGAAGGAGCTGATGCTTCGGAAGTCATCACTCGAGGGTAGTTTGGCGAGAGGGACACCCAAGCTCTTACAGCTTGGTCTCGCAACTACTTGGCCAAGAGATGGTCAAGGATCTCACCGCACTTCTCCTCTCGTCTAAGCCGGTGACAGGTCCCGTCACTGCTGTCACCAGCGAGGGATATCGAGCTAGAGAGGAGGCTGAGGAAAATGGTGGATCGTAGGTGGTGGTGGAGGTTGGGTGCTTTTATAGGAGGCTATGGGGGAAGTTATGGGAGAGGGGACATCATAACGGCTGGAGGAGGGTAAAGGAACAGCTGAAGGAGGTGAGGGGCGTTACGCGAGAGGGGGAGGCAGAAGATGATAGGTGTTGCAAGCGAAGGGAAGAGGACGGTCAGGAGAGGCGATAGCTGGGTCACGTGTGACGCACTTGACCAAAAGAGTGAGGAGAGGGGCGGTCATGTGAGAGGCAGGAGACTGGGGGTGAAGAGAGAAAGAGAGAGAGGAAAATATAGAGAAAAATAAAGAGAGGGAAAGGAAGGAAAGGGAGAGGGAGTAGGGGTGTCTATCGAGTTCAATGAGCCGAGTTGGCCTCAACTCGGACTCGAACTCGATAAGAAATCTAGGGCTCGAATTCAGGCTCGATAAGGGTCGAGCCCCGGATCACCAACTCCAACTCAAACTCGTCAAGTTCGAGATGACTCACGAGCTTCTTATCGAGCCACGAGTTTCTGAGCTGGCTCACGAGCCTCAAAATGAGCTGCTCACGAGCCTCTTATCGAGTCATGAGTTTATGAGCTGGCTCACGAGCCTCAAAATGAGCATGCTCATGAACCTCTTAACGAGTCATTGTTCCATTTTATACATTAAATTATGCAAATGTCATTTATAACTTTGATTTTTTATACTCTTTTCTGTAGCTTTTTTGGCAAGCAAAATGTTAACCTCTATTTTATATCAAACTCAATGTGAAAGTTTCGGTATATATGTTTTCAACTTTTTATTAAGAGGAGAAACGAGTTATCGAGTCGAGTTTCCGAGTTGAACAATGCTCAACTCGGATTAGACTCAATAAGCTAGCGAGCCATAAAACCCAACTCAGACTCGGACTCGTTAAGGTTTCGAATCCGGCTCGTGAGCCCTTAGCAAGCCGAGCCCGAGTTGAGCTCATCGAGCTCGAGCTTTCCTGACAGCCCTAAGAGGGAGTAAAGAGGAAAATAAATAATAAAAATTAAATAAAAGTAAAAAGAATAAAATATAATATAACATAAAAATTAAAAAATAAAAATAAAATAAAATAAAATAAGGATTAAAATAAATAAAATTAAAATTAAATAAGAAAAAATTTTAAAAAGCAATAGTAAATGAAGTCAAATGAAAAAGTGATCAACACAAAAGTTGTTCATCTTGAAGAGATCAACGACTTTCATGAAGGACCCAAAACCAAAAGAGGTAAACTATATAAAAAGTATTTTTAGACGTACTCTATATATAATAAAATACCGTATTTTTTCATTTTTATGATTTTTTGTATTTTTAATTTGATTTTAATTAGTAGATTAATGTATATACAATATATACATAATTAATATTTTTTATAGATTTTTAAAGGTTAGAAAAAGGAAAAATAAAAATAACAAAGAGAAAGTATGTACAAAATATACAATGTCATTTTTTGTATTTTCTCTCGATTTTTTGATTTTATGTATTTTAATTCTTGATGTCATGTTAGTTAATTAATCAAAGAATAATTTAGAGAAAGAATTAGGTTAATAAGTGATTTTTGCACATAAAATAATAGGCTTAATTCATGTTTAAATAAGTTTATTTAATTATATATTTAACTCTAATTTACGCACAATTAGTGAATGTTAATTAATTGAATTTAAGGGGTTTAATTAGTGATTTGTTAAGGGGGTTTTGCTAAAACAACCATATAGAGTAGATGAATCATGGATTCATCACACCCCTATACTTATTTCTTTGCTTGTCCCCGAGCAAATTTTACTGAGTTAGGAGGTTGAATCCATGACTGTACATGTGCGAATTTCAAGACTTGTCTCAATAAGAAATCTAAGTTTTAGCGGTACTGAAATTCTAAGTTCAACCAGGCCCTAGTCAAAAGGAATCCAACTTCTCTAATTGACTCTCTGTTCATATATATATATATATATAGCATAAGAGATATGATATTTAATGTGTACTACAACAATGAGAGTCAAGTAGAAATGTCACTCAAAGTCTTGATCTAAGAGACTCTCCTCAAGGCCTACTCCTCAACACTAGATAATAAATCAATTATTGCATCCAATCTTCTGTCTCAGTAGTATGTCATACTTGAAAATGTAGATGGAAGGCCAGATAATGGAGAACATATGATTGTGTATATTCTTCTCTCCCTCACATTAGAACATGGATCCTCTCGAGTATCTTATTACTCAATACATATTTATGGTTGTTGACCAGTGTGTCTGTAAAGTGTTGTTGAGTCGTTTGTACTTGTTTTCTTGGGAGTACACGGGGGTATGTCTTCTTTAAGTATCTAACATACTTATACCCAGACTTATGTCGCTTACGATGCAGAGCCCTTTTTGAGGTACTAGCCCCACTCATTGGTCTTAATTAGATTTGGTCCAATTAGACAGTTTGAAATAGTTGGGAGTGCTCTCCTTTGATTGAAGCTCTTTGAGATTGACTTGTAATTAAGAGATATTTTTTATTCAATATATACATACATATATATTTAATAGGTCGGCTCCACTAGTTTTACCAAGAGTTGGCACACACTCATCAATGATAATTTAGTTTCATCACACCCTGGCACATAGGTCAATATCAAGAGATAGCATGCGGACTTGTTCACATACTGTTTAAGGTTTGTTGATACTCAGGTTTCATGAAGCCTTCATCGATTTTATCCCATCCTCGAGCATCATAAAATCAGGTCTGAACTCAAATCTCAAGTTCCAGTCCCTCAAGTGAAATCTCAACTCGTATCATCATTCATGCAGTTGTGCAAGTGATGTGATGATCATATTCTTAATGGTAGAGACTAAGTAAGCAATATAGCACTAATGTGGATTATTCATGCAGTTGTTCACATACTAGCTAGGGAAGTGTGTATTATTAAGTCTAAAACCCTAATGACTAAGGCCAATTAACTCTGAATCAAAAGACCTTAAAAACTCGAGTTTCTTCCATTCCTCAAGTCTTGAATGTAGTGAAAATGTCAGGGATAAAACCGTAAGCAAGTTTTTTTGTAAAAGATTTCTGATTTTTTTGATTTTTTGTTTTTTCAAGCTTGTTATATCCCATAGTTTTTTTACAAAATATGTGTATTAATTACACAAAGAATTTAGTATGGTATACATAATACACAACTTATACCCATACCCGATATGTGATGAAAACAACTAAAGTGCGAGCTATGGATAAAGTATACAGAATATACACCCCTCCTATATTTAGCTTGTGTTATGTCTTCATGGCACAAAGTGAAATGTAGACATAGCTCGGACTAAGCGTAGTTGAGTAAAAAGAAAAGGAAGTCAACTCGGCCCCCTATACTTAGGCTTTTGAGGGCCTACGCATAGCAAAAGAGCAAGAAGGGTGAGAAGAAAAGAATAGAAGTGATGTATACACAATGATATCAGTCCCCCCTATTCTTAGGCTCATGCCAGCCTAAGTATGAAAGAACAATCACAGGAGGAGGACCGAACATATCAGGGATGGATATACAAGCGGTCAGCTGAATCTTCTAACTGTATTGAAGAGGATGGTTTCACTTATCAAGGTTTCACACGAGCCAAGGGAGTCTTTCGTCTAATTTTGTGCCTCGTGTGAAGGAGACCTGCTCAACCTGTATCAACTTCTCGTGCAATTCAACGAAGTTCTTAAGCAGTTGTCCATTAACAAAGGAAGTTTGTGTACTATATGTTGTCTCAGAAATTATGGCACTGCCACTATTGTGTACTTCCCTAACAATGAAAGGTCCCGTCCATTTTGATTTCAGCTTGCCTTGAAAAAACTTCAACCTTACATTAAACAACCACACTTTCTGTCCCAGGACAAAGTTCTTAATTCTAATGTGCTTGTCATGCCATTTCTTTACTCTGTCCTTATATTTTATGATGTTCTCATATGCATGATTTCTGATCTCTAAGATCTCATTTAAATCCATATCTCTATTTTTCTTTCCTTGGTAACAATTCCAGTTGATATTTTTGATTACTCATTATGATTTGTGTACTAATTGTGTGGGCAAATGATATGGTTTTTCAAATTCCATTCTAAACGGAGAGGTACCCAATGTGATCTTATAAGACATCCTGTAAGCCCATAGAACCTGGTCCACGAGCTGGGACCAGTTCTTCATGTCAGGGCGGGCTAGCTTCTGTAAAATTCATTTGACCTCCATGTTTAACACCTCTGCCAGCCATTAGATTGTGGGTGGTAAGGACTAGCGGCACAGTGCTCGATGTCGTAGTCCTTAGTCAGCTTCTTCACTTCCTGGTTGACAAAGTGTCTGCCCCTATCAGATATAAGAACCTTGGAGATCTCAAACCTCAAAATAATATGATCTTTAGAAATTTACAGATAGTTCTATTGTCTATGGCTCGAGTATGGATAGCCTCCACCCACCTTGACAAATAGTATACCGTGAGAAGAATATATTCGAATCCATGAGTGTTAGGGAATGGGCCCATAAAATCAATGCCCCCATGCATCGAATACATCAACAATGATCTCTGGTTGCATAAACATGGCATCTTTGGGACCAATGGTTCCTCCCATTCTCCGACAGACCGGGCATGACCTGGTAAACTTGTAGGCATCCTTAAACAAGTTCGGTTAATAAAATCCACATTGTAATATCTTCTCAGCAGCCCTCTTCCTGGAGTGGTGTCCTACTGCCTCCAATGTGTTTTATAGATTGAGTACACTTTGGTATTCCTCTTGAGGAATACATCTTATCCATATACAATCTGCTCCTTCGAAGAAAAGTAATGGATCCTCCCAATGGTAGTGTCTAGATTCTGACTTAAGTCGGTCAATTCTGCTCTTAGGCCAATCTTGGGGAACTTTCTTAGAGATAATATAGTTAACCATGTCGGCATGCCATGGGAGAGAGTCAGTAACATAAAGTGACTTGTTTGGGAAGGATTCACTGATCGATTTTGAATCGGGGATTTTATCTTGTTCGGTCCGAGATAAATGGTCAGCCACCACATTCTTCATTCCAGGCTTATGTTTAATCTCCAAATCAAATTCCTGAAGTAGAAGTATCCATTTGAGAAGATGTGCCTTTACATATATTTTTGCCACTAAGTATTGGATGGCTGAATGATCTGTATACGTTATCACCTTAGATCCTAGAAGTAGAGATCTGAATTTTTCTAAAGCAAAGGCTACAACAAGTTTTCTTTTTCTATCACCGTATAATTTTTCTAAGATGGATCTAAAACTTTGCTTGCAAAGTAAATTTCATAAGAAACTCCATCTCTCCTATGACCTAGCACAACCCCTACTGCAAAATCAAAGGCATCAGTCATGATTTCGAAGGGAAGAGACCAGTCGAGGGCTTGTAGGACCAGAGATTCCTTGATCTTCTTTTTTAGAAGGTCGAAGGCCTCAAAACACTTATGATCTATAATGACCTTGGTGTATTTCCCTAAGAGCTTAGTCAGCAATTTGGTAATTTTTGAAAAAATCTTAATAAATATTCGATAAAATCTAGCATGCCCTTGAAAAGACCACACTTGCTTTACGTCGGTCGGTGGCTCGAGTTTCTTGATCACATCCACCTTGGCTGGGTCAACCTCCATTCTCTTCTTGGAGATGATGTGCCCCAACACGATTCCCTCCTTTACCATGAAATGACTTTTCTCCTAGGAGAGCACCAGCTTAACCTCCCTACATTTCTTGAGGACTCGGTCCAGGTGCACAAGACAATCATTCAAAGAATCACCATGGACCGAGAAGTCATTGATTAGTATGTGGTTCATCACTCTAAAAGTTGAAAATAGAGCTTTGTTTCCAAGTAATTAGTTGCATTTCTTCATTTACTCTGCATTATTATCATACATGCACTTAGAGATAATAGCTGCATTTTAGCAAGCACTTTTGCACTAAATAAGAAGCCAAATTCCCTTGTAAATATCACATGTATATTACCATATTTTTCTCTATTTTTATTTAGTTCAACTCTATAGAGTACATATTACTAACATTAATAAATGAAAAATCCCAAAAAATATTAAAACCCTAGTTTGAGACTAAAAACTTTTAAACGTAAATATCTCTCCCATACAGTCTCCTATGGACCCCTGCAATTATGGATTATTTTTCGTTCAATTACCTTCAAAACAAGACCAAACTCAAAAGAATTGGAGTTCGTATGTGAAACTTGGATTTCAGGCCCCTATGTATATTGTACATATTAACTAATGTGGCCTTATTATTCTATGTACAAAAATAATCTTTTTTGATTTATTTCTTTTACATTTATTTTTTATTATTATGTTTGTAAAATGTATAAAATTCAAATAAAAAATGAAGCAGAAAATCAAAGAAAATAAATCAACTCGAGTCTGTATATGTAGTCTATAAATATGTCCCCTCTATTTTATTTCTTTATTTTTCTTAATTACTAAAAATCTAAAAATAAGGTGTAATTATTTAATATCATATTTTATCTAATTTTATGTTGATTTTTATATTATTTAAAAATGATAAAAAAATTGTAAAACACAAAAATACGTTATTTTATATCTATATGATACCACCAAAAATACTTGTTCTACGTATAATTTATTTTGATTTTGGATCCTTCACAAAAGTTGTACATCTCATTTAGACAAGCAACGTTTATGTTGACCATTTTTTCATTTAACCTCTTTTGTTATTTCCATATTATTTTTCTTTTGAGTTAATTTTTTATTTTTCTGGGAGTAATACGTGGCACCTCCTGGGGCCACCACTTGTCACACCCATTTTCTTTATTTTTTTTCTTTTAATTTTCTTTTATTTTATTATAATTATTTTATTTAATTTTTTTATTTACTTTATTTATTTTCATATAATTAATAATTTTATTTATTGTTTTTCTCATTTATTTATTTATTTTATTTATTATTTTATTTATATTTATTATTTTAGTTATTATTATTTATTTTAGTTATTTTTACTTTTTATCTTTCTTTTCCTTTTCTTTTCTCCACCAGGTGGCCACCCCTTCTTACGCCACGTGGCGTCTCCTCTCCCCTTGCGGCTCGATCGTGAGCCTCCTACCACATAGCCTGTAGCTGTCGCTCCGTCCTTCACGGTGGGGCTGCAACCACCCACGAAAGTCCCTCTCACTCCTTGCCCTTGCATGCCTGCAACCCTCGCCTCTACTTCTTAAGGCAACTACCGCACTTTCTCGCATCCCCCGGTCACTTGCTCACCTCTGCAACCGCCATTCCCATGCCGAGGATCATTTCCTACCTTCGGATCTTTTGCTCAACATTTCAACGACTGCCGCTTCCACCGCATTTCTTCCCCTCTCCTCCTTATCGCCAACTAACCCCACAACCTACTCCATTTTCTCTGTGAAGCCTAAGCCGAACCCATCGAAACCACCCTTGCCATCATTGGCGCAAATCATCCGCCATCTTTTTAAGGCGAGAGAGAGAGCGGGAGAGGGAGCCTCTAGTATGACTTCGGTGGTAGAGGAGTCCCCTCCGATCGAGCGACGACCTCATCTTCCTCGTGGTAAGATCGGAGGTGGCCATCCATCTCGTTGCAGCCACTACCAATAGCTACCTGAGCTTCAAGTCGCTCTCCGCCGCAGCTCTTGAGGCGAAGAATTGAAGGCACTTCGATCTCTCCACATTCCAACAAACCTCCTTCCAGGTACATATCTTTCTCCTTCTCTTCCCCCTTTCTTCCTTGTCATGTTCTTTTTTCGCTCGATCTCCACACTTCTACTTTAGTCACTACCCACCTTCCATCGCCTTTGCATGCCACAGAACCCCCTTCCTCCTCTTCCACCTCTCATTCGATTCCATCAATTGATGTTCTATCGATCATCAACCATCCACCCTTATATGCACATCATCCACCTTCGTGTTGCATCAACTGACAACTGCATATGGTTCCCTAACCATCAGACACCTGTTGCCTCGCCATGAGCTGAACAAAGTGACACCACACCACCAGCCTTCTACAACTGTATAGGAGCACTACCCATCAAGCTTCATCGCCTCGACCGTAGAGCCCCACTCCTTGCACCTTCAGCCAACGTGCCTTCAATCTCCGACTCTTCGTCAGCATCGATCGCCCTCAACATCACCTCTGCATCACCAAGCAGTAGCTCAGCCGCAGAGATATGCTCTCCGCCTCTTCCTCGACCGAGTTGCCACCCGTACAGTTGTCACTTTGCCTCACAAACTCCCCTCACCCAGTCGCATCTACCGCCTCGCCATCAACCTCGCCAATTGCCCAAACTGCCTCAAAGTGCCATCATCGACCTCGGCCTCACCTCGCCTCGAGTGGTACACCCCCTTTGAGCGGCACTTATCCCCCTTGCACGTGACCAGCACGTTGCAGGAATCCCTCTGAAGCTCTTGAAATTACACCCACATTCCTGCACTACAAAGACACATGCGATGCACATGTGTCTCAGTGGAAAAATTGTGCACTATACCCGACATCTTCCAACATTTGTATAAGTTCCATGCTCTTGGTTATTTCAGCAACACGTGCTTATCACGCACCATTGGAACTTTTCCACGAGCCCTCCTACACGTCTCGGTAATAACACCTAGGCCCCAATTAGCATTTTTATTTGTTTATTGAATTCCTGTTTGCATTTATAACCTTGTACTTGAGCCTATGTTTGAACCTTCATTTTGCATCATTTTATCATGCTAAAAGTTGCTCATTTTAGAACTCTTATGCTTATCATTGTGGATGCTGGATTGGATTTTTATGAGGCATGGTTGATTTAATGTAATTATTTTCATGGAAAATTACATAGTATGCCCATCGTGTGATCTGGAATTGATATTAAATTAATTGTTGCTCCAAATATTCTTAAACACAATAGGTAGATTTTAGTTTGTTCTATATTATGCTCAAATTTCATGGCATTTGCACGTATATCAAGGTCACAATAAAATAATTGGTGATTAGGGTAATTAATTTTTAATATATTGTAAACTCAATATTTTTAGGGTTTAGAATTTTCCTGGATAGATCCTTTTTGAATACATCTAGTATAATTTTAGTTTCTAGAAATAATTATGTTTTCTATTTATTAAAATTAAATTGTAAAAAAATCACCCTACATGAATATTTAATTATAATTAATTTGTAATACATCAGAAAAATCCAAAAAAATACAGAGCATTGGTTTCATCATTCTTCATATTCTGGCCAAGTTTTAGGATTTTTGGACATCATTTGATGGAAATTTGTATTTTAGTCCCTAAACTAGCCCGAGTTGCATGGCATTTTTAATTGCATAAAAAGATTAAAAAATACTTCTATGAAAACCTAAGTTTTAGATCACCTAATAACCAACCAAAGGAAACAGTTGCCTCCCTGAGTTCGACCTTGGGTTTTCCCAAGTAAAATATAAATTTGCCTGCTCGCTTTAATTGAACAAATTAATTTAGCAGTTTTTGATTAATCATGATTACTCGAATACTACAACAACTCATCATTATTAACATAGGGTAATTTCATGATCGTCAAAAGTCGTCCATAAAC
Source organism: Ottelia alismoides (assembly GCA_037367405.1). Taxonomy (NCBI): domain Eukaryota; kingdom Viridiplantae; phylum Streptophyta; class Magnoliopsida; order Alismatales; family Hydrocharitaceae; genus Ottelia; species Ottelia alismoides. Next base: position 70,348 of record JAZKJV010003628.1, on the reverse strand, counting down.
ACTTCTAGGAAGTCTCCAACAATTTCGATAAATACTGCAATCATGCATCGTTGAAATGTGCCAGGGGCGTTACATAGCACGAAAGGCATGTGCTTGAAAGTATAAGTACCGAAGGTATAAGCAAATGTTGTCTTTTTTTGTCCTCAAGGGTGATGGTTACTTGATTGTAGCTCGAGTACCCATCTAAAAAGCAAAAGTGTTCTCTTCTCGCCAATATCTCCAAAATTTGATCAATAAATGGCAATAGGAAATGATCCTTTTTCGTCGCGGCATTCAAGCGCCTGTAATCCACACAGAAATGCCATGATATGGGTACCCACGCTGAGATCTCCTCTCTCTTCTCGTTGGTGACAATCTGGAGACCTAACTTCTTCAGGACTACATGCAATGGTCCACCCATTTGGAGTCCGAGATGGGATCAATTTTTCTATCTCAGTCTTAACCACTTTTCATCATTTTGGATTCAACCTACGCTGGAATTCACTGGAGAGTTTAGCATTATCCTCAAGGTTTATATGGTGTGAACAAAGAACTAGGTTAATCCCTTGGAGATCCGACAATCTCCAATCTATTGCCTTGTGGTTTTTCTTTAATACTTATAGCAGGCAGATTTCCTGCTCTTCGATTAGATGTGAGTCGATGATGATCAGAAACTTTCCCTTAGGTCTCATAAGGAAGGCATATTTAGGAGTAAGGGGCAATGGTTTGAGCTTGGGTATATCAAATTCCTTCAAGAAATCTGGCTTTATCACCATTGAATCTGGATGTCCTATGGGTGGATCTGTTGTAACTTCATCTACCACCAATTGAATGGCTTTAGGGGTCAGATCACCTAATATGTGTCGTATTTTGGTAAAAGCCACGTCTGACCCGTCTTCCTTACTCTGGATTGTCCTAAAAGAGATGGGACTGACAAGTCTAAATAGACATCTGAGTCTCTGAGAGTGTAGGATGATGCATAGAGAGTGTCTTCTTGAATGAGCTGGCAGACCAAATGTTCGACAATGTCTTCTCTAGATGACAGTGGTTCTGTGGTCATGTTTTATCTCTGTGGCTCTACTGTCGTAACTGTGCTACACTCTACCTATGATTCCAAAGTTCCTGACTTGATGCTGGATTCTGTTTCAGGTCTCTGGAATCTAGTCTGCTTCATTTGTAGTTCAACATGTCCAAATTGTATTTTTCCCGAGGTATAGTCAAATTGGGCTCTTGCGGTCCTAAGGAAGGGACACCCTAGGATAATCTGGGAATCTTTACAATTTCTAGGGACATCCATGTCAAGTACTGTAAAATCCACTGGATAATTCTATCCCTCGGTATTGATTACAATGTTCCTAATCTCGCCCTTGGGTCTCTTAGTTGATGTATCAACAAATTGAAGTACAACTCTTAACTTCCTAAGAGGTCCCAGATTAAGATGTTCATGAAGTGTGGTGGGCATGAGATTGATAGAGGAACTGTTGTCTAATAGAGTTCTAGCAAACTTGATCTCATTGATATGTCTAGTCACAAAGTGTGCATCCATGTCTCTCTTCTTCCTTGAAAGCTCATTTCTGATTAAATGAGATGTAGCTATGGAGAGGATATGCTTCTTTGTTTGACTTGAGTTCTTTCTGTTGAGCCTTGTTGGTGTGCATCTCACCTTAAGGTATTTTCTAGGGTAAATTACAATTTGGGTCCTCATTTATGGGTCAGATCCCAGAATGGGTCCCGATATTGTAACGATTCAGGTCCCAGGACCATTTAGGAAATGAAAATTTTGGGGTTCATGACGAATATTCCCTTGTTGGGAAGAGAATGGGGGTTGAGTTCCAACTTTTTAAATAAGGGCATACTCGTCATTAGCCCCAAAAAGTTCCTTACGTTAATGGCCTTGGGACCCGAATCATTACAATTTAAAGATCGGGACCCATTCTGGGATCGGACCCATAGATGGGGACCCAAATTGTAATTTACCCTATTTTCTAAAAGCTGGATCTCTGTCTATCATCTCGTCTAAGGATAATGTAACATTGATGTTTTATTTGCATATGCGGGCCAACTCCTCATCAATTTTTGGTTATTTTGATTTTTCTTCTTTACTATCCTTATAGCACGAGGTAAATGGGATTGGGTGATCAGGATCAGGAACTAAAACATCACTTTTATTGAAAAGGGAAATAAAGTCTGTACATGACCATGACTGGCACTAACATGAGGACTTTGACTTGAACTAGAAAAAAGAAAATGACAATTGTAGTTATCGGGATTGCTGATGTTGTTGAGTCTTCCTCTTCTAATTCAGACTCGCTTGACTCTGCGGTAATGTTGTGATGCTCCAATGCAGGGTTTGGTGGTCTCTCCTCCTCCTCTTCTTCCCTAGATGTATGCATAGGTGTGGACATTGAGGCTATGTCACCGTGTTCCTTAGCTCGATCAGGCATGGTTATGGTCTTTCAGCTCCTAAGAGAAATATGATTGGTGTTATCATGTGAAAAGATCTCGTATTGAGGAAAAGAATATTCTAAGATTGGTACATGATCTTTGTGTCCAAGATTATTAAGGTTGGCTTGGACCTCAGCGGGGATAGCGGATTGGGGTGCAGTGCACTCATCTCTCCACCTGGAGAGTCTATTGATATCAACTCTCATGTTGTGAAGCTCAACCAGCACTCACTGGAGTTCAGGAGAGATTGAAGAGTAAGAGCCATGGACTTACCTAGACTGGGGCTGCTGGTACTGCCGGTATTGGCCCTGTTGGCCCTAGTGCTAGTACTGTTGTTGCTGTTGTGTCCGTGGGTTCTGATAACCGGGGCGGTACTGCTGAAACTGACACTACTATTGATATTATTGTTGAGGTTGATAGCCGGGACGAGATTGTGGTGGATGATTGTTCAGAGTTTAGTTGGGTTATGGTCAGTTGATTGGATCCAGATTGTACCAGACTCTGTTTATCTCCATGACCTGTAGAGGTTCCTCGTAAACTATTTGTGCAGGGGTTTTTTTTAGTTTGTTGGGTAAAATCTTGATCTCCACCCAATGGCTCTGTTGCCCTACCCCTTGACTTTGAATGTAGTGAATTTGGTGAATGGGGGCAGGGGGTGCAGTCAGGATAGGTATCTAGATCTTAGATAGCCTGTCAGCTAGTTCTTCCATCTGCTTGGGCAGTTTGGCCAATTTCTCTATATTAGTTGACTTGTGGAGTTTGTCTACCTTCTTATAAATTTGTTCGATTTCAGTTAACTTGTCAGCTATTATTCCCATATCTGCATTTTTCTTAGTCGACAGATTGTTCACAGTCTTCTTGGCTCCCTCCTTAGATAAGAGTGAAAGGGAACTGGCCATGTAGGCCAGTCTTGTGGTCTGTGCTCGGCTAGAGTCTGCTAATTTCTCAAACACCTTGTAAATTGTGTCCTCGTGACGTCCCGTGTAGCTTTCTCCGTAGGAGGCACTCACTAACCCTTGTGTCTCAAGGTTCAGCCCACTAACAAGACTATGGACCATCATCATCTTGCTTATACCATGCCTTGGGCATTTCTGAATTAGGTCCGTAAACCTCTCCCAAGTCTCATGGAATGGTTCATTAGGGAGTTGGGTGAAGCTTGTGAGTTTGATCCTCATTTGGTTAATTCTACTTATTAGGTATAATTTCTTTAAAAATAGAGTCTTGAACATAGCCCATGTGGTTACCACTTCCCCTAGATTTTTCAGCCAATATGTCGCCTTATCAGTCAAAGTGAAGGGGATAACTCTCAACCTCATGTAGTCTTGACTAACCCTAGGGCGAGAAAGGTTATCACAGACTAGCTCAAAGTCTCAGAGAAAAGCATATGGTTCATCATGATTGTTTTTTATGAACTTAGGTAGCAACATGAGGAAATGTGGTATGTGCTCGAACGCATCCTTAGGGCGTACATGCCTCAACCAATTATAATCATCATCTATTTCAGGGAGGTATGTGTCTTCCATAGTAGCTTCTTCTCATTGCAGTTCTGCCATCTAAGCTCTGACTAGTGCATTGTGCTGCTCGGTTACGGTTTCCCTAGCCAGAAGTGCCCGTAGAGGGTCATTGTCCTCATCTTCACCAAGGTTCTTCTTGGGAGGCATCTTGACTTCCTTTTCATCTTCAGATGCAGATAGGTTTGGGTTAGATACATGGATAAAAGGTTTAGGAGTTCTACTAAAGATAAAATTTTCTTGGCAGGAGGGGAGTAGACGAGAGGGTCAATCCGGGATCGACTGAACCTTGAAGGTGATTGATTGACTATGGTCAGAATAGGGTCGTCCCAAGACCAAGTGGATCCGAAAAGAGGGTCATCTCGAATCCGAGGAGACATGAAATCCAAGGGGTTCTCTGAAGTGTCTGCAATGTCCGGATAAAATTCCCCAAAGAAATCCATCTCTGATGTCAAGAGAATTGATAAGAGCACGATAGCTGCGTCAAAAGATAAAGTATAAATACATAAAGTAAGCACGATTCAAACTCGTAGATTCAGCCACTCGATACATTTGAAGGAACATTAGAGTTCGAACACTTATATTTTCAGTGTTAATATAGTGTGATAAAACAATCTTTGAAAGATTTAGCAGAGCTAAGGTTCTAGAGACTGTTACAAAGTCTGACCTGAATTCATACGGCTAGTTGCATCTACTTTCAGTCAGTATGGGTGCAAGTGCGGAACATAGAACGACTACCCATGTTACTTCAGGATGGTGCCTTACGCGGTGTCCTTCAATCACCCAATTTGTTAAGGGAGACTGTAGTTCCCTCACTGAGAAGTAGCTAGTCATTTTTAAATTCAATAGTCAGAATGAGACTTCTCATGTTTTGTCTCTACCCTAAGTGTGCGATTCTTTTCCTGCAAACAATGAGTGGGTTTCTCTCCACCAGTCATAAGGGTTAATATTATGTCAATTTATTTATAGTCACCTTGATTAGCAATCCCGATTTTAATTAAGGTTATCACTTGAGTCTTATGTGAGCACAGAAAAATCACGCCTAATGAGCAGTCTGAATTCCTTTAAATCCTAAGTTGTAAAACTAAGGTAAAGAGGATCGAGAAAGTCGATGCAAGCGAGAACTCAATGATGGTAAGAAGAAGACTTACAGTTATTCCTCGCATTCTTCATGCTTGATGCAATACAGGGAATCGAAATTTACACTTAATGATATGCACAAAAGAAAACACCATAAGCAGATAGTTCTATTATCAGGAAGAATTGATTTAAAATCTGGCCAATATTGAACGATCTATAGTGCGTATAGTTAGTGAAAATATCTGGCCTAAAAATTACGAGCATAATCAAAAATAAATAACCAAGCTAGTGTATGTGCACTGATGAATACTCATTCATCACTCTTTATTCTTTTATTTTAGCTAAATATCTTGGCAAAACATCATGTATATAGTTGTAAATACAATAAATTATCAATAAGCATGCATTTATTAAATATTAATAATTAGCATATATTTGTGCAAAAATAAAAAGACTAAAGAATGAAAGAAAAAGAAGGAAATATTTAGAATAAATATTGAGTGACCTGAACCCAAGAGAGGGTCCAAACTAGACTTGATCGCCAAATAAATTAAGTAGAGAGAGATAGGGCCACTCTACCTTGTACATATTCCCTCTATGTATTTATTTTATTTTATTTTATTTTTACAAAAAAACAAAAAGGTTTTTATATTCCCTTGTATATATTTCTAAAAATAAAACAAAAATTAGAAAAATAAAATAAAAATAAAAATAAAAATAAATTCTCTCTCACCTTGTGTATAACACATGTATATATGTATCACACACCTATTTATTTTACACTTGTAAATAACTAATAAAAATAAAATAAAAATCATTTTATACTCCAAATAATATGTTGTAAATAAATAAAATATAAAATTTGGGTATTTATATACAAATAAGAAAATAAAAATAATTATATAAAATACCTAGGTATTTTATACATGTATATAATATAATATATTGTATATAGATTAAATTATTTTTCATAAAAATAAATAAAAATCACAAAAAATAGCTCAGAAATAAGGAATACTTTTTATGTTGAACACTTTTTAATTTTAAATCATTTTCTATTTTTAATTTATTTTACAAATATTTTTTGACCTAGCATTTTTCTGATTGGTCCAGGAGGGATGTTGACCCCGATCAACTCCCCCTCCCGGACCCTCTCGCGCATAGATCCGAGTCACGCGTGATTTTCTCACATTTTTCCCACTCGGGTCTTGCTCTCTCCTGCCCCGATTTCATCGCCCGCTTCTCCCTAGCGGATAAATGATCCTCGCAGATCCCTAGGGAGTCGTGGATCCTCCTCGGATTGCACGCTCTCACCCGATCTCTCCAGCCACCTAGGACTGCCTACAAAGTCTTCATTTGATTCCCTAGGTCCGCAGCTCATGTCGCACTCCTCCCTGGTACCCCAGAACCACTCCCCTTGGTGACAGCAATCGGATTTGGGCCTTGGCGATCGGAGAAGACCGATGTAGTCGACGCTCGAGCTTCGTGGTCGGAGTTCCACCGTGACGAGCCTCCCGCGCCTTCTGCAGCGAGGTTGAGGCGACGAATCCCTTTGACAGCACCCCCTGGAGCTCAGGATCACGTTAGGACCCTCAGGTAACCCCTCCATCGTTCCTAGCTCCCTTATCTTTCGAATCCTTCATTTGCCAACTTCTGCCGCTCCTCCAGCTCCAACCTGCTGGTCGGAGCCTCGTCGTCATCCTCCATCCATTCAGATCGATAGACCCCCTCACTGTCACCCTTCTTGCGCACCCTGATCACCCGAATCTTGGCTATCCGAGCCAAGATTAGGCTTTAGGTTCCTTCTGTCGCTTTGCTGGAAGCCCCAACTCCATCCATCACCGCTTCCCTTTGATTTCAATCAAATAACCTTGACCGAAGCCTCCCTCCGAGTTAGATATTTACCCCGCAGATCTTCGCGTGTGGATTCGCCCCAGATCGCCTTTGCCCCGCTTCGCTGGAGCTCGCCTAGGTCCCATCCTCCTCCTCGGAGATCCGACTGTCGGCGGTCCCACTTGTCCCATCCACCCGACACGGAGGAGCCACACGAGTCTGTTGTCGTCGTCCGATCGTCATCCGAGCCGCCGATCTCCCTCGGTGCTCCGGTGAACCTCGCCCAGGCGGAGTTCTTCCAGACCTTCTCTCTGCCGTTGGATTACGCCCTTAGCCCGGATTTCATCATAGACGTCCAGAGCCTGCACCTCTCAGGCCGTTAGATCTGACATCTAACGACCCCCTGTACGCCAACGTTCGCACTCTCTTCAGGCCGTTGGATTCGCCAGCTGTACGCGCCAGAGTCGCACGTCGTCATCCAGTCAGAGCGTTCACTTATCACCCCCACGCGTGACACACGAGCGGCTTGGGTAATTTGCTTCACTACCCCTGCAGTTATTTCCTTTTATTAGTCAGTCTGTAAAATAAAAAGTGGATGAGACTTTTTGCATCTCTGGCCCTACAAATTTCCGTATTTACATTTCAGTCCTTCTTGTGTGGACCCATGTGCGTCATAACGTGCTATTAGGGTTATTTGCATCATTTGTCCTGGATTTCTTAGCTATTATGGAATGAATGATTAGTTTTGGTTAATTGTAAATATACCCCTATGCGTATGGTTTTCCAGCATGTGCGTGAATTCGTGTGAAAATTACAGTTAGGACCCTAGACTTTTTATGCATGTTATTGTTTGGTCCTGAAACATGTTTTTATTGCAGATAGGTCCATGTGTGCTGTGCATTTGATTTTTGCTTTAACAAATAATAAATTTGGTCCAAAAATCGTGAAATTTTGACACATGGCTTTTGCCATGTTGTAAGAATTTCTATGAATTTTTGGGTTCTTTTTGTTTTCATTTGTTATTTTAAAAATTCAAAAACCTTAAAAATAGCTATTGTTTGCTTTTAAAAATCAACTAAAAATATTAAAACCCTTTAAAAATTCTAAAAAAAATACTGATTTCTTATTTTGATTTGTTGTTGCTTTATCTAACTTTTATTGAATTTTCATTTATAAAACCATAAAAATTGAAAAATACTAAAAACCTTAGAAAAATTATTAAAAATTCATAAAAATTCAAAAAAATGTGTTTTCACTTTCTGTAGTTAGATTTTTATTTTTAGTTTATCATAAAATTATTGCTTGAATTTTAGGCATTTTAGAAAATTTTAAATTACCTTTAGATTCGGGTTGTACACTGTTTAGTATCGTTGCTCTTATTTCATTTTTAGAAAATTAACAAAAATCAGACAAATTCAAGAAAATTAACAAAAATATTAGAATATTTCTAAAACCCAAAAATTTTTTATTTGATTTTTTTGAGTATTTTTGATGTGTTAAATAATTGTTGGTCTGTGAATTTTCGAAGTCTTTTATACTTTTTATTAATTTTAAAAATCATAAAAAAAATTTGAAAAATATAAAATCCATCAAATTATTCTATTTCTTTTTATTTTTGGATTCCCGACTACATCGTAGCTTATGCATTTCGTGCTCCTTGAGCACGACCGTGGTAGCGATACCAGGTAAAATAAAATAGCGAGACCGCTATTATTTGTGATCGATTGATTTATTTTTATTGTGGCGGTCTTCTTTTTCTTGTTGACTGGGCTTCGCATTTCGGGTCGCAACGACCATATTTTTGACCTTAACCCGAGTAGCGAAAGCCTTGTCATCAGAATGGCACTGTTGCCGGGGAGCACGGTCTAGTAGTCGGTTTTCCGTTTTGCGGCTTTCTTTTCTTCTTTATTTTTCTTTTCTTTATTTTTCTTTTATTTGTTTTCTTTTTATTTTTGTTTTTGTTTTTGTTTGCTTTTATTTGTGTTTTTATTTATTTTTATTTTATTTTTTTTTTATTTTTGTATTTATTTTTCATTTCATTTTATTTTATTTTTCATTATTATAATAACTATTGGATTGACACACCTTTGCTTGGCTTTTCTTGCGAGGGCCCGACGATCGACGGCGGATTTCTTCGGAGAGCCGACGCACCCGCGAGACTTGGAGGCGGCTCATTTCTACATCGAGCCGTATGAGAGCATGAGAGAGGAGAGCAGAGTGTGGGGAGCTTTAGTTTAGCGTAGTTTAGTTTATTTGCTGCAGATATTGTTGTTGTAATAATACAGGACAGACAGACACTCTTGGACTTGGTGGTTATCTCGGGGTCTGTTTCACCGAGCATCGGTGTGCTCGGAGGACCTCACCATGATTTTTGCTGGTTTTGCTTTTGATCGCTTTTATTTTCTTTTGATTCTCGAAGATTTTAGCCTTAGACTTAGGATTTTTGCTTGCCTTGTGACGTAATTATTAAGACCCAACCCTAATTAATTGTGTGTTCCTATAGATCAACTAATTGGACCTTATTAATTAATTCACTAATAAAAAAGTTAACTCGATCAGCTGAGGGGTCACATTCCGCAAGAGGCCGTATACAGCGTTGGCAGGATCCATTGTGGCAGACACCGATCGGCATCAGAGACCGGTGTAATGACCCGCCTAGCAGGGAGGACGTCGGACCTAACTCCCTGGGATCCAGATACTCAGCAATAGCCACAATCATACATCATGATTAACATTTGGAATGTAAAGCAGGAAAAATAGATAATAAAATGCTCATCTATTCATGGTTCCCAAAACATCATAAATTTGCAATAGAGTCCACAATATATTATTACATGACTAGCAACTTAAACTGCAGAAACTACACAAGTATAACAACAGTTATTACAACTCTACAGGTGGAACTGTATCCTGTGTCCGATACAAACTGCGGAAGCTCAAGTCACTACTGCTGCTCAATAACTTGTAAACCTGGATGAGTTTCCAAAGAAGTATGTGTGAGCAAAAATGCTCAGTACAGCTAAAACAGGCTAACACTACACTAAGCAGAAAGTGTAAAAGAGTAAAGAGAGGGATGTTCATGTTCCATTATTATTCTTGTAGTTGTTGCTCATTATTCCAAACCACCAATAATATTATTATTATAAGTTGCATGCAATTTGCTAACCGTACTTTACAAGTGCCCGTACTTTTTTCATATCATGAGCTAATTAATTATACATTTATCTACATGCATTGTTTGGGACAACCATATACATATATGCATATAGGTATACTATTCAAGACGTCTTTTCATTAGTAGTTGTTGCATTCAAACATTAATAACATAAACTCAACAGTCACAATATGTGCACTAGAGCAACCAACTTAAACAACCAACCCCAACTTCAACTTCAACCCATTTACCCCAGCTTACCTGTCACGAAAGGAATACCCGGGAATGAGTACAATGCGGCCAAATGGGACCGCATCGGATACACCCTTATGACAAAGTACGAGTCCTTGACGAGCATCGTACTAGGGACGCGGACTCACCGACTGTACCCATAGTACTACGCTCAACCGACAGAGTCGTGGAAAACACCGACAGACCCGCGGAACTAGAGCTAACGCTCCATCTAGGACTCATCGGGACCACGAGAGTTGCGCCCCACCCTCGGGTATGCTAACTTCTCAAAGTATAATGAATGCAAACAAACATTGATAATATGAATTTCCAACTTTAATTCATTTGGCTATACCTCGATAATACGAGTCACCATAAAAAAATCTCACTCACATGCAATGAGCACTATGATCATCATATAATAATTTGAGATCAATAAAACTTTACCCCAATCATACTCATATTCTATATCGTTGCATGCTAGGTATCTTTTTGCCCCACTCGATTACCGTAAAAAAATCTCACAAATTTGAAAGATACTCATAAGAACTAATGTAAATGCTAACAATATTTTGGAAATTTAAGCATAGATTCATCGTAAATTAAAAGTGATTCAAGCATAGCTTCATCACGACAATGTATGTACTAAAGTTACTCGTTAGGTATAAATTCCATTGGATAAATACTTGTGATTTGTCCGTAAGGAGAAAGTGTTTAACAGTATGTTGGTCCATGACGAAAAGATCCATAATTAAATATTCATTAAGCATACAACCACTATCTTAAGAAATCCCCACCAAGCTGGAATTTTTAATGCAAAATTACTATCTCATCTTATACGTAATCATTTCATAGAATGAAAGAAAATGTTCGTTGGAAATACAACAAAATGTATCGGGTATTAATTTTTTTATATGTATATAATTTAATGATCAAAACTTGATTAATCTCCAAAATATGGATCCTTACACATAATAAAAATAGACTTTGACGTGGTCGCTTGCGCATACACTTAGGCATTAAAGTTAAGGATGAGATCTATATTTTATGATAAGGATAATCGACTTTACAATAACCTGTAATAAATTCAAATTTAGAAATATTATTTACTTTGTCAAGATAAGTCACTCAAGTTTCTCTACCATTTGAGTCACACCCCTTCATATTCTGGGCTTGGTATATTATTTTCAACTATCATCCAATGTCAGTGCTAATCAATTGATAATCATATCCACAATCTTTAAAGTCTACCTATTATCTCTAAGCAATGAATGAATGCCAATACTTACAACTATATTCAAAAATATTTTATTAGTACATGTAATTTATTGTGTATATGGGTTCAATAAGCATATGATTGCTAGAAAGCATGATACACAAAGTACGATTAATAATATGTGACTCTTCGCACGCGTATACCTCTCCTGCAAATTTACCTAGTTCAACGCCACACGTGTTTATGCTATTGTTTACTAACTTTTTAACATCAAGGTTCTCAAATGCTAGGATGATAACTAAAGAATCTTAGGGTTATAAACGTGTGTTTGGGTGAAATTTCAAATTCGATTCCTTCACAATACTTCATACATCACATATCTCAAACACTTGACGAGCATCTCATACATAATGGTTGTTGCATCATATGAAATGGTTTCTACAGAGATCATTCAACTTCTATAATAAGACTAGTTATCAACTTAATAAACACCTAATCGAGTAAAGGGAATGAGTAGGGAATTACTCGTGGCTTTAATGTCATGCAAATGGAAATTTGATCTACATAACGTATGATCAACCTGGCGTTATAATATTTGCTGCCTAAAATAACTGATAAAAAATTTATGACTGACATTTCATAATTCACAACAAAAACGTATCAAACGGAAATTCAATTCCGAACCAACACACATTAGCTTAAGGCATGTTCATATAATATGTGGTAGTTCTAAGTGACATGACATGGATTAGATCAAAAGTATATATATATATATATATGAAGTTATCTAAAAAAACGCTGGATAATGAAATTAGAATCATCCTATATTTAACATATCTTTATCTTGAACCAGATTTCGAATCCTAATTGTGGTCCAACATACATACAATTTTACGAGAGAAAACATACAAATTCAAATGCATTTGCTACATATTTTCCTTTTTTTTGTACGGTATACTTGCAAGGATCTCTCCTTTTTATTTTCTTTAATAAAGATCTCCCATATTTAGCATCCTCTTATTATTTCAACAATACTACTCATTCACACAGGCATATACATATCAGAAAACTTATTCATTTCGTCTTCAAATTTAATTGTTTAAACTTAATATGCTTGTCGATTTAACAAGCTTCTCTTTACATTTCTTTTATTATTTAGGAACATGAACAATCGAAAAGCATAATGCCAAGAGAGAAAACCCAGTCCAGCAAGAGGGACACGAAGGTCCATGGGATACATGCCAAGATGTGAAAATTGCAAGAAAAAGGGGAGGGGATCGTACCTATACGATGCTCGCGTGTGCAACTCTAATCCTCCATTCTAAGTCATTCCCGCACTTCATCATGATCACGAAAATCCTCTAAACTGAAGTAATCCCTTTCTTAGATCCAACGCACAATAAAATCTTGAAATACAAAGAGTGAGAGAGATGATCTTACATTCTTGTGGTAGATCCGTGTAGAGGATGGTGAGGGAAAACTCCTCTCAAAAAATGGTGGTGATTCGCCACCTCCGCGACGCTCTCATGGAGCTACAAGGATCTTGGGAGGTGGGAGATCATAGGTGGTGGCTAGGGTTTGCAAATGAGAGGAGAGAGCAATCTAATGGGTCTTTTATATCTTTAAGAATCGGGCTTGGGCGGATCCCTTAAATGGATCTCGCTGAAATCCTGTATGACCATTTCAGACTTGACCCATCCTCACTAAAATGATCATATCTCACTCATTCGATATCCGATTTGAAAAATTTTCAGATGCGTTGGAATCCTGACGACGATACGCATCCAACAAGTCATAATACGTTATAATCAGATCGAAATTGGATTTTTCATAAATTTCTTATTAGACCACAACTATTTGATTATCATCAACTTGACCAGGTTGCAGGGCTAAAATTGGGGGTTTCACATCATAACAATCTTAAAACAAGTCTCGTCCTCGAGACTTCAGGTATCGGTATGGGTAGTATTCTCTGTCTATTCATATCATATGTTGTATACATCCACGATATCATACCTAATATCCGTTACATCATGTAGAGATATTATTGGTATAGGACATGTGTCTATTACGATAGTCAAAAGGCTATCTACAGACCTTAAGGTTATAACTTTTGAAAAGGAAAATCCTAATATCTATCTTTCTTAGCTTGAAGGCGATAACAATCTTAAAGAACTCTTCATATTTATTCTAGAGATGCACTTGCATCTGCAATCTACTTATCATGATAGTGGTAACAATCTTAAAAGGGCATCTATTATCGTGATCAACTATAACAATCTGTATGGATTACGATTATCACCTCCAGTGATAGCACCCTTAAAGTATTCTCTTTATTACTTCGGAAAATGGATTCATATCTAATTTCTACTTATCACAAGAGTGATAACCATCTTGGTAGGACCTTTTATCGTGATCGGTGATAACAAATTTAAGAGGATCAAAATCATCACTCGATGATAAGAATAAAAAAAATATGTTATTACCTTTAATTATTACAACAAAAGAAATAGTGTTATCATAGCTAACGATAACAATCTTGAAAAGAATCAAGCTATCTCTTTCAATCATTAATCTTGCCTTACAATTTAGTAGACTACTTAATGCAAGTCTCTACATCACATTACTAATGTTGACACTTATCAACCTTTTGACTCATTTGTATTATCTCCAAAAAAATGAATAATAAGACATTTACATTGTACTGTCACAATTATAACCATCAGAAGCTTATAATCTGTGTGCCTCTATTTTCTTGCAGACCTGCTCTATATTATCAACAAATTCAAGAAGAACATAATTTATGTTCACATAGACAAACATTATCTAACATTTTTTTTCTTCAAAACATTGTCTAACATTTTTTTATATAGAAATACAAGAACATTTAATAGTCATAAAAGTCATTACATCAATCACGTGCCTTGAGTATAATTGTGTTTCTTTTCATCATCATGTGGATGCTCTCATCAAGTACTTTGGCAATAGACTATTGGCTCACTGAGGACATTCTGCTTGACTATGACCCCTCTGGCCACAAGTATAACATCTTCGAGGCCTGCCGCTTCCTCTTGGTCCATTTGTAGTGGAACTTATTGTAGTCTCGTGCATTGCTTTCAAAGGTAGGGAACCCTTATAGGTTATTGAATAAGGCATCACAATCGGTTGCTCATCCTTGTCATTTTCATGTAAATTTTCCCTGCTCAATTTCATATCGTGATGCAAGTCTTCCATGTGAGATATGATTTCTACCATCTCGCGGATAGTGGATGGTCGACAAGAAGAAAGTCTATGTTGAATATCGAGGCGAAGTCCACACCAAAACTTTAGAATTCATTCATCCTCACATAATTCAAGCATGGATGAATGATGTGCTAAGTCATCAAATTTGATCTGATATTCTCTAGCTGACATCGATCCTTGTTTCAACTCATCGAATTCTTTTCTTTTTCTCCTAACCCAAAAATCGGGAAGAATTTGTTCTCTAAATGACTTCACAAATTATCCCACGTCAAAGGATGTAGTAAATGTCGTGATAAAGCGCTCCACCAATGCTTTGCATGACCGCACAAGGAGTATTCAGCAAATGGCACCCAACAGTCTTTGGATGCTTGGATAATCTTGAGAACTTTCTCAATCTTTTCTAACCACGCATCAGCATCCTCAAGAGTAGTGTCTCCTGCAAACTCTGGTACTTGACCCTTGCAAAAGCTAGCGAAGATTTTCTGATGTTTCTGAAAAATATCTCCAGTAGACGGATGGGGAAGTGGAACTTTAGCACCACCATTTCTGTAAAGGGTACGAATGGATTCTTCAAATCCATCAAGTCTTTGCTCTACGGTCTTTAGTCTCTTGTCTATATTTTGGAGCATGTCCATCATCATTGCCAACTGCCTAGAAATCGCAGCATTCGAAAGCGACATGATTCTGCATGAATCAATTATACTCATAAGTCTCTAGATATCTAAGTCTTCATATATTAGGACTCTAAACCATTCCTGTTTGACTAAACATCATAGTCAGAGGACCATGATGTATTCCATACATTCCGAATACCGTTAATAATCATAAGTATAAATGTTGGCTATTGGAGTATCCTTGCTCTGATACCATCTGTGACGCCCGGCCCGGTAGGGAGGACGTTGGACCTAACTCCCTAGGATCCAGATACTCAGCAATAGCCACATACATACATCATGATTAATATTCGGAATGTAAAACAGGAAAAGTAGATAATAAAATGCTCAGATTACATTTATCTATTCATGGTTCCCAAAAAAGCATAAATTTGCAATAGAGTCCACAATATATTATTACATGACTAGCAACTTAAACTGCAGAAACTACATAAGTATAATAACAATTATTACACCTCTACAAGTAGAACTGTACCCTGAGTTTGGTATAAACTGCAGAAGCTCAAGTCACTACTGCTGCTCAACAACTTGTAAACTTGGATGGGTTTCCAAAGAAGTACGTATGAGCAAAAATGCTCAGTACAGCTAAAACAGGCTAACACTACACTAAGCAGAAAGTGTAAAAGAGTAAAGAGATGGATGTTCATGTTCCATTATTATTCTTGTAGTTGTTGCTCATTATTCCAAACCACCAATAATATTATTATTATAAGTTGCATGCAATTTGCTAACTATACTTTACAAGTGCCCGTAATTTTTTCATATCATGAGCTAATTAATTATACATTTATCTACATGCATTGTTTGGGACAATCATATACGTATATGCATATAGGTATACTATTCAAGACGTCTTTTCATCATTAGTTGCTGCATTCAAAAATTAACAACATAAACTCAACCGTCACAATATGTGCACTAGAGCAACCAACTTAAACAACCAACCCCAACTTCAACTTCAACCCATTTACTCCAGCTTACTCGTCACGAGGGGAATACCCGGGAACGAGTACACTGTGGCCAAACGGGACCACACCGGATACACCCTTATGACAAAGTACGAGTCTTTGACGAGCACTATACTAGGGATGCAGACTCACCGACTATACCCATAGTACTACGCTCAACCGACAGATTCGCGGAACACACTGACAGACCTGCGGAACTAGAGCTAACGCTCCATCTAGGACTCACCGGGACCACGAGAGTTGCGCCCCACCCTCGGGTATGCTAACTTCTCTAAGTATAACGAATGTAAACAAACATTGATAATATGAATTTTCAACTTTCATTCATTTGGCTATATCTCGATAATACGAGTCACCATAAAAAATCTCACTCACATGCAATGAGCACTATGATCATCATATAATAATTTGAGATCAATAAAACTTTACCCCAACCATACTCATATTATATATCGTTGCATGCTAGTTATCTTTTTGCCCCACTCGATTACCGTAAAAAAATCTCACAAATTTGAAAGATACTCATAAGAACTAACGTAAATGCTAACAATATTTTGGAAATTTAAGCATAGATTCATCATAAATTAAAAGTGATTCAATCATAGCTTCATCACGATAATGTATGTACTAAAGTTACTCGTTAGGTATAAATTTCATTGGATAAATACTTGTGATTTGTCCGTAAGGAGAAAGTGTTTAACAGTATGTTGGTCCATGACGAAAATATCCATAATTAAATATCCATTAAGCATACAACCACTATCTTAAGAAATCCCCACCAAGCTGGAATTTTTAATGCAAAATTACTATCTCATCTTATACATAATCTTTTCATAGAATAAAAGAAAATGCTCGTTGGAAATACAACAAAATGTATCGGGTATCAATTTTATTTATATGTATAAAATTTAATGATCAAAACTTGATTAATCTCCAAAATATGGACCCTTACACATAATAAAAAGAGACTTTGACGTGGTCGCTTGCGCATACACTTAGGCATTAAAGTTAAGGATGAGATCTATATTATATGATAAGGATAATCGACTTTACAATAACCTGTAATATTTTCAAATTTAGAAATATTATTTGCTTTGTCAAGATAAGTCAATCAAGTTTCTCTACCATATGAGTCACACCCCTTCATATTCTAGGTTTGGTATATTATTTTCAGCTATCATCCAATGTCAGTGCTAATCAATTGATAATCATATACACAATCTTTAAAGTCTACATATTATCTCTAAGCAATGAATGAATGCCAATACTTACAACTATATTCAAAAATATTTTATTAGTACATGTAATTTATTGTGTATATGGGTTCAATAAGCATATGATTGCTAGAAAGCATGATACACAAAGTACGATTAATAATATGTGACTCTTTGCATGCGTATACCTCTCCTGCAAATTTACCTAGTTCAATGCCACACGTGTTTATGCTATTGTTTACTAACTTTTTAACATCAAGGTTCTCAAATGCTAGGACGATAACTAAAGAGTCTTAGGATTATAAACGTGTTTTAATCATATCCGGGTGAAATTTCAAATTCGATTCCTTCACAATACTTCGTACATCACATATCTCAAACACTTGATGAGCATCTCATACATAATGGTTGTTGCATCATATGAAATGGTTTCTACAGAGATCATTTAACTTCTATAATAAGACTAGTTATCAACTTAATAAACACCCAATCGAGTAAAGGGAATGAGTAGGGAATTACTTGTGGCTTTAATGTCATGCAAATGGAAATTTGATCTACATAACGTATGATCAAACTGGCGTTATAATATTTGCTACCTAAAATAACTGATAAAAAATTTATGATTGACATTTCATAATTCACAACAAAAACGTATCAAACGGAAATTCAATTCCGAACCAACACACATTAGCTTAAGGCATGTTCATATAATATGTGGTAGTGCTAAGTGACATGACATGGATTAGATCCAAAGTAAATATATATATATATATATGAAGTAATCTAAAAAAACATTGGATAATGAAATTAGAATCATCCTATATTTAACATATCTTTATCTTGAACCAGATTTCGAATCCTAATTGTGGTCCAACATACATACAATTTTACGAGAGAAAACATGCAAATTCAAATGCATTTGCTACATATTTTCCTTTTTTTGTACGGTATACTTGCAAGGATCTCTCCTTTTTATTTTCTTTAATAAAGATCTCCCATATTTAGCATCCTCTTATTGTTTCAACAATACTACTCATTCACACAGGCATACACATATCAGAAAACTTGTTCATTTCATCTTCAAATTTAATTGTTTAAACTTAATATGCTTGTCGATTTAACAAGCTTCTCTTTACATTTCTTTTATTATTTAGGAACATGAACAATCGAAAAGCACAACGCGAAGAGAGAAAACCCAATCCAACACGAAGGTCCATGGGATACATGCCAAGATGTGAAAATTGCAAGAAAAAGGGGAGGGGACCGTACCTATACAGTGCTTGTGTGTGCAACTCTAATCCTCCATTCTAAGTCATTCCCGTGCTTCATCATGATCACGAAAATCCTCTAAACTTAAACAATCCCTTGTTTAGATCCAACACACAATAAAATCTTGAAATACAAAGAGTGAGAGAGATGATCTTACATTCTTGTGGTAGATCCATGTAGAGGATGGTGAGGGGAAACTCCTCTCCAAAAATGGTGGTGATTCGCCACCTCCGCGACGCTCTCATGGAGCTACAAGGATCTTGGGAGGTGGGAGATCATAGGTGGTGGCTAGGGTTTGCAAATGAGAGGAGAGAACAACCTAATGGGTCTTTTATATCTTTAAGAATTGGGCTTGGGCGGATCCCTTAAATGGATCTCGCTGAAATCTCGTATGACCATTTCAGACTTGACCCATCCTCACTAAAATGATCATATCTCACTCATCTGATATCCAATTTGAAAAATTTCATATGCGTTGGAATCCTGACGATGATACGCATCCAACAAGTCATAATATATTACAATTAGATCTAAATTCGATTTTTCATAAATTTCTTGTTAGACCACAACTATTTGATTATCATCAACTTGACCAGGTTCCAGGGTTAAAATTGAGGGTTTCACAACTGGACTCCGACCCCTCTTGCTGAGCCGTTAACTATTGTGCTTCGTGAGCAGAAATTTTCTGTCTAAGGCCGATTTCTTCGTGCATCTTTTAGATAGGTTTATTTCTGTCTTTTAATTTATGCGTGGATCACTCTGCATGTAGAGAGTTGGAGTCAGGTACGCATCTCTTACTTTGCATGCATCATCGTGTTTAGTCGCGCATCGGCTTTTTCGCTTTCTCCCTCTGTTTTTGGACTTAAAAATAATCAGGAGAACCAAAATTTTTGTTAGGGATTGTTTGATTTGAAAAATACCTAAAAAAATAGAAACCATAAAATTGGGACTGTTTAAGCAAACTTGACCTAAAAGACACTTCACATAAAAATCTGTCATGGGAGAGTAATCCCCTCATTGTATGGTTTGGATGAGCGAGAGAGTGACCCACACCCTAGGCTAGAGCCACATCCGACCCTTCTTCAGACTACTGGTCTCGAGTTAGTCGTTCTCCAGTGAGGATCGCTCCGGTCTCCAATAAAGCGGGTCGCGATATCCTTAGTAGAGAGAGTCGATCGGGTAGCCGGTAAACGGTTCACGACTTGTACTGGCTGGGAAAGATCTAGCCTTGGATCGGGACAGTCTCCTGGGGATGTTTGATTCTCAACGGCTCGTTTAATCACTCTGAAAGAATATCTTATCACCTAATAAAATTGACAAGATAAAAGACTGAACCTTCACGGTCATCAGCTCTGAGTGCGTAGGTTTATTGGGGGTTTGCCTTACTGATCTTGTTTGCTTTTCCAGATCTCATCCGCCTTCACTCGCCATATCAAGATGATGGGTCGGAGGTCCTTAGGTAGCCTCTAGCTGCACCGCTTTCGAGCACTCCAGCCCGCTCATCTAGGTTGGTTCGCGAGAGCCGAGACCCGCTCTCCTAACCCGAGTTCGACTCCATCCTGTTCCCCCTCGACCACCCTTTTACCAGTCCTGAGGTGCCCGAGCAGAGACCGTAGCAGCTAGTTGCTTTATCGGCATCTGAGTTTAGGTCTTTTGCCTTTGCAGAGACCATGGCCAGCAGTGAGGAGCGCACCGATAGACCCAGTGGGAACCAGACGTATGTACTTGACCCGGGTGCCATCAACAACATCATGTTAGCCTCCCTTGAGACCATGCAGCGACAGATCTAGGATCAGGGGGCTTTCATGGTGGACATGCACTGAGAGATTGAGCAGATGCGAGCCGACAGAGAGCGCAGAGCCGGTGGTGGAGGAGGAGGAGATATTCCCGATGATAGAGAGCTTGAGCAGCCAGCACAGCCAGCACCTGCACGACCGATGAGGGAGTTGTACAACCCTGGTGCAACTCTCACCCAAAGATGGATAGTGCTGCCCGCCATTTTGGGAGATTTCAAACTCCCACCTCAGACCATTCATCTTCTTCCTCGCTTCCACGGACTCACCACAGAGGAGCCGCACCTTCATCTCCAGGAGTTTGAGATGATCTGCAGTAACGTCCACGATCATCTCGTGGACGAGGACACCATCAGGATGATGGCCTTCCCTTTCTCCCTTGTGGATAGAGCAGCCAACTGGTTGAAGTACTTAGGAAGATTTGTCACGACGTGGGAACAGCTCCGGAACGAGTACTTGAACAAGTACTATCCACTCGGTCGGACGAATGCAACTAGGGCCCTGATCAGCAATTTCTCCATGCTCCCCAATGAGCAATTTCACGAGGCATAGGACCGCTTCAGGGAGCTCACAGACCGGTGTCCCCATCATGACATATCGAAGCCCAATCTCATCCAGAGTTTCTTCTGCAAGCTTACACCGGAGTTGTAGGGGCTAGTCAACGCATCCTGTGGGGGTTCATATTTTGCCAAGGATGAGGATCAGGTCTGAGCCATCTACGAGGAGATGGACGAGAACTATATTGTGATGTCCCATACCCGATTGTACACTTAGGGGAAGCCCACGCCACAGGCCATGTCCTATCAGAGGATAGCACGGGTAGATGCCGGTCCATCCACATCATCAGCAGCTGCAGCACAGGCAGAGTCGGTAGTCGCTGATATGGGGATTATCAGCGAGAAGTTGGACCGGATCGAGTTGATAGAGAAGAAGCAGTGCCAGGGCATGACGCAGATTGATCAGATGGCACAGATGCTGAGTGACCTGAATACCTAGATCATGTGTCTCCAGGAGGCACAGACGGCTTCTCAACCACGTCTCAGGTAGCGGGCAGACACCGGCAGTAGCAGCAGCTCGACCCAGCCCTCCGCCAACTACCGACAGGTGCACCACATTCAGGCGGAGCAGTTCCAGCAGCCGCAGCAGCAGTATGTTCAGTCACCACCATCTTAGGATAGCCAGATGGTGGTTTACCAGCCGGACCAGCCCCTGGAATTTCTTCCCCTACCCACCTACGAGCAGGAGCCGTTGATGGACGTCAACGGGATTTGGTATGACTGACCTCAGCCTGGGATCCGATGAGACAATCCTGGATTCTGTTGGTCAACCGGAGATACTAGTTCCTAGCAGCAGCCTCTAGTTCAGGGTGGCCAGTATGACCAGCAGCGAGAGCAATACTAGCAGCCCCAGTTCCCACAGCAGCAGCAGCCACATCCACAGCTCCATTACCAGCAGCATGGTCTTCGTCCCTATCAGCAGGGACACTCTTGGAGGTAGCAGCAGCAGCCTCAGCAGTATCATTCTCAGCAGTATCCTTCTCACTCTCAGCAGTAGCCGCCTCACTTCCAGAGAGGCCACCTGTCAGGTTCTCATGGGACCGCCTATGAGAACCCAGCCTTAGATGATTTAGCCCGCCTCATCTCCAAGCAACAGGCTACCTTCCGACGGGAGATGGATGAGTTCCGATAGAATATGAGAGAGATCGTCAAAGGAAAGGCCATCATCCCTACCCAGATTGAGCCGAACCCGAACAACCTCAAGATGAAGTCTGAGCAGGTAGAGTTTACAGAGATTACCACTCCTAGTGATTCACTTGGTGATATTACCGCATACACTTTTGATGCTGACTTTGTTACACTTAGGAGCAGTAGGATGCCAGCCGATGGCACCTCGTCTGAGCGACGACCACATGCAGCCTCAAGAGCGCCAGACGAGGAGGAGAGCGATGCTGATGCTGCTCGTGATGATGATGATGACGGTGGTGCTGACGCCACCAAGGATGTTGATCCAGTTGATGGTACTGAGGCTGTCATTTCACCAGATGCAGGAGGTGGTGTTGATGCCACCGAGATGATGTTGAGCTAGAGTGCGGTGCTGATGCCGCAATTCCAGATGTCGTGGGTGGTACTGATGCCACCATTTCCATTCTTGTTGCATTTCATTCTGTTGATGTATCTCAGGATTGTTCTGATAATAAAGAAAAGGGTTCGCCATTTATGAGTCCATCTGTATTGCTTGGAGATGTTGGTATGGATTCCACTTTTCCACAGCAGCAGGGACCCGATCCTAGCCCTCCATCTGAGGAGGGCCCAACCATCCCCTTTCCCCAAGCACTCCATTTGGCTAAGGGGACTAAAAAAGAAAATCCAAAAAAATCGCAGCAGCTAGAGTTCAGCCAGCAGATGATGGCCAGATTTCATATACAGCTGACTCTACAGGAGGCCTTGGAGCACATCCCTTTCTTCTAGAAGAACCTTAGAGAGAGGACCACTATTCGCAGGAAGAGGAGGAACCACCAGTCAGAGATCCATGTGCTTACTCATGCCACCTGCTTCGCCATCCAGAACCGTCTGCCTGCTAAGAGGCCAGATGCAGGAGCTCCTTATGTTAGATACCACATTCATGAGCAGAGGTTCGATCGGACTCTATTAGACAGCGGTTCTTCCATCAACCTACTTATGGCAGCCTTACTCGAGCGATTCGAGTTTGGCCCTCTTCGACAGAGCAGGATGGTCCTTCAGTTTGTTGATTGATCTGTCAAGAGGCCGAAGGGGTTGCTGAAGGATGTTATCGTCGCAATTCATGGCCTGGAATTCCCCGTGGACTTTGTTGTGTTGGACATGGAGATCCTGAGCCTATGACCGATACCCCCATCATTTTAGGACACTCGTTCTTGGCCACAGCCAAGGCAGTATCCGACCATGATAGCGGGAAGGTGTACTTTCACGTCGAGGGCAAGAGTATACAAATAGAGGCGATCGATGAGACTAGAGCGTGAGATTCAGCTTGCTCAGAGCCGCTCATTGATTCAGAGCAAGACATCCACCAGGATTGTGATTTTGTAATTACAGATGATGAGCCAGTTTGGTCAGACCCAGCTTCGCAAGCCATCCTCTCACCTTCCGAGTCCGCTGATGCACAGATTCCAGTAGAGGAGAGCTTGGAGAGCACATTCTTGGTACAAGATACAGTTCAGGCAGCAGATCGCGTTCAGGAGGGCAAGGCAGTTGATTCTTATTCATATTCAGATCCCTCAGAGTCAGACATTGATTGGTCAGAGTTTGACAATATGATCCCATGTTTGATTTCCACGGAGCCAACAACTAAGGTGGAGACTGATCCCATTCAGAGCACAGACACACCAGTAGAGCAGTCTTCACCAGATTTTCAGGTTCAGCGAGAGTTCTCCCATGCAGATTTGGTCGCATTCACTTGGACTTTTCAGAGACCAGATCCTCCAGCACCCATTTGTCCAAAGTTGAAGCCCATGCCGTAGTCGTTGAAGTATAGGTTCCTTGCAGGCGAGCATGAGATGCACCCAGTCATTATCTCAGCGGATTTGACTGGAGAGCAAGAATCTCGTTTGATGGAGGTTCTTGAAAAGAACCGCAAGGAGATAGGATGGAGCGTAGACGATCTCCAGGGGATAAGTCCGGCCCTGACCTCCCACCATATCTATCTCGAAGAGGAAGCCAAGCCGTCGCATGAGTTCCAGCGGCGGCTGAACTCGAATCTTCGAGAGGTTTTCATGAAGGAGATCTCGAAATGGTAGAGTGCCGATTTTATCTACCCCATCTCTGACTCCAAGTGGGTTAGTCCATTGCATGTGGTGCTCAAGAAGATGGGCATCACTACAGTTGTGAGAGAGTCTAGAGAGGAGATCGCTACCTGGGTACCCGCTTCTTGGAGGGTCTGTGTGGACTACAGATGATTGAATCATGCCAACAAGAAGGATCATTTCACTCTACCTTTTATTGATCAGATTATAGATTGGCTAGTTGGGAAGAGTCATTACTGCTTTCTTGACGGGTACTCCGGATATAATCAGGTGGCCATTGCGCCCGAAGACCAGGACAAGACCACATTCACCTGTCCCTTTGGGACATATGCTTTCAGACGGATGCCCTTTGGTCTATGTAACGCCCCGGCGAAATTCCAAAGGTGCATGTTGTCCATCTTTTCGGACATAGTGGTTGAGTGCTTGGAGGTCTTCATGGACGACTTTTCGGTCTATGGCAATGGGTTTGATGCTTGTCTTGACTGCCTAGACTGCGTCCTTCAGCGATGCATTGAGGTCCATCTTGTGCTATCTTGGGAGAAGAGTCACTTCATGGTGACGCAGGGACGGTGCTTGGCCATATCATCTCCAACCGGGGCATGGAGGTTGATCCGGACAAGGTGGATATCATTAGGAAACTCATACCACCGTCCAACTAGCGACAGTTACGGTCTTTTCTGGGGCACGTCGGTTTCTACCGGCGATTCATTCATGATTTCAGTAGGATTGCCCGACCGTTGACTGATTTACTGATCAAATACACCGAGTTTATTGTGGATGATAAGTGTCTTGCGTCATTTGAGACTCTCAAGAATCTAGTTGTTGAGGCTCCTGTCCTCCAGCCGCCTGATTGGTCTCTCCCATTCGAGATCATGACGGATGCTTCGATTTTGTCGTAGGGTTCGTGCTGGGACAGAGGAGGGATGGAGTGATATTTTCCATTCACTACGCTAGCCGTACATTGGTTGCCTCCCAACGGAACTATATTGTCACCGAGAAGGAGATGCTAGCCATAGTCTGCCCTAGATAAGTTCAGATCATACATTATTGGATCCAAGGTAACTATCTTTACAAATCACACCACCATCAGGTACCTCATGGCAAAGAAGGATGCCAAAGCAAGATTGACTAGATGGATCCTTCTGCTCCAGGAGTTTGATATAGAGATTAAGGATAAGCCTGAAGTCAAGAATGTGGTGGCGGATCATCTCTCCCGATTAGAGCATCTTGAGGATTCTGAGCAGATTGACCCTATTTCTGAGACCTTCCCAGATGAGGCGATCCTTGCTATCGTCTCTCTCCCGTGGTATGCCGACATTGTGAACTATCTTGTTGCCAAGAAAGTTCCACAAGGTTGGCCCAGACAGCGACTTGAGACCTTCCTCGCGAAGGCCAAGTTCTACCATTGGGAGGATCCTGTCCGTTATCATGAAGGAAGGGATAGCGTTTGGCGTCGGTGCATTCCTCGGGAGGAGAACCATAGCGTCCTCACTTACTGCCACAAGCTTGAGGCAGGAGGACATCACTTTGGGAGGAGAACGACACATAAAGTGCTCCAATCCGACCTATTATGGCCTACCCTCTTCAAGGATTCTGATGAATTCGTGAAGAGGTGTACTGACTGTCATCTTGTGGATAGCATGATATGATGCCGATGTAGCCCATTCATTTCTGTGAGGTTTTTGACGCATGGGGAATCGATTTCATGGGCCCATTCCCTAAGAGTCAGGTATTCGAGTACATTCTGTTGGCCGTTGATTATGTGAGTCGTTGGGTTGAGGCCATCCCCGCCTGAACTGCAGATGTTAGGATTGTATGCTGATTTTTTAGGAAGAATATTATTTCACGGTTCGGGGTGCCTAGAGTGTTGATATCTGACGGGGGATCTCATTTCGTCAACGACAAGGTAAAGGCCCTTGCTAGCGAGTTTAGCATCGACCATCGAGTAGCCACACTGTATCATCCTCAGACCAATGGTCTTGCTGAAGTGTCGAACAGGGAGATCAAGACTATATTGCAGAAGGTCGTCCGCCCTGATCGAAAGGATTGGTCACAGCTTTTGGACTCAGTCTTGTGGGCATATTGGACGTCCTTCAAGACTGCTTTGGGTGAAGGATATGGTTAAATCCTCAAGCGCATCACGGAAGCGTGAGCATCGTATCGAATACGATGAAGAACGATTAGTCGGACTAGTTGTTCTATGCAGCGGAAATTAAAAAAAAAATTCATGTGATGAAACCACATGATCCAAGAACACTTCTCGGATCGTTTAATCTAAACCACAAACAAGTATTAGGGTTACCTCTTGAAGCGTGGTTGCGATCGAGTCTCTAAACGAAGATACCTCCTATCTCAAGTCCGATCCGACAGAGGAGACGCTTGCGAGCGCGGGGATGAATCGCGTGCTTCTCGCAATCCATGTTGATGATCCAAGCGGTGGATCTCCTGATCTCGACACACGAGATCCGACGTCTTCTTCATGAGTGAGGCACACCGAAGGAGATGGAAATCCACGAGCAAACGACCGGGCAGCATAACGATGACGCTGCGGTGATGGAGACTCTCTCTAGGGCATTCATGGTGGACGGCCATGAGAGAGGAATAGAGAGGGCAGACATATAGAGAGGAAGAGAGAGAGAGAGAGAGATGTATGTTCTCTTGTATGTAAAGAAGAGCAAAGGGGTGCCTCTCCTTTTATAATATTTTGGGATCCATGGATCTCAATCCATAGACAACACAAATCCAATGGCTCTCATTGATTGTGTTTCTTTTAATGGCTAAGATTTGTGTTAATAAAAACCAATAACAATTAATTTAATTTAGATTAAATATATATTGATAAATCAATATAAACAATCCCAAAATTAAATCAACAACATATGGAGATAATGGAAAGGAGAATGCCTCCTTCCATGTATATGGAGTGGACGACCACCCTTTCCTAATAGGAATTGGTGGTCGTCCCTTCCATCCAATATGGAAGGAGGCTCTCATATGTAATCTTCTTAGATTACATAATTCCATGTATCTCCAATTTTACAACAACAATTGTTGTAAATTATTCTACAAAATAATTCATAATTATTTTGTGAATATTGCAATGTCGCCATTGGAAATTTGTGAATCACATTAACAACCCAAAATAAAATGTAAATTACATTTTCAATGTAATGTTCAATGTGAATCCAGTTCACATTAACATTTAATTAATAAAAGTAAAATACAAATAGCTCTCCTTTATATATTATAAATCACATTTATAATATATATGATTAATATGGATAGTACTATCCAATTATTCATATCCACAATAATTAAATCACATTTAATCATCTTGGATCTCTATTTTCATGTTCCCAAATAATATGAATCACATTCACATTATTCACATCTTTGATAATCAAATCACATTTGATTATCTAAGATAGCTCTCTTTATAATATGAATCGAATTCATATTAATCATGATAATTAAATCACATTTAATTATCCATTTTCTCAATGCTCAGATACATATATCAACAATGAAATTATCCTGAACTCTTTCAAGGATAATGTGCTTTCTCCGCAGATACTTGGAGATAAGGACAGGGCGATTGTATTATTCCACGTATAGTGACTTGGATATTGAGATCGCATCTCAAATCCAGATCTCGGGCCTCCCATAGATGCTTGATTAAATCAAGACCGCAAATCTAATCTTCTCATTGCATCTGAATCACATTCAGATCAATGTCCAACATTTGGACTAAGATTAGATTACTTATCTACTGAGAGGAGTCACTAAAATCCAGACCCATTTCATCACTCCCTAGGAATGGAAGTGTCATGGTTATACAACCGTTTATGATGACATCACTCTCAGGTATTCCCAATACATGTACATCCTGCATACTGGAAGACCCGGAAAAATCCCGAAGTATAAGATCAATTTTACACTGTCTACTTTAGGGATTTATCATTAAGTTTCTCATCTGACTATTGGGAGTTGGTATCGATCATATACATTCCAAAAGCATATATCATACCCAAGTATTGATCATATACTTTTCAAAATTATATATCAAACCTATAAATTCAGTCAAGCTTCCAAAGCGAGACGACCGTGCACGGAATTTGATTCTTCCCAATATCTTATGAGTGAGCTCATGTCTTCCGGTTCAGTGCTGAACCTATATGATCCCTTTGAGAGATCGTATTACTCATATGCCCTTATATACATACCAGCGCATCGGTTTATAGACCTTGATTAGGTCATCAACCAATTGGTTTGCCAAATGTACATACTCAGACATATAGTAACACATATGTCTCCGGTCAGAGGATGTGTGCCTATATCATGACAACATACGATATAGGACTTTGGTTATCTCAATCTTGTTAAGTCAATTTTTTGACCTAACTAATCTGGCACCTCCGAATCTCTATTCCTATGCAGAGGACTTGCATCAAGAGGTCGGTCAGATATCAGCCTAACTGAGAAAGGATTGCCATCTCCTACTCAGGCTGGAGATCATCTCTTAACAATCATTTGACGGTGCTTGATGAGTCCTCAATCTAACTCATTAGATATTCATCCAAGCACCAGTCTCTATGATTCAATAATTGAATCAATTGTTGTATGATCATTACGATGGCCATGGTACATAACCCTAATAGTACTAAGGGACCTATTACGCAAATTATTTATTCTTCATTTCAGATCAGGGAATGATATTCGCAATAACATTTATTGCATAATGGTTCGCCGTGGGCTCGCATGTCCAACAATCTCCCACTAGCCCAAAGAGCCATTAATGGGCGTAATCATTTAAACCCACACTCATGTGACAATCATAGGCTATTTAGAAAATAGCTAGGTAAGCTGACCAGTCACTCTGTTCCCAAGAAACTACGCCAAGTCCTTTTACGGCACTTGCATATCCCCTAGTAACAGTGCTCGCATCCAATGCAAATGTTTCATCTTATGCAACCAATACTCAATTTTGTTATAGTGTCTTTGACACTATAGCTCGATAATTATTATAACCAGTATGACCATAATCCTTATCAGAATACCTTTATTCCTATATATCTCTATCTCCTAAGGTATCTACAGTTAAGACCCTTATAGATCACTATCTACAAGGTCTTAAACTTTTGAAGATAAGACTTTGAGACCACTATCTCTAAGTTTCATCATCTTTGAAGATATTGTTATTACTGCAATCAAGTGTTTAATCATCATAGTAGGATCAGTAATTGTTTACTACTCCCACTGCATGATAGGCATCTGGCTTTTGTACATATCTAGCATACACCCGGATTCTTGAAACTGATGCACAAGGGAAAGCAGTTTTAGCATTCACATCCTCAACTCTTTGAGGTGCTATTCCTTTAGATAGGTCAGTACCATATCTTGAGGGAAAGAATCCTTTCTTGGAATTTTCCATGGAAATGTCCAAGGTATACTATTAATGTGACGGTCCCAATACCCTCTTTTCTTTGATTCTGAACAACTTCAGAACTAAGATATAAGAGGTATCCTTGAGATCATATGTCGAGGTATGGAACAACCAGATTATAAAAACTTATTATTATCATCCTTAGATCATTCCAAATGTTTAGGATATCTACATTTAGCACAATGAACACAATGACACTCCCACTAAGCTTCACATGGTTCATGAAGATTCTATCTGAAATCATAACATTTATAATTTCATAAAATCTTATGTTCCAACTACAAGAAGCTTATTGAGACCAAAGATGGAGTTCTTTAGCTAGCACACTTTGTTTTCCTCAACCATGAAGCCCTGGGGTACTTCATGTGAATATCCTCAAAGAGGTATTCATAGAGGAATACAATCTTGACTCGCATCTTGAAGATGCCATAGTCAAATTGTGTAGCTAGGGTTAGCAATATTCTGATGGGTTTAAGCGTGGTCACTGAAAAGCAAGTCTCATCGCAAGCGATGTATTCTCTTCGGTATGTAGCTCATGGCTACGAACCGTGCTTTGAAGGTCTCTACATTCTCATCAGGTTCCCTCTTTAAAGATCCATTTACACCTAAATGAGTCTAACCCTTATAGGTGGATCCTCGAGGGTCCATATACAACATTTGTATATGAAGTCTACTTTAGACTTTATTGCCAACATCCATCTTTCCATGTCATGATCTTCAGAAGCTTCATCACATGAAGTAAGATCATTGTCAGACTTAACTAACATATGGAATCCATCCTCAAACTCATTTGAAGAGGTATTAGTGTTTAATCTTTAATTGCCCTTTTAGTTTCCGATTTCAGGAGCCTCATTATCATCTCAATATTAAATGAGTTCCTTTACTTCATTTTCATCTAGATTCTTAAGAGAGTCATCCTATAAGAATCATATTCTCAAAGATGAGATCTTTTAAGAAACTCAAGGTCATAAAATAGGTATCCAATACCATCCTTTATTTTCCTAATGAAGTATTACTTTCAAGTGCTAAATTCCAGCTTACTTGCTTGGAACCTTATTAAGGACATATATTGTAGTCTCTACTACATATATACCTGGAAACTAATAGGTAATCATGCTAAAAATCATTATTGATCAAATCATGTCATACATGATCCAATTGTATCTCCCTACAACTCTCTTGAGTTTAGGTTTATTAGGAGGAGTGAGATAAAAATAATATTCATATCTCTATAAGGTATTCCATGAATTCATCTAATAGGTACTGACTACCTAGATTAGATCAAATTCATTTAATCTTCCTTCAAACTTTGGTTCTAAACCAAACTTGTGAAATCTTTGAACATTTCAAAGGTTCTAAGTGAAGAGAAGAAATCTCATATCAAAAATAACCATTGAATGATATCACATATCATCAATGGTTGTAATGATACAAATGATTCACATACATCAATGTGCATGAGATCTTGAATACCTTGACATCTTACACCTTTTCCCAAAGAAGGGTGTATTGGATATTTTACTTTGAATACAATATTCATAAGTATGCAAGTTTTGAAATTTAGACATTCTAAAGTTTCATCTCTTGTCTATTGATCGCATCAATAGACGTATGTCCAAAATATGATGCCAGATCATTGTCAAATGATCTTCATCCTCCTATTGATCTTTAAATGTTTAATTTTTAGTATTAGAAATCTTAATGAACCATTCATTAATTTTCTAATTTAATGGAGTCCACTAGATATTAGATTACTCTCTGAAATATATCCATCATAACTCTCTATGATAGGTTTATTCCAGAATTCATATTTATTTCCAACATTTAGAAATAAACTATGAGTGTATTCTAATATCCAGGTCACAGAGACATTCTCTAAGACTAAGGGATCCCACTGAAAAAATGAAATCTATTAATCCAATGGAAATTGTTGCAACAATTGCATAAGATCAAATTTCTATTATTCTAATACATATGTAATCGATTGCAAGTGTCATTAGAAGATTGAGATACAATTATTAGACTTTATCTTATCAAATAAGTAAGTCAATTTCAATGATTATATGTAGATTATTCTGATGTACTATCCGATTCCTTCTCTAACGATTCTAGATAGATTTGATAGTCATACTGTCAACACATCAACATATTGCAGTATTGGCATTCATCCAACTCTTTAGATGTCATAGGGAAGTCACAGAAGTACAGCCAACTCTTTGAATTTCCTTCTTACTTGGGTCCAATCCATGCTTCCACTGCGCTCCCTTTATCTATAAACAACCATTGCTCAAGACAAAGGATTTCTTATGCTGAAATCAAAAATTTCAATATAAGAGTATTTCAACATTTATACATGCTTCATTCAATTCATACAATATGAATATTATGAAGCTTCATGAATGACCATAGTATAGATAGTAGAATGATGACACTCATCGTATCTACATCCATCTAAACTCTTAAAACATTGGTTCGGGTAGGGTATTTAAACATTTTGAATACATCATATCTTATAGAGCCACCATGTCATTCATGATTAAATGTCAAGAGCACACATGTATGCCAGAACATCTTCTTAGATTTTATAAGGATTAATTGACAATTGCGATCATCATCACATGTCACATCCAAAGTACATTTGATGAGAGATCATGACGATAGCGACATACAAACCCTAGGGTTGAAGTCCTATTATCTATTATAATTGTCATTCCTCATTTTTATGAGGAAACTTGCACATTGCAACCACATAGATTATGTGTTCAACTGCAAGTACAATGTCTTGACCATGCATCCAATCCATGATATTTTACTGGTTGTTATTGAGTATATTATTGAGTGGGTTTAATGACGGATTATTTGAAATAAGAAATTTGCATAAATATATATTTTTACTTTGATTTAAGAATTTTCATATCAAAGTTGTCTTGCCTTGTCTACATTGAAAGTTCATTCCCTTAATCACTTTCAGTGTAAGAGATATGCTTACCATCATATCTCAGCAAGATCTGGGATCTCCTTCCTTATCTTTGTTACATCCCAATAATATGAGAATATGCAACTCAGATAAAAAGAAGCGGTACACATTCCACCTTGCAAGTCCAACTTGCATCTCCCAATTCGGTCTTTAACACCCGCGCCCACCACCCCTAAGGCGATGTTGACCCCTCATTAATTGAACCAACCGTCAACAGGAATAGCACTCGCTATGCGCAATCCAATATCGCTCCAATAATATGAGGATCCGATATTGGGGTCACTACGCATACGACCTTACTCTTTTGAGAAGCAAAGAGCCCGATCCATATGCGCTTGCATATAGGAGCTGTCACTTCGGACAAGCGTCTCCTACATACAATCCCTGGCGACGGAACCCTTCGCCTAAATGGGAGACCATGGATGTCACTTATGTGATCCTTCATACCATATTCAAATTATAATTAATTATCATAAATCATATTCATATAATTAATTCTTCCAAGAAAAATAACACATCTATTATAATAGTGTGTTTTTAATTGGATATAATTAACTTAATCGCATTAAATTAATTATCAATCCAATTCAATCAACAAACTTGATTTTACTTAAATATATGGTATTATCTCAAAGTATGTATTAATTCAAATTTTAATAATTAGAAAATACATCATGATCTCTCAGGCATTATTCGTTCCCTACCCGCTGTCATGGCCAGTACCGACAGGAGTGAGACGGACCGCAACCGGTACGACCCGCTACCCCAACACTCCCCGACTAGACACCATATCCGCCTCGGGAAAAAATAATGCCAAGCCAATCATTTTGTACTTGAGATGATCATCAGTTTTTCAACCGAAATTATACCATATAGTAATAATCAAAACAATTTTGATTATAAGGAAATTTGCTAGACAAATTCCCAATCCTATTCAAGCAAGTTGTTTGTTAATTGAGTTTCCAATTATGATCTAGATCAAATCTAATTAATTTATTGGTTGAGGTAAATTCAATTAAGTAAATAATCGTCATTAAATATTTCTCAAATATTTTCCATAATTATTTCATGAAATTAACAATTAATTTCACTAATTGACAATCACTTGGTTCTTGATTAGGAATGTAATTTCAGCAGTGACCCCTACTTAATAAAATTAATATATCTCAATCAAAACAAATCCAAATTGGACAAAATCAGTTTCCAAAGATTGATAATTTAATTTATAACAGAACCTAAGTGATATTTCACGCATTTTAAGGCGGATCAAAACAGTAATTAACTCATTAATCATGTTAAAATTCACAGTTCCCGCAACAGTGAATACAAGCTCATTAAAATGACCATATCTCGAGCAAACGGAACCCAAATTACGTAAACTCAGATCCTATGATTTCCTTATTTAATAAGGAAAAAAATCTAATTATTATGTTCATGTTTAAACAATTTAAACAAGGTCGAAAGTAATCACTAGATAGAGATGTGAAAATGAAATGTGACAAAAACTTTCGCAAACCCTAACGAACTCAAGTCATCCTAGGTTTATAAATCGTATCCGAAACCTCCGACCTAAAGCTCTGATATCACTTGAAGGATATGGTTAGATCCTCAAGCGCATCACGGAAGCGTGAGCATCGTATCGAATATGATGAAGAACGACTAGTCGGACTAGTTGTTCTATGCAGCGAAAATTAAATTTTTTTTCATGTAATGAAACCACATGATCCAAGAACACTTCTCGGATCGTTTCATCTAAACCACAAACAAGTATTATGGTTACCTCTTGAAGCGTGATTGCGATCGAGTCTCTAAACGAAGAGACCTCCTATCTCAAGTCTGATCCGACAGCGGAGACGCTTGCGAGCGCAGGGATGAATCGTGGGCTTCTCGCAATCCATATTGATGATCCAAGCAGCGGATCTCCTGATATAGACACACGAGATCTGACATCTTCTTCACGAGCGAGGCGCACTGAAGGAGACTGAAATCCACGAGCAAACGATCGGGCAGCATAACGACGACGCTGCGGTGATGGAGACTCTCTCTAAGGTATCCATGGTGGATGGCCATGGGAGAGGAAGAGAGAGGGCTGACGTGTAGAGAGAGAGAGAGAGACTTATGTTCTCTTGTGTGTAAAGAAGAGCAAAGGGTTGCTTATCCTTTTATATATTTTGGGATCCATGGACAACACAAATCCAATGGCTCTCATTGATTGTGTTTCTTTTAATGCCTAAGATTTGTGTTGGTAAAAACCAACAACAATTAATTTAATTAAGATTAAATATATATTGATAAATCAATATAAACCAATCCCAAAATTAAATCAACAACATATAGAGATAATGGAAAGGAGAATGCCTCCTTCCATGTATATGGAGTGGACGGCCACCCTTTCCTAATAGGAATTGGTGGTCGTCCCTTCCATCCAATATGGAAGGAGGCTCTCACATGTAATCTTCTTAGATTACATAATTCCATGTATCTTCAATTTTACAACAACAATTGTTGTAAATTATTTTACAAAATAATTCATAATTGTTTTGTGAATATTGTAATCTTGTCATTGAAAATTTGTGAATCACATTCACAACCCAAAATAAAATGTAAATTACATTTTCAATGTAATGTTCAATGTGAATCCAATTCACATTAACATTTAATTAATAAATGTAAATTACAAATACCTCTCTCATATATATTATAAATCACATTTATAATATATATGATTAATATGGATAGTACTATCCACATTATTTATATCCATGACAATTAAATCACATTTAATCATCTTGGATCTCTATTCTCATGTTCCCAAATAATATGAATCACATTCATATTATTCACATCTTTGATAATCAAATCATATTTAATTATCTAAGATAGCTCTCTTTATAATATGAATTGAATTCATATTAATCATGATAATTAAATCACATTTAATTATCCATTTTCTCAATGCTCGAATACGTATATCAACAATGAAATTATCCTGAACTCTTTCAAGGATAGTACGCTTTCTCTGCAGATACTTGGAGATAAGGACATGGAGATTGTATTGTTCCACGTATAGTGACTTGGATATTGAGATCGCTTCTCAAATCCAGATCTCAGGCCTTCCATAGATGCTATATAAAATCAAGACCGCAAATCTAATCTTCTCATTGCATCTGAATCACATTCAGATCAATGTCCAACATTTGGGCTGAGATTAGATTACTTCTCTACTGAGAGGAGTCACTAAAATCCTGACTCGTTTCATCACTCCCTAGGAATGGAAGCGTCATGGTTATACAACCGTTTATGATGACATCACCCTCAGGTATTCTCAATACATGTACATCCTGCATACTGGAAGATCCACAAAAATCCCGAAGTATAAGATCAATTTTACACTGTCTACTTTAGGGATTTATCATTAAGATTCTCATCTGACTATTGGGAGTTGGTATCGATCATATACTTTCCAAAAGCATATATCATACCCATGTGTTGATCATATACTTTCCAAAAGTATATATCAAACCTACAAATTCAGTCAAGCTTCCAGAGCGAGACGATCGTGCACGAAATTTGATTCTTTCCAATATCTCATGAGTGAGCTCATGTCTTTCGGTTCAGTGTTGAACCTGTATGATCCCTTTGAGAGATCGTATTACTCATATGCCCTTATATGCACACCAGTGCGCCGGTGTATAGACCTTGATTAGGTCATCAACCTATTGGTCTGCCAAATGTACATACTCAGACATATAGTAACACATATGTCTCCGGTCAGAAGATGTGTGCCTATATCATGACAACATGCCATATAGGACTTTGGATATCTCGATGTCGTTAAGTCAACTTTTTGACCTAACTAATCTGACACCTCCGAATCTCTATTCCTATGCAGAGGACCTGCATCAAGAGGTCGGTCAGATATCATCCTAACTGAGAAAGGATTGCCATCTCCTACTCAGGATGGAGATCATCTCTTAACAATCATTTGGCAGTGATTGATGAGTCCTCAATCTAACTCTTTAGATTTTCATCCAAGCACTAGCCTCTATGATTCAATAATTGAATCAACTGATGTATGATCATTAAGATGGACATGGTACATAACCCTAATTGTACTAAGGGACCTATTATGCAAATTAGTTATTCTTCATTTCAGATCAGGGAATGATATTCGCAATAACATTTATTGCATAACGGCTCGCCGTGGGCTCGCATGTCCAACATTGGGTACATCTCCCTTTCGCCTCATTTATGGCAAGCCCTACCATTTACCTGTTGAGTTGAGGCATAAGTCACTTTGGGATGTCACGGACATACTTTTGGATCCAGTGAGTGTAGGAGACCAGAGGAGGGCAGAATTGGCAGCACTGAAGGAGCTTAGAGATGCAACCTTTTTCGAGTAGCCTACAGTATAAGGAGAGAGTGAAGGAGTGGCATGATTCTCATATCTGCCACAAGTAGTTTGAGACAGGACAGAGAGTATGGTTGTTCGATGCCAGACTGAGATTATTTCTAGGGAAGTTGCAGAGCAAGTGGAAGGGACCATACCTGGTCCGAAAGGTACATGACAATGGAAGCATTGACATATATGAGATGTCATCTGAGTCTACCTTTCGTATTAACAAGCAGCAGATCAAACCATATCTAGATCATGAGCCACTGATCGTTGACGTCGCCCCTATTCATTTTGCGTGAGATGTGGTCTCTTGACTCGCATCTATTGCATCTCGTGCCTGATTATCATTGTCTTCCGCCTTGTATAGATCCAGATGTCCATATCACATCATTCTTCAGTCCAACACCCCATTTGCATCTTTGGTTATGCTATACTTAAGGTGTACCTTACCCTAAGTATAGGGGAGGCAGACCCTGTACATTCTTCCACTCGGATTTTCCTTTGTATACAAACTGTTATACTTAGGATTAATTGACCTTAAGTATAGGGGGAAACACCGAGATTCTTTTGCATTCTATTCTTTCATTCATCATTGTAGTATAGTTTTCCTTTTCACTTCCCTATACTAAGCACGAGTTATGTCTTCTTCATCGCTCTTGATTCACTCTGAGGACATCGTTCGAGCTAAGTATAGGAGGGTGTCGTATATATTCCATATATACTTTAGCCATAACTCGTACTTTGCGTGAGTGTGTTAATAAATAAAATGGCTAAAATCCTTAAAAATCCATAAAAATTAAAAAAAATTCTTGTAAATAAAATTCTTTATTGCACATACATAGCTATTTACAAAATTATTTTTGTACAAATATTTGTAAAAATATTTTGTGTAAAGAGTGTGTAAATATTTTGATATTAAAATTATGTATATAGTGCAAAATTTTTGTAAAATGTTTGAAAAAACAAAAAATTTGCAAAAACCCTTTCGTAAATGTGTGTAAATATTTTGCAAAACTTCTGCATTCATGCATACATCCATGTATTCAAACATTTTCAAAAATTTTACATATTTTCAAAACTTGCATAAAAGCATGTTTGTATATATATATATATATATGTATAGTTTTTCTGAATCATAGTTGACATTAAAACTAGCCTGGAATTAAATTGAAAAATGGAGCTTGATTAAGATCTTAATCCACCTAATTATAAGAGGAACCTTATAGGGCTTAGGGTTGAGACTTTTCATGTCCATGGTGACTTAATTCTTTGAGTCCACTAGGCTATGATCATATGTCATCTTGATGAGCCAAAGTAGAACACTTAGCAACACACACATGACTCTCACAGACAATGGCTTTACTTGCACCAACACTTTACATCTAGCTCTCTACGGATGAGGTGGTGAGGAGGCAGTCTTCTTTGGCTTGGGGTAGCATATGAGGGTAGTACTTCTAGGCGGGACCTCTCTTCTTCTTTTAGTGAAGGAAGTGTGTCTCAACTTGGTCTGGTGGCATTGAGGTCTAAAGACAGGACTTGTGGGTTGCAATAATGCTTCAAAAGAGGGATAGTCTACTGGCTCAAGAGGAAAAACTCCTTATGTATATATGTTGCACCATGTAGATATGTTGTGCATATGCACATTGAAAAAAATGTGCAAAAAGAAAAAACTCCAAAAAAAGTGGTGGGTCTGATAGAAAATGAAATACCCACTGGAGTGTACATAGTCAAATAAAGCAAAGCTTATGTTACCCATACCCATCTCATGAAGCTTGCAGCAGGGAGACCTAGTTACACTGGTTGAGCACCCTAGGATACATGACTGCACTGGCCATGGTCCATTCTCTTCTTCCTCCTCTTCTTGAGCCAGTTGAACTTGAACGTAGAAGGGAATACCCTGCTCCTTGAGGAAAGAGTTGCCAGACTAGGGTATTAGAGTTACCTTGTTGAGGAGGGTTGTCACTTTGTCATTTCTGAGGTGGGGGAGCTACATATCACTTACACAGTACAAGAAAAGATTCATGGTCATCAGAGTTTGTGTATGTAGACTTGTTCTGCTCTGGATTGTTGAGGAGTCTTGACCATAGATTGGTGGAACTAAGAGGCTATTGAGTTTTAAACCTAATTCCAAATAAGGTTCCAACAAATTAATAATCCAAAGATCTGACTGAGCTCCATACTTCAATTTAATGAAGACAAGTTTAATAATCAACCTTGATTCACTTTCTTCTTCTTCTTCTTCTTCTTTTTCTTTTTTTTCTTTTCACTTCTTTTTCAAATAAGTGTTTGCTAAGGGACTAGCAAAAGTAAAGTATAGGGGGTGATGAATACTCATTCATCACTCTTTATTCTTTTATTTTAGCTAAATTTCTTGGCAAAACATAATGTATATAGTTGTAAATACAATAAATTATCAAAAAGCATGCATTTGTTAAAAATTAATAACTAGCATATATTTGTGCAATAATAAAAAGAATAAAGAATAAAAGAAAAAGAAGGAAATATTTAGAATAAATATTGAGTGATCTGAACCCAAGAGAGAGTCCAGACTAGACCTGGTCGCCAAATAAAATAAGTAGAGAGAGATAGGGCCACTCTACCTTGTACATATTCCCTCTATGTATTTATTTATTTTATTTTTACAAAAATAAAAAGAAAAAGGTGTTTATATTCCCTTGTATATATTTCTAAAAATAAAACAAAAATTAGAAAAAAAAATAAAATAAATTCTCTCTAACCTTGTGTATAACACATGTATATATGTATTACACACCTATTTATTTACACTTGTAAATAACTAATAAAAATAAAATAAAAATCATTTATACTCCAAATAATATGTTGTAAATAAATAAAATATAAAATTGGGGTATTTGTTCAATAATAAGAAAATAAAAATAATTATATAAAATACCTAGGTATTTTATACTTGTATATAATATAATATATTGTATATAGATTAAGTTATTTTTCATAAAAATAAATAAAATCACAAAAAAATAGTTCAGAAAATAAGGAATACTTTTCATGTTGAACACTTTTTAATTTGAAATCATTTTCTATTTTTAATTTATTTTACAAATATTTTTTGGCCTAGCCTTTTTCTGATTGGTCCAGGAGGTATGTTGACCACGGTCAACTCCCCCTCCCGGACCCTCTTGCGCATAGATCCGAGTCACGCCCAATTTTCTCCCAGTTTTCCCACTCGAATCTTGCTCTCTACTGCCCCGATTTCACCGTCTGCTTCTCCCTAGTGGATCAGCGATCCTCACGGATCCATAGGGAGTCGCGGATCGTCCTCGGATTGCGCGCTCTCACCCGATCTCTCCAGCCACCTGGGACTGCCTATAAAGTCTTCATTTGATTCCCTAGGTCCGCAGCTCGCACCGCACTCTTCCCTGGTACCATAGAACCACTCCCCTTGGTGACAACAATCGGATTTGGGCCTTGGCGACCAGAGAAGACCGTTGCAGTCGACGCTCGAGCTTCGTGGCCAGAGCTCCACCGCGACGGGCCTCCCGCGCCTTTCGCAGCGAGGTTGAGGCGAAGACCCCCTTCGACAGCACCCCTTGGAGCTTAGGATCACGTTAGGACCCTCAATGTAACCCCTCCATCATTCCTAGCTCTCTTACCTTTCGAATACTTCATTTGCCATCTTCCGCCGCTCCATCAGCTCCGACCTGCCGGTCGGAGCCTTGCCGTCATCCTCCATCCATTCAGATTGATAGACCCCCTCACCGTCACCCTTCTTGCGTACCCTGATCACCTGAATCTTGGCTATCGGAGCCAAGATTAGGCTTTAGGTTCCTTCTATCGCTTTGCCAGAACCCCCAACTCCATCCACCGCTGCTTCCCTTTGATTTCAGTCAGATAACCTTGACCGGAGCATCCCTCCGAGTTAGAGCTTTACCCCGCAGGTCTTCGCGCGCGTGGATTCGCCCCAGATCGCCTTCGCTCTACTTCACCGGAGCTCGCTCAGGTCCCATCCTCCTCCCCGGAGATCCGACCATCGGCGGTCCCATCTGTCCCGTCCACCTGACGTGGAGGAGCCACACGAGTCTGTTGCCATCGTCCGATCGTTCATCGGAGCCACTGATCTCCCTCGGTGCTCCGGTGAACCTCTCCCAAGCGGAGTTCTTCCAGACCTTCCCTCTGCCGTTGGATTACGCCCTTCACCCAGATTTCATCATAGCCGTCCAGAGCCTGCACCTGTCAGGCCATTAGATTTGTCATCTAACGGCCCCCGCACGCCGACATTCGCACTCTCTTCAGGCCGTTGGATTCGCCAGCTGTACGCGCCATAGTCACACGTTGTCATCCAATCAGAGCACGCTACCTGTCACTGATGAATACTCATTCATCACTCTTTATTCTTATATTTTAGCTACAAAAACCTTTGCAAATGCATGTATATATTTGTAAATATAAATAATTACCAAAAGCATGCATGGTGTAAAAAGTAATAATTAGCATGTTTTTGTGCAAAAATAAAAGAATAAAGATCAAAAAGAAAAAGAAGGAAATATTTAGAATAAATATTGAGCAACCTAACCCAAGGGAGGGCTCAGCATGGGCCTGACCGCATAAAAGCCAAAGTAGAGGGAGATAGGGGCTCATGTGTGTAAATATATTTGTAAATATAATAAAAATATTTTCCTCCAAAAAGAGACTAAAATGGGCTTGTAAATACTTGTATATATTTATAAATATAAAAATCAAAATAAAAATAGAAAAAAATAAAAAGAAACCAAAAACCTTCACCTTGTACATAGCCACTCCTATATTTATTTCACCTTATAAATAAATAAAATTAATTTATATAAAATTTGTATATATTCTACTTTTTATATTGTAAATAAAAAATAGAAACAATTAAAACAAAAACAAAATAAAAAGAACAAAATTAAAAATTATAAAATACATTGTAAATATACCATGTATATATATTTACATATGCATTTATTTCACCTATGTATATAAATAATAACAATAAAATAAAAATATCTTTTTATTCCTAATTTTATGATATAAATAAATAAAATATAAAATGGGAATAAAAGTGTATAAAAATAACAAATTAAAAATCAAAAATAAAAATCCATATATTGTATATATACCTATATATAGCCCTACTATGTAAATACCTAATTTTTATTTTGAAAAATTAAATAAAAATCACAAAAAATAGAAAAAATTAAAACAAAAATATTTCATGTTTTAAGTTTTTAATAATTCAGCCATTTACTATTTTTAATTGATTTTATAAATCTTTTACACGTGGCTGTCTCTCATTGGTCCACGGGGGTTGTTGACTGCCCGGTCAACTCCCCCCTGTGGAATTAGGTGCTCGACCCGATTTCTCTTAATTTTTGCACCTAAACCCGATCACTTCTCGCCTAAACCCCGGGTCTGTTTCGTTCCTACCACATCCGATACCCTCGCCGGCATGCCCGCCTCGGGATCTGCGCTCCACACTGCCCTACCCGATCACTTCTAGCCGGACCTTCCACCATACATAAGCCGAGCTCCGCCACTTCATTCCGCATCTTCGGATCGTCATTCCTCCACCCAGTGACCTCCATCTTCCGCGTGAGAGTGGCAGCTTGCTCCGGAGGTGTAGCAGCGAGGCTGAGGGTGCTCGGACCACTGATCCGGCGAGCTAGCGCCGCCGTGCTCCGCCCAGAGCAGGAGCTCGAGCCTCGGACGACGACGGTCCTCGAGGCAAGGACCCAGAGCACCAGCTGCTCTTCCCCAGTCGACTCGACCACCCAGGTAGCCGTAGTTTCTTTTCTATTTCTCGAATTTTGATTTAGCCCCAAATCGCCCCGTCGCCGACCTCCGCTGATTCCGACCACCTCACCTTTCTGCTCGATCATCGGAATCTCCCATCACGTTCGCCCTTCCCTTGTGCATCTTCTCCGCCCCTCCGTTCAACCCAGCTCGCACAGGAGCTGGGGTTCGACCCCCTTCGTCGTCGCTTCACCGGGGTTCGCCCGCACCACCTCACCGTTCACCTTCACCACCGCTAACGGGGTCAAGGCAGTTTGCCCTCGACCCAGAAGCTCTTTGGTTATGCTTTGCAGGTCAATCGAAGGTTGTCTGAGGCCTCTCTACTTTTGCACAGGAGCTTCTCCTCCGCCTGAGTTGACAGAGCTCTCCGAAGCTCCGTCGGTTCATCGGAGGTGTGCCACAAACGCGGGGAGTCGAGCCGAAGCTTCTCCGATCATCAGAAGCCCCCGCAGAGGCTCGGAGCGCGCGTACTGGGCCGGCGAAGTTCGTCGGCCACTTGTTCTTCGAGGATCTCCAGCTACCGTCGGATCTCCTCCAGCTCCAGTTTCGATCTGAGCCTTCCATTCCAGGAGTAGTAGCTACCG
The DNA here is from genome assembly GCA_037367405.1 of Ottelia alismoides. Classification (NCBI taxonomy): domain Eukaryota; kingdom Viridiplantae; phylum Streptophyta; class Magnoliopsida; order Alismatales; family Hydrocharitaceae; genus Ottelia; species Ottelia alismoides. The sequence continues at coordinate 26,770 of JAZKJV010003628.1, read as the reverse complement.
CACGATCTTCAGGAGGATCGATCCAGACCGCACGATCGAAGAAGAGACGCCAGCGATCCAGGGCCGTCAGATCTCCACGTGTCGCCCTCTCCTTCGATGATCACTCGAGGGCTTAGCCACAGCGCGCTAGGACCGTCCGATCAGCTACGTGGCACGCATCCGTCCCTCGAGATTTAATAAGGGGTAATTGTTCTTAGGCCCCTCTGTTTCCTTTATTTCGTATTTAGTCCTGTAAATATAGAGTTCAGTTGTTTTACTTTTGGTTTATTTGCACTTTGGACCTGAGCTTTATTTTATTCGCATATATGCCCCTATCTGTAGTGTAGCACGTGCATCGATACGTGCCTCTTTGGGATATTTGCATACTTCACCCTATAGTTCTGGATGGTTATGAAATGAATGAATCTTTTTAGTAAATTGCATTTATACCCCTGTGCGTGGATTGATTTGTGCATGTGCGCTTATTAGTGGGTAAATTACACTAAGGCCCTTGGACATTTAATACCTGTTATTAAATAGTCCCACGACCTTATTTTATTTGCAATTAGGTCCCTGAGTGCCCCAGACACACGCCACGCGCGTGATTTCTTAGGAATTTTGCATCGGACCCCCAGAACTTTTGGTATTTACGCACAGGTCCCTATGCACTCTACCTAGGTTTTATTTTTGAATAAAATATCAAACCTACTCCAAATTCGATGAAAATTGGACACATGGCTCCTGCCATGGTGTAAAATTTTCTAGAATTTTTGGAGACATTTTTGTTTTGATTTGATATTTTTAAAAAATCAAAAACAGCCATTTCCTTTACTGTCTAATTTAAAAATTCACAAAAAATATTAAAACTTATCTAAAAATTACAAAAAATTAGCTACTCTTTCTTTTGCTGTGTTTGATTTTTTGGCCAATTTTGGCCATTTTTCATTATATAAAACTCATAAAAATTACAAAACACCTAAAAACTTATAAAAATTCTAATAAATAATTTAAAAATCCAAAAATCATAAATCTAGTGCCCAAATTTTCCATAAACTTTCTAATTTATAGGAAAATTACTCCAGGAGCTAAATGGGCCCTTTTATATTTTAAATTGGCCTTTTACTCCTGACTGGACAGTACCTTCAGTTTCTTACCTTGTTTGATTTTTAGAAAATTCAATAAAAATCATAAAAATACCAAAAATTAACCAAAAATAGTAAAAAACATAAAATACATAAAAACATTTTTATTTGAATTTTTGGTCGATTTTTGAGGCATTAAATAAATTGTTGTGTTGGCTTGTTTTCTTGTTTTCTTTATTTTCTTAATTCTTTAAAAATCCAAAAAAAATAAAAACAACTAAAAATCCACCAAAAACACCTTTTATTTCATTTTATTTTATTTTAGACTACTTCGTAGGTCGCGAGGCCATCACGTGCTCCTTGTGTTCGACCCTGGTCGCTATACCAGGTTAAAATAATAGCAAGACCGTTATTTGTTTTTGAGTTGATTTTATCATATTTGGTGGTCTCTTTTTCTCGATCGACCACCCGAGTGATTGAGGTCGCAACGACCGCTTGAGATATACCTGATTTACCTCGCTCGCTCGATTTTTGTGGTCATCAGAATGGTGTCGTTGCCGGGGAGCACGGCTTAGTAGTTTTTTATTTTTCTTTTTCATTTTCTTTTTGTTTTATTTTTCACGGCTTTCTGCGGCTCTTTCAGAGTCCGTGACTTTTTGTTTTTCTTTTATTTTTATTTTATTTTGTTTTGCTTTATTTTCTCTTCTTTTTGTTTTTGCTTGATTTTGAGTGTTTATTTTATTTGGCATTTTTGCACATATACCATGTTTTATTTCCTTGCTATTATTTGATTATTTTATTGGTCTGACCACTTGTTTCTTTCTTGCAAGGGCCCGAGGATCGAGGCGGCAGCTTTCGAGAAGCCGGCGCAACCGCGAGACTCGGAGGCAGCTCCCTTCTGCACGGAGCCGCAGGAGAGCGTGAGAGAGAGGCCGAGTGGGAGAGGATTAGAGTAGGATTAGTTTAGACTTTATTTTCTTTTATTTGATTATTGTAATAATACAGGGACAGACTCAGACTTTGGACTTGACTTGATTAGCGGGTATGTTTCACCGAGCACCGGTGTGCTCGGGGGACCCTTAGGTTTTTCGTGGCTTTTTCGCGGCTTTGGTTTTCTTGCTGCCTTTTACGGTTTTACGTGGTTTTCCTCGAGCCCCTAGATTTAGGATTTTCTACTTGACTGTGCCGTAATTAGTAGGATCCCCACACCTAATTGATTGCCTGTTCCTATAGAGTGATTAATTGGACCTACTAATAATTCATTAATAAAAATAACTGACTCACTCCCTTCGTAGCCTACGTGCCGTAGCCTGCCTTGCCAAGCGCTGCTCCTGAACCCGATGTATCGGGAGGAGGAGGGGTAGACCGAGACCGGACCTTTGGCTTGGAGGATCGGTGACCAGTTAGACGGTTCTTCGAGTAGAATTGCATGTTTAGGACTCGGCTTTATACCGTTGCACCATATAGGTAGTTTATTTCAGTCTTTACAATTCTGCGTGGATCATTTTGCATGTAGAGTGCTAGAGACAGGTATGCATTTCTATCTTTGCATGCATCATTGATTTCATCGCGCATCGGCTTTTTCATCTTCTCCCCTGTTTTTGACTTAATAATCAGGAGAACCAAAAAATTCGTTAGGCCTTTTGTTTTTATTGAAAAACATTAAAAAGAAAAACCATAAAATTGGGATTGTTTAAGCTATTGACCCTAAAAGACACTTGACCTAAAAATCTGTCTTGGGGAGAGCAACCCCCTCATTGCTTGGTTTGACTGTGCGAGAGAGTGACCCGTTCACTAGGTAGAGCCCTCCGATGCTATTCTCGACTGATTACCGACTCATTCGTGTGGGCCAGTCGGTTGGGGTAGCATCGGGTATCCCAACAGGTCACGTAATCGCTCTGATAGACTGTTTGTTCACCATAATAAAATTTGACAAGATAATCCGACCGTGCCTTTACGGTCTTCAGCTCGCGTTGCGTTGGTGAACTGAGGAGTTTGTATTCTGATCATAGTTTCTCCAGATCCCATCCGCCTTACTCGCCAGATCACGATGATGGGTAGACGATCTCTTAGGCAGCCTCTGGCTGCACCGCTTTCCGGCACGTCCACCCGTTCATCTAGGTTGGCCCGCGAGAGCCGAGACCAGCTCTCTGAGCCCGAGTATGACTCCGCCCTGTTCCCCCTCGATCCCCTTTCTGTTGGTTCCGAGAGAATGAGCCAGAGGAGAGATTAGCAGATTTATCAGCACCTGAGTTTTGGCTCATTTGATTTTGCAGATGCCATGGCCGGCAGTTCCGAGGATCGCTCCCGAGGTCCACAGCCTGAGCACTTTGTGCTGGACCAGGGCGCGTTGTGTTGGTGAACTGAGGGGTTTGTATTCTGATCATAGTTTCTCTAGATCCCATCCGCCTTACTCGCCAGATCACGATGATGGGTAGACAATCTCTTAGGCAGCCTCTGGCTGCACCGCTTTCAGGCATGTCCACCCATTCATCTAGGTTGGCCCGCGAGAGGCGAGACCAGCTCTTCGAGCCCGAGTATGACTCCGCCCTGTTCCCCATCGACCCCCTTTCTTTCGGTTCTGAGAGACATGAGCCAGAGGAGAGATTAGCAGATTTATCAGCACCTGAGTTTGGCTCATTTGATTTTGCAGATGCCGGCAGTTTCGAGGATCGCTCCTGAGGTCCACAGCCTGAGCACTTTGTGCTGGACCAGGATGCGATCAACTCCACCATGATCGCCTCCTTAAAGACCGTTCAGCAGCAGTTGAGGGATCAGGGAGCATTCATGCTCGATATGAGGAGAGAGATGGAGCAGATGAGAGCAGAGTGAGCAGAGCGAGAGCAGAGGAGAGACGGGCCGAGGATCCCAAACGATGCAGCCGCAGCAGCCGCCGCCGCAGCGGTAGTCGCCGTGGCAGGCGGAGGAGAGCCACCGAGACCGATGCGGGAGTTGCACAACCCTGGATCGACACTGATGCACCACTGGGTCGTACTTCCAGCTATCGTGGGGGACTTCAAGTTCCCCCGAACACCTTGCAGTTACTCCCCCGCTTCCACGGACTCGCTACTGAGGAGCCCCATCTCCACCTCCAGGAGTTCCTCATGATCTGCAGTACTGTCCACGATCGTCAGGTGGACCAGGATACGATTTGGATGATCACCTTCCCCTTTCCTTGGCAGACAGAGCAGCACCTGGCTGAAGCATTTGGGGAAGTTTGTTTACACTTGGGAGCAGCTCCGCACCGAGTACTTACACAAGTACTATCCACTCGGGCGGACCAATGCAGCGAGAGCCCTCATCAGCAACTTCTCCATGCTCCCCAACGAGAAATTCCATGAGGCATGGGAGAGGTTCCGTGAGCTGACTGATCGATGCCCGCACCATGATATTTCGAAGCCCAACCTTGTGCAGAGCTTCTTCAGCGGACTGACACCAGAGCTCCAGGCTTGGTGAACGCTTCTTGTGGCGGGTCCTATTCGCCAAGGATCATGACCAGGTCTGGGCCATCTACGAGGAGATGGCCGAGAACTACATGGTGATGTCCCAGACCAGGTTGTACACTCAGGGTAGACCCCAGCAGCAGCCTGGACCCGTGCAGTACCAGAGGATAGCACGGGTCGACGTCGGTCCATCCAGTTCATCCGCAGTAGCAGCAGCACAGGCAGAGTCATCCGCTGCGGATATGGGTATCATTAGCGAGAAGTTGGATCGGATGGAGCTGATTGAGAAGAAGCAGTGTCAGGGCATCACTTAGATGGAGCAGATGGCACAGACTCTGAGCGACATGAAGACCCAGCTCATGTGTCTCCAGGAGGCACAGACGGCTCCACAGCCCCGTCTTCAGTCGCGAGGCGATACCGGCGGCAGCAGCAGCTCGTCTCAGCGCTCTAGCTCACACCAGCAGCCTAGACAGGTTCATCTTGTACAGGCGGAGCCGTACCAGCAGCAGCACCTCCTACCAGTCACCACCATCTCCAGACTGCAGATGGTGGTATATCAGCCGGATCAGCCTCTGACATTACTACCTCCACCCCAGTACGTGCAGAGCCGTTGATGGATGTCAACGGGATTTGGTATGACCGTCCTCAGCCTGGGATCCGACGAGACCATCCCGTATTCATGTGGGGGAACGGAGGTGCCCAGCCCCAGCAGTAGCCATCTGGTCAGGGAGGCCAGTACAACCAGCAGAGAGATCACCAGCAGCAGCAGCAGCCCCCAGTCTACCCTTCACAGCAGCAGTAGCAGACATCCTTCGCTCCTCGTCCCTATCAGCAGGGACAGTCTTGGAGGCGTGAGCAGCAGCCTCATCAGCAGGCAGCATCCTCCCCCTTACCCCTCTCACCAGCAGCAGCACCAGTTCCAGCAGCCTGACTACCAGAGAGCTACCGTCGGGCTCCCATGGTCCACCATACGAGAGCCCCGCCTTGGACGACATAGCTCGCCTCCTCACGGACCAGCAGGCTACTTTCAGACGGGAGATGGACGAGTTCCGCCAGGCGATGCGGGACATTGTGAGAGGGAAGGTCGTCATCCCTGCCCAGATCGAGCCGAATCCCAACAGCCTGAAGCGGAAGTCTGAGCAGGTAGTTTACACTGAGCATGCCACTCCTAGTGATCCATTTGATGATATGTCTGCAGACCTTTTTTATGATGATTTTGTCACTCTTAGGAGCAGTAGGACACCGGCCGGTGGCGGAGCCTCGTCTCAGCTACACCACGAGGACACCCTTAGAGCGCCAGTTGAGGAGGAGGAGAGCGGTACTGAGGCCGCTCGAGATGATGACGGTGGTACTGATGCCACCAAGGATGCTGCTTCCACAAGCGGTGCTGAGGCCACCATTTCACAGTTCGAGGAGGTGGTACTGATGCCACCCGAGATGTCGAGCCAGAGTGCGGTGCTGAGACCGCGAGACGTCTAGCTGATCCAGCCAGTGGTGGTACTGAGGCCGCCGATGTTCATTCTGAGAGAGTTGTAGTTTTTCCTCATTCTGATGTACCTCGGAACCATGTTGTGAATAAAGGAAAAGGTTTGGTTTTTTTCTGGTCCCACTGTGGTGCTTGATGTATGTGTGGATCCGGCCGTCGAGCCGTCTAGACTTTTCCTTGTCCTTCATCTGAGAAGGACCCAGTTATCCCCTTCCCTAGAGCCCTTCAGATGGGTAAGGGGAAGAAAAAAGAAAAAGATCCAAAAAAGAGAGAGCAAGAGGAGTTCAGCCAGCACATGATTGATAGATTCCACATACAGCTAACCCTTCAGGAGGTTTTGCAGCACATCCCCCTTCTTCAGCGTTCTTTGAGAGACAGGACTACAGTCAGGAGGAGGAGGAGGAACCACCACTCAGAGATTGATGTGCTGACGAAAGCCACGTGCTTCGCAATCCAGAACCGTCTGCCGGCCAAGAGGCCAGATTCAGGAGCCCCATATGTCAGATGTCACATTAGAGAGCAGAGGTTCGACCGGACTCTATTAGATAGCGGATCGTCTATCAACCTCCTTCCGGCAGCCCTTCTCGACCGCTTCGAGTTGGGCACTCTTAGACAGAGCAGGACAGTCCTTCAATTTGCTGATCGATCTGTCAAGAGGCCGAAGGGGTTGTTGCGAGACGTTGTCGTCACTATTCAGGGCCTGCAATTCCCGTTGACTTCGTCGTGTTGGACATGGAGATCCCTGATTCAGTGACCGATACCCCCATCATTCTCGGTCGTCCGTTCTTGGCCACAGCCAAGGCGGTGACTGACCATGACAGCGGGAAGGTATACTTCGCGTCGAGGGCGAGAGTGTACAAATAGAGACGGTCAAGGACTACAGAGCCAGAGACAGATCCTGCTCAGAGACCAGTTCAGATTCAGAGCAGCTGACAGATGTCGGGTTAGACATTCACCAGGACTGTGATTTTGTGATCACAGGCGATGAGGCAGCATGGGCAGACCCTGCGGCACAGGCCATCCTCTCATTTTCAGACACAGTTGATGCCAAGATGACAGTCAGAGGAGAGCTTGGAGAGCACATTCCTGGTTCAGGATACTTCAGTGGCAGCAGAGCCGGTTCTCGACCGCGATACGGAGTTTAGTGAGGATGGTGGTACTGAGGCCACCTTGTGTGACGGTGGTGCTGATGCCACCTTTGTTGATGCAGATCCCTCGGATTCAGAGTCTGATTGGGCAGATTGCGAGGATTACATGCCAGACCTAAGTTCTACAGAGCCCACAGCTGAGGAGGAGGTATATGCCGAGCCTAGCAGAGACAGTCAGTCAGAGCAGCCTTCTCCAGTTCCTGAGATGGAGAGAGAGTTCAGTTCTCCCATACAGATTTGGCAGCATACACAGAGACACTTCAGAGGCCAGATCCACCAGCACCCAGCTGTCTAGAGCTGAAGCCGCTCCCTACTTCGCTGAAGTATCGATTCCTTGCGGGCAAGCCTGAGATATACCCAGTCATCATCTCCGCCGATCTGACTGGAGAGCAAGAATCCCGTTTGATGGGGGTCCTTGAAAAGAACCGCAAGGCAATCGGATGGAGCGTAGCAGATCTCCATGGGATTAGTCCATCACGTTGCTTCCACCATATCTATCTCGAGGATGGGGCGAAGCCGTCGCGTGAGTTCCAGCGGCGGCTGAACCCCAATCTGAGAGAATTTGTCATGAAGGAAATCTCAAAATGGTAGAGCGCAGATTTTATTTATCCCATTTCCAACTCCCAAGTGGGTCAGCCCCTTACATGTGGTGCCCAAGAAGACGGGCATCACGACTGTGATTAGTGAGTCGGGATATGAGATTGCTACACGAGTACCCACTTCTTGGTGGGTCTGCGTTGACTACAGGAGACTCAACCAGGCCACCAAGAAGGATCATTTCCCTCTGCCTTTTATTGACCAGATCATTGAGAGACTGGTAGGGAAGAGCCATTATTGTTTTTTGGATGGGTACTCGGGCTACAACCAGGTGGCCATCGCTCCTGAGGACCAGGAGAAGACCACCTTTACCTGTCCCTTCGGCACATACGCCTTCCGACGCATGCCATTTGGGCTATGCAATGCCCCTGCGACATTTCAGAGATGCATGATGTCGATCTTTTCGGACATGTAGGGGAGTGCTTAGAGGTCTTTCATGGACGATTTCTCAGTTTACGGCGACGGATTCGACTCCTGTCTTGACTGCCTAGACCGAGTACTCCAGCGATGTATATAGGTACACTTGGTGCTATCTTGGGAGAAGAGTCACTTCATGGTGACTCAAGGGACGGTGCTTGGCCACATCATCTCCAACAAGGGCATGGAGGTAGATCCGGCCAAGGTTGACGTCATTAGAAAACTCGCACCGCCGTCCAATCTGAGGCAGTTACGGTCATTTCTGGGGCACGTCGGTTTCTACCGACGATTTATTCATGATTTCAGCAGGATTGCCCGGCCGTTGACCGACCTCTTGATGAAGACACCGAGTTCCTTGTCGATGACAAGTGTCTTTCATCCTTCGAGACTCTCAAGCAGTGTGTCATAGAGGCTCTTGTTCTTCAGCCGCCTGATTGGTCTCTCCATTCGAGATCATGACGGATGCCATCCGATTTTGCCATGGGGGCCGTGCTGGGACAGAGGAGGGATGGTGTCCCCTTTGCTATCCACTACGCTAGCCGCACATTGGATTCCGCCCAGCAGAATTTATATCACAGAGAAGGAGATGCTAGCCTAGTGTTGCCCTAGATAAGTTCAGATCTTATATCATTGGATCTAGAGTGACCTTGTACACTGATCACACCGCCATCCGATACCTCATGGCAAAGAAGTATGCCAAGGCCAGATTGACTAGATGGATCCTTCTATTCCAGGAGTTCGACACTGAGATCAAGGATAAGCCTAGAGTCAAGAACGTGGTGGCGGATCATCTCTCCCGTTTAGAGAAGCCTGAGGAGTCTGAGCATATTGATCCCATTTGTGAGACCTTCCCAGATGAGGCGATCCTTGCTATCGCCTCACTCCCGTGGTATGCCGATATTGTGAACTTTCTCGTTGCTGGGAAAGTCCCACAAGATTGGCCCATGCAGAGGCTTGAGACCTTCCTTGCGAAGGGCCAAGTCCTACCACTGGGAGGATCCCATCCTTTACCATGAGGGAGGGGATAGTGTCTGGCGTAGGTGCATTCCTCAGGAGGAGCACCATAGCGTCCTCATTTACTGCCACAAGCTTGAGGCAGGAGGACATCATTCTGGGAGGAGAACAGCATAGAAAGTGCTCTAATCCGGCTTGTGGTGGCCTACCCTCTTCAAGGACTCTGATGAGTTCGTGAAGAGGTGTACTGATTGTCAGAGGATGGGCACTTGTGGACAGCGTGATATGATGCCGATGCAGCCCATTCAATTCTGTGAGGTTTTTGACGCATGAGGCATCGATTTCATAGGTCCATTCCCTAAGAGTCAGGGATTTGATTACATTTCTGTTGGCCGTTGATTATGTTAGTCGTTGGGTTGAGGCTATCCTCGCCCAAGCCGCTGATGCGAGGACAGTTTGCAGATTTTTGAGGAAGCACATCATCGCGCGGTTCGGGGTTCCTCGAGTTTTGATTTCAGATGGGGGGTCTCATTTCATCAACGACCAGGTGAAGGCCCTTGCTAACGAGTTCGGCATAGACCATCGCGTTGCTACACCTTACCATCCACAGACGAATGGTCTAGCCGAGGTGTCGAACAGGGAGATCAAGACTATATTGCAGAAAGTCGTCTGCCCTGACCGAAAGGATTGGTCACAGCTTTTGGACTCGATCTTGTGGACATATAGGACGTCTTTCAAGACACCATTGGGCACATCTCCCTTTCGCCTCGTGTATGGCAAGCCGTGCCATTTACCTGTTGAGTTGAGGCACATGTCACTTTGGGCAGTCACTGAGATACTTATGGATCCAGATGGTGTAGGAGACCAGAGGAGGGCAGAGTTAGCATCTTTGGAGGAGTTGAGAGATACCGCCTTCTCAAACAGCCTACATTAAAGGAGAGAGTGAAGGAGTGGCATGATTTCTCACATCAGCCACAAGCATTTTGAGCCTGGACAGAAAGTATGGTTGTTTGATGCGAGGCTTCGTTTATTTCCAGGGAAGCTACAGAGCAAGTGGAAGGGACCTTACCTGGTGAGAAAGGTACATGACAACGGTAGCATTGATATATCCGAGTTGTCTTCTGAGAGTACCTTTGTGTGAACGGCCTGCGACTCAAGCCATTTCTAGATCATGAGTCGCGGGTCGTTGATGTTGCACCTATTCATTTTGTGTGAGATGTGGTCTTTGACTCAGATCTAATGCATCTCACGCCTGATTTTCACTGATCTTCCGACCTGTATAGATCCAGATGTCCATATCATCACATTCTTTAGTCCCACATCCCGTTTGTCATCTTTTATTATGCTATACTTAGGGGGTACTTGACCCTAAGTATGGGGGGATGTAGGACCTTTGAGTATTTCCTTTGTTTCTGTCTACCCTTGATTTTGTTGCCTATACTTAGGGATATTTTACCCTGAGTATAGGGGGGTAGACCCTGTACATTCTCCACTCGGTTTTCCCTTTGTGTACGCCTGTTATACTTAGGATTACTTGATCCTAAGTATAGTGGGGAAAAGCCGAGAGATCCTCTATTCATTCATCCGTCTTTGTATATAGCCTTCCTTTTCACTTCCCTATACCTAGCACGAGTTATGTCTTCTTCATCGCTCTTGACTCTGAGGACATCGTTCGAGCTAAGTATAGGGGGTGTGTATATATTTCATATATACTTTAGCCATAAATCGTACTTTGTGTGAGTGTGTTAATAAATAAAATGGCTAAAAACCTTAAAAATCACAAAAATTAAAAAATTTTCATGTACATAAACATTCTTTTATTTGCACATAAATAGCTAGTGTACAAATTATTTTGTAAAAATGTTTTCAAAAACCTTTTGTGTAAAGCTTGTGTAAATATTTTCTTATCAAAATTATGTATATAGTACAAAAACTTTTCCAAAATGTTTGAAAATCAAAAGTTTGCAAAATGTTGTGTAAATGTGTGTAAATATCTTTTGCAAAACTTGCACTTCATGCATCATCTATTCATGATTTTAAAACATTTTTCAAAATTTTGCATGTTTGTAAAAATTTGTGTAAATAGCATCTTTTGTACATATGTATATAGTTTTTCTGGATGATAGTTGACATTTAAACTAGCCTGGAATCAAATTGAGAAATGGAGCTTAATTAAGATCTTAATCCACCTAATTTATAAGAGGAACCTTATAGGGCTTAGGTTTAAGGCTTTTCAGGTCCATGGTGACTTAATTCTTTGAGTCCACTAGGCTATGATCACATGTCATCTCAGTGAGCCTAAGTAGAGCACTTAACAACAACACATGACTCATATAGACAATGTCTTTACTTGGACACCGGCACTTAGCACCGAGCTCTCTACGGATGAGGTGGTGAGGAGGCAGTCTTCCTTGACTTGGGGTAGCATATGAGGGTAGTACTTCTAGGCGGAACCTCTCTTCTTCTTTTAGTGAAGGAAGTGCGTCTCAACTTGGTCTGGTTGCCATGAGGTCTAACGACGGGAGCTGTTGGTTGCAATAAAGCTTCAAAAGAGGGATAGTCTACTGGCTCAAGAGGAAAAACTCCTTGTATATACGCTGCACATGTACATGTTGTATAGATGCACTTGAAAAAAAAAGTGCAAAAAGAAAATAACTCCAAAAAAGTGGTGGGTCTGATAGAAAATGATAATCCCACTGGAGTATGTATATAGAGTGCAATAAGCAAAGCTTGAGTTTCATGATCCACCTTATGTAGCTTGCAGCAGGGAGACTTGGCTACACTGGTCAAGCTCCCAAGGATACATGGCTACACTGGCCATGGTCCATTCTCTTCTTCCTCCTCTTCTTGAGCCAGTTGAACTTGAACTTAGAAGGGAATACCCCGCTCCTCGAGGAAAGAGTGGCCAGATTGAGGTCATAGAGTTACCTTGTTGGGAGGGTTGTCAAGTTGCCATTTCTGAGGTAGAGAGCTTATACCTCACATTCACAGGACAAGGAAAGATTCGTGGTCTTCAGGGTTTGTGATTGATGACTTGTTCTGATCTGGAGCATTGAGGAGTCTTGATTAGAGATTAGTGGAACTTAGAGGCTGATGAGTTTTAGGCTTAAGTCCATATAAGGTTCCGACACATTAATAATCCAAAGATCTGATCGAGCTCCATACCTCAATTTAATGAAGGCAAGTTTAATAATCAACCTTGATCCTTGTACATTCTTCTCTTTTTCTTTTTCTTTCTTCTTTTTCACTTCTTTTTCAAATAAGTGTTTGCTAAGGGACTAGCAAAGTTAAGTATAGGGGGGTGATGAATACTCATTCATCACTCTTTATTCTTATATTTTAGCTACAAAAACCTTTGCAAATGCATGTATATATTTGTAAATATAAATAATTACCAAAAGCATGCATGGTGTAAAAAGTAATAATTAGTATGTTTTTGTGCAAAAATAAAGAATAAAGATCAAAAAGAAAAAGAGGGAAATATTTAGAATAAATATTGTGTAACCTAACCCAAGGGAGGGCTCAGCATGGTCCTGACCGCATAAAAGCCAAAGTAGAGGGAGATAGGGGCTCATGTGTGTAAATATATTTGTAAATATAATAAAAATATTTTCCTCCAAAAAGAGACTAAAATGGCTTGTAAATACTTGTATATATTTATAAATATAAAAATCAAAATAAAAATAGAAAAAAATAAAAAGAAACCAAAAACCTTCACCTTGTACAAAGCCACTCCTATATTTATTTCACCTTATAAATAAATAAAATTAATTTTTATAAAATTTGTATATATTCTACTTTTTATGTTATAAATTAAAAAATAGAAACAATTAAAAAAACAAAATAAAAAGAACAAAATTAAAAATTATAAAATACATTGTAAATATACCATGTATATATATATATATGTACATATGTATTTATTTCACCTATGTATACAAATAATAAAAAATAAAAAATATCTTTTTATTCCTAATTTTATGATATAAATAAATAAAATATAAAATGGGAATAAAAGTGTATAAAAATAACAAATTAAAAATCAAAAATAAAAATCCATATATTGTATATATACCTATATATAGCCCTACTATGTAAATACCCTATTTTTATTTTGAAAAATTAATTAAAAATCACAAAAAATAGAAAAAATTAAAACAAAAATATTTCATGTTTTAAGTTTTTAATAATTCAGCCATTTACTATTTTTAATTGATTTTATAAATCTTTTACACGTGGTTGTCTCTCATTGGTCCACGGGGGTTGTTGACCGCCCGGTCAACTCCCCCTGTGGACCACTTCCCACGGGTATTAGGTGCCCGACCCGATTTCTATTAATTTTTGCACCTAAACCCGATCACTTCTCGCTTAAACCCCGGGTCCGTTTCGTTCCTGCCACATCCGATACCCTCGCCGGCATGCCCGCCTCGGGATCCGCGCTCCACACTGCCCTACCCGATCACTTCTAGCCGGACCTTCCACCATACATAAGCCGAGCTCCGCCACTTCATTCTGCATCTTTGGATTGTCATTCCTCCACCCAGTGACCTCCATCTTCCGCGCGAGAGTGACAGCTTGCTCCGGAGGTGTAGCAGCGAGGCTGAGGGTGCTCGGACCACTGATCCAGCGAGCTAGCGCCGCCGTGCTCCGCCCAGAGCAGGAGCTCGAGCCTCGGACGACGACGGTCCTCGAGGCAAGGACCCAGAGCACCAGATGCTCTTCCCCAGTCGACTCGACCACCCAGGTAGCCGTAGTTTCTTTTCTATTTCTCGAATTTTGATTTAGCCCCAAATCACCCCGTCGCCGACCTCCGATGATTCTGACCATCTCACCTTTCCGCTCGATCATCGGAATCTCCCATCACGTTCGCCCTTCCCTCGCGCATCTTCTCCGCCCCTTCGTTCAACCCAGCTCGCACAGGAGCTGGGGTTCGACCCCCTTCGCCGTCGCTTCACCGGGGTTCGCCCGCACCACCTCACTGTTCACCTTCACCACCAATAACGGGGTCGAGGCAGTTTGCCCTCGACCCAGAAACTCTTTGGTTACGCTTTGCAGGTCAATCGAGGGTTGTCTGAGGCCTCTCGACTTTTGCACCGGAGCTTCTCCTCCGCCTGAGTTGACAGAGCTCTCCGGAGCTCCGTCGGTTCATCGGAGGTGTGCCACAGACGCGGGGAGTCGAGCCGAAGCTTCTCCGATCATCAGAAGCCCCCGCGGCGGCTCAGAGCGCGCGTACTGGGCCGGCGAAGTTCGCCGGCCACTTTTTCTTCGAGGATCTCCAGTTACCGTCGGATCTCCTCCAGCTCCAGTTTCGATCTGAGCCTTCCATTCCAAGAGTAGTAGCTACCGCATGATCTTCAGGAGGATCGATCCAGACCGCACGATCGAAGGAAGAGACACCAGCAATCCGGGGCCGTCAGATCTCCACGTGTCGCCCTCTCCTTCGACGATCACTCGAGGGCTTAGCCACAGCGCGCTAGGACCGTCCCATCAGCTACGTGGCACGCATCCGTCCCTCGAGATTTAATAAGGGGTAATTGTTCTTAGGCCCCTCTGTTTCCTTTATTTCGTATTTAGTCCTGTAAATATAGAGTTCAATTGTTTTACTTTTGGTTTATTTGCACTTTGGACCTGAGCTTTATTTTATTCGCATATATGCCCCTGTCTGTAGTGTAGCATGTGCATCGACACGTGCCTCTTTGGGATATTTGCATACTTCACCCTATAGTTCTGGATGGTTATGAAATGAATGAATCTTTTTAGTAAATTGCATTTATACCCCTGTGCGTGGATTGATTTGTGCATGTGCGCTTATTAGTGGGTAAATTACACTAAGGCCCTTGGACTTTTAACACCTGTTATTAAATAGTCCCAGGACCTTATTTTATTTGCAATTAGGTCCCTGAGTGCCCCAGACATGCGCCGCGCGCGTGATTTCTTGGGAATTTTGCACCGGACCCCCCAGAACTTTTGGTATTTACGCATAGGTCCCTGTGCACTGTACCTAGGTTTTATTTTTGAATAAAATATCAAACTTACTCCAAATTCGATGAAAATTGGATACATGGCTCCTGCCATGGTGTAAAATTTTCTAGAATTTTTGGAGACATTTTTGTTTGATTTGATATTTTTAAAAAATCAAAAACAGCCATTTCCTTGACTGTCTAATTTAAAAATTCACAAAAAATATTAAAACTTATCTAAAAATTACAAAAAAATTAGCTACTGTTTCTTTTACTGTGTTTGATTTTCTAGCCAATTTTGGCCATTTTTCATTATATAAAACTCATAAAAATTACAAAACACCTAAAAACTTATAAAAATTCTAATAAATAATTTAAAAATTCAAAATCAAAAATCCAGTGCCCAAATTTTCCTTACACTTTCTAGTATATAGGAAAATTACCTTCAGGAGCTAAATAGGCCCTTTTGCATTTTTAAATTGGCCTTTTACTCCTGACTGGACAGTACCTTCAGTTTCTTACCTTGTTTGATTTTTAGAAAATTCAATAAAAATCAGAAAAATACCAAAAATTAACCAAAAACAGTAAAAAACATAAAATACATAAAGACATTTTTATTTGAATTTTTGGTCGATTTTTGAGGCATTAAATAAATTGTTGTGTTGGCTTGTTTTCTTGTTTTCTTTATTTTCTTAATTCTTTAAAAATCCAAAAAATTTAAAAACAACTAAAAATCCACCAAAAACACCTTTTATTTCATTTTATTTTATTTTTGACTACTTCGTAGGCCGCGAGGCCATCACGTGCTCCTTGTGTTCGACCCTGGTCGCTATACCAGGTTAAAATAATAGCAAGACTGCTATTTGTTTTTGAGTTGATTTTATCATATTTGGTGGTCTCTTTTTCTCGATCGACCACCCGAGTGATTGAGGTCGCAACGACCGCTTGAGATATACATGATTTACCTCGCTCGCTCAGTGAGACTTTTTGCATCTGTGCCCCTGCAGTTTTTCATATTTACATTCCAGTCCTTCTTGTGTGGACCCAAGTGCGTCGTCACGTGCTATTAGAGTTATTTGCATCATTTGTCTTGGATTTCTTAGCTGTTATGGAATGAATGATTAGTTTTGGTTAATTGCAAATATACCCTTTTGCGTATGGTTTTCCAGTATGTGTGTGAATTCGTGTGAAAATTGCAGTTAGGGCCCTAGACTTTTTATGCATGTTATTGTTTAGTCCAGAAACATGCTTTTATTGCAGATAGGTCCCTGTATGCTATGCATTTGATTTTTGCTTTAATAAATAACAAATTTGGTCCAAAAATCACGAAATTTTGACATATGGCTCCTACCATGTTGTAGGAATTTCTGTGAATTTTTGGGTTTTTTTTGTTTTCATTTATTATTTTTAAAAATTCAAAAACTTAAAAAATAGCTACTGTTGGCTTTTAAAAATCAATTAAAAATATTCAAAACCCTTTAAAAATTCTAAAAAAATTAATGGTTGCTTGTTTTGATTTGTTGTTGCTTCTATCTATTTTTTTATTGAATTTTCACTTATAAAAACCATAAAAATTGAAAAATACTAAAAACCTTCGAAAAATTAAAAAAATCAAAAAATAGTGTTTTCACTTTCTGCAGTTAGATTTTTATTTTTAGTTTATCATAAAATTGCTGCTTGAATTTTATAGCATTTTAGATAATTTTAAATTGCCTTTAGATCCGGGCTATACACTGTTTAGTATTTTTGGTCTTATTTCATTTTTAAAAAATTAATTAAAAATAAAAAAAATCAAGTAAATTAATAAAACATTAGAATATTTCTAAAACCCAAAAATATTTTTATTTGTATTTTCTGATTATTTTTGATGTGTTAAATAATTGTTGGTTTGTGAATTTTCGATGTCTTTTATATTTTTCTTAACTTTAAAAATCATAAAACATTTTGAAAAAATATAAAATCCACCAAATTATTCTATTTCTTTTTATTTTTGGATGCCCGGCTACTTCGTAGCTTACGCATTTCGTGCTCCTTGAGTTCGACCATGGTAGCTATACCAGGTAAAATAAAATAGCGAGACCGCTATTATTTGTGATCGATTGATTTATTTTTATTGTGGTGGTCTTCTTTTTCTTGTTGACTTAGCTTCACATTTTGGGTAGCAACGACCGCTTTTTTGACCTTAACCCGAGTAGCGAAAGCCTTGTCATCATGCACCTAATTTCTACGTCCCTTAAGTTGGGTCCCAACTGCACAAAAGGGGTTGAAACAGACCTGACCCACCATAGAAAGTCCAGTTCAAATTCAGGTCTTCTTCTTCGTAGATCTTCATGTCCCTGTAAATGATGCACAAAATAAACTAGTCTAAACTCTCTCACAAAAAAATCAGGTCTTCCTCTTCGTAGATCTTTAGTTTTTATCCAAAAATTTTGCTCTAAATGATCTACGAAGATAGAAATTGCGGTCAGTATCCGAAGTGAGAGAGAGAGATGCAAATAAAATGCAAAAAATAAAAAAAGAAAATGAAATAGAAAAAAATAACATATAATTAAATTTACAAAAATTAATTACAAAATTTTATTTAAAATCCAATAAATACGTTGTTCCCCAACAACAAAACCATTTGATGAATGCGTATTTCACCTCTTTAATAGTCGATGATTTGAGTACAGGAGATGAAAAGCAATCTATCAAAAACCACGATTCTTGAATATTTTGAAACAACTTTTACTTGGCAAGTCTACTAAGGTCAAACGTAGGGAACGATGATTTTTAGTTGCACAGTTTTAAATTAATTGAAATGATTAATTACTCGCAATGTTAATTTTTGTGTCAAGGAATAAAATGAAAATAAAGAAAAGAACGCGATGATGAAACTACAACACAAAGTAATAGAGCCCCTGATATGTGATTTTGTTTAAGTTTAATCCAATAAAAATAATCAATATCCTCAGAATTAATCACATATCAAAATAGATCAAATTCAAAAAAGTTTTTAAATTATTTTTAGGTCGCATGCTAAAACAATGATCGGTGAACAATCCTACTGAAGAAGAGGTCAACATTAGCCTCGAAATTCCTTATAAGGTAATCATCAATTAAATGGATTTTTATCACAGAAAATGTCAAGGAATTAGATTAATTCCTCCTCGATTGCACCCCTACCAAGATTAATCTTACGAACATCATGTTCAATAATCAAGAGACAATTAATCAGATGAAATATCCTAACAAATGAATCCTGTAATTTAGATCAAAAATTTCCTCCAACAATAATGATTTAGGGAATATATTCTTAATTCTTTTCCTTGGAGTTCATGCAGAAATTAAGTAAATAGTAATATCAGGAAAATAACTCTAAGAAGTCTCCTCGATTAGGCCCCTACAAAAGAGATCCATTTCTCCTCAAAATTGATGCATAATTATGTCAACAAGAGAGTTAATCGAATTAAATATCTTCAATCGAATCCCTGTAAAATAGATAATCAGTTTTCTCAAGATGAAAATGTCAATAATTCAGCATGCACATATCATATTGAAGATCAATTAATATTCATCGATAAAGTTCCCCTGATCAATTCACAAGATATATAAAATGGTAGAACAATTAACAAGCTTCAAAATGGCATATTGTGCGCTAAAAACAGAGTTCGTATGAAAAAGTTATGCAATAAAAAAATTCTAGGGACTAAAATGTTATAAAAATAAATAATTTATTTTCCGTGAGGTCCCTCGAGGAATTATCTACACATATCAAAACTGAAAGGATTTTGGTGCAATTTTTCCAAGATAGCACGTGCAACACACGTGTTGATGATGTCACCCAAGTGGTGGGGTTGTTTTTGCAATTTTGGAAGAGTGTAGGGGCCTTCTTGTAATTTTGCCTCCTACACACGTGTGAAACGCATGCACACGAGGCTCGGGTGTGACAGGGCTTTGGCTTGGGTAGAGGTGAAGGCTCAGGATCCCGAGCCTATACGTGGCATGCATTTAGAGTTTGGGCACCCCCCAAACCTCTAGGCTTAGGCTGAGGTTCAGGAGGGTCCTCGTGGTGGTCAGATGGTCGTTGGATCAAGGGTCGGTCCCTGATCCAACAGTGGCTGGAGGTCGAGGGCGAGGATCAGATGAGGGAGACGGTGGAGGGTGGTAGAGTAGCAGCCCAATGCCTTTGTTGTGGCAGAAGGTGAGGGGGAGGCAGCTAGGGGTGTAAACGAGCCGAACCTGAGCGAACCAACTCAGGCTCGGTTCGGTTCGTTTAGTATACTTTCAGGCTCGGGTTCGGTTCGGCTCGATAAAATAAAAATTGTATTCAGGTTTGGCTCGGCTCGGGTATGGTTCATGAAGGCTCGGTTCGGCTCGTTAAAGGCTCGTTTTAGAATAAACATTGATAATGCCAAATATATATGTATTTTTGCATTGGTTAATGTTTTTTTGATAAAAAAACTTCAACAGTATATGTTATATACCATTTTCCTTATATTTATATGGATGGATACACAATTCTTAAAAATATATCTCATTTTAACCTCTAAAACACATATAAACCAATGACATCAAGCTTGACCATAAGTTTACAACCATTCCAAACTGAAAATTCCCAATATACACAACATGTATTGGGAAACTAAATCAATGTGAAACCTAATCTTTGTTCGGTTGTATCAACCTTATCATCATCCATATTATAAAAGTGGCACGTCTGACAAGAGACATGATAATATATAACATCATTTACTTATTTGGACATTCTTTAGCATTCATTCAAATTCATGAAAAAAAACCCATCTTATAGAACATGTCCTATTAAATAAGATGAGGTGGGGATGCTATGATCCTTTTTTATAGAAAAATACCCCCACTATCAATTTTATCTTGCAAGAAATGCCCCCGCACAAATCTGAGTTCATCCCTAGTGCATCCTCTTTCTACACCCTCCCACCTTTCTTCAACGGATTGGAACCTACTTAGATTTAAGGATTCTACCTGTCTTACGGTGCGTGTTTGACCAACGACGTGCAGGCCGACGGCGTGCAGGAGATAGGGCCGACGGCGTGCATGCGAGATGTGCCTGCTCGTGTCACTGTGTGAGGGCAAGATGGGAGGGGGCGACGGACAGTGTGAGGGCGAGAGCCGAGGGGGGAGGGGAGTGATCGACAACATGCGGGCGAGAGGGGAGCGGGACGACCGGCAGGCGGCGCCGCGACAACGTGAGGGCGAGAGGTGAGGCATCGCTCGTAACAGGGGGCGGGGATGGGCGACGTTGTGTACGCACACAGGAGGGGAGATGAGATTGAGGGAGGCGGGACTCGGGAGGGTTTCTTCCCTGAAAACGAAATTAGGGATGGGTTTGTTAAAATTTAAAAGAGAGCCCTCACATTTTGAGAGAATATATTTTTCTTTATATGTATAATATATGTGTATATATTTTTATGTATGTATGTATTAGTGTATATAATCGAACTTTTAACGAACCGAACCGAAGTGAACCTATGTTTTTGAGGTTCGGTTTTGTTTATTTAATCGATCCCAAACTCGCGTTCAAGTTCGGTTCGTTTATTTTCGAATCGAATCTGAATCGAACTTTTAGCGAGCCGAATCTGAGCGAATGTCGAACCTGAGAATTTTTGACAACTCTAGAGGCAACAGGCTGGTAAGGTGCGAGCAGAGGTGGTCCGGTTGAGGGCGGAGGAGCTCTAGCTCGGCCATGTAAGGTTAAGGGTGATGGCGAAGGGCGCTACAAGGGTGAGGCGGAGCTCCGTCGGGCTTGGACACCAGTAAAGGTTAGCGGAAGGAAGGGAGGCAGGGCTCCGTGCGGAGTCGAGGGATGGCGTGGAGCGCGAGCCCCGAGGGCTTAGAAGTGTGCTGTGACGGAGGCAGGGATGGAGAAAGCTCGAAGGTGGTGTGGATTGTAGCAGCGGATAAGGGAGATTGGAGATGAATGGGCAAAGCGGAGTTGGTTGGATGGTGATGAATCGATCGAGGAAGAGGGCAGAGAGACGAGAAGAGGGATATACGTGGGAGAATCGCCTGGGGAAGGAGCTGATGATCCGGAAGTCGATGCTCGAGGGTAGTCTAGCGAGAGGGACACCCGAGCTCTTGCACCTTGGTCTCGTTGCTACTCGGCCTGGAGATGGCCGAGGATCTCACCGCATTTCTCCTCTCATCTTCGCCGACAATAAGTTCTGTCGCTGCTTAACCAGCGAGGGATATCGGGTTGGAGAGGAGGCTGAGGAAAATGGTGGATGGTCATTGGTGGTAGAGGTCGGGTGCTTTTATAAGAGGTGAGGGGGGCAATTATGGGAGAGCGGACCTCGTAACGGTCGGCAGAGGGTGAAGGAACGGCTGGAGGAGCTGAGGGGCGTTACAGGAGAGGGGGAGGCGGACGGCGATAGCTGTTTACAGGCGGAGGGGAGAAGACAATCACGTGTGAGATAAGGGAGAGGAGATGGTTAGGTCATGTGCGACACATGTGACCAGAAGAGAGAGGTGAGGTGGGTGGCGGTCACGTGAGGGGGGGGTGACTTGGAAGTGAAGAGAGAAAGAGAGAGGAAAATGAAGAGAAGAATGAAGAGAGAGAGAGAGAGAGAAAGGAAGGAAAGGAGAGGGAAGAGAGTAAAGAGGAAAATAAACAATAAAAATAAAATAAAATAAATTAAAATTAAAATTAAAATTAAAATTAAAATAAAAAATAAAAATAAAAAATAAAAATAAATTAAAATTAAAATTAAGGATTAAAAATAAATAAAAGTAAAATTACATAAAAAAATAAAAGAGAAATAGTAAATGAAGTGAAATGAAAAAGTGGTTAAAACGAAGGTTGCTTGTCTCGACGAGATCTACAACTTTAGTGAATGACCCAAAATCAAAAGAGGTGAACTATACATAAAGTATTTTTGGATGTACTCTATATATAATAAAATACCACAATTTTGCATTTTGTGATTTTTTGTATTTTTAACTTTATTTTAATTAGTGGATTAATTTGTATACAATATAACATAATTAATCTAATTTTTATAGATTTTTTATAGGTTATAAAAAGGAAAAATAAAAATAACAAGGAGAAAATATGTACAAAATATACAATGTCAGATTTTTGTATTTCTCTTGATTGTCTGGTTTTTATGGATTTTAATTCTTGATATCATGTTAATTAAATAATCAAAGAATAATTTAGAGAAATAATTAGGTTAAAATAAATGATTTTTTTACATAAGATAATAGGCTTAATTCATGTTTAAAACAAGGTTATTTAATTACAGATTTTAACCCTAATTTAAGCACAAGTAGTGAAGGTTAATTAAACTATTTTAAGGGGTTTAGTTAGTTATTTGTTAAGGAGATTATGCTAAAACAACCATATAGAGTATATGAGTCATGGATTCATCAACGACCACCAAGTTGATGGAGCTCAACTTGGTCTTCCCCCCTTCAAGTATGGTAAGAGGGTCTCATTCCAATATTGTTGAGATATTATACTCCAACAATAATTCTACATATGCAATAATTTTTATTACATAATTATTCACCAAAATAATTCCAAATTATTTTCTGACAATTTCAATCATGTATCATTGAAAGAATATGAATGATATTCACATATCCAAAACAAAATGTAATTGTAATTACAATTAATTATCCAATGTGAATCCAATTCGCATTGACTATTAATTTGTAAATACAAATTACAACCATCTCTCTCTCTAATATATTATAAATCACATGTATAATATCCATGATTAATGTATATAGTGTTATACACATTATTCACATCCATGATAATTAAATCACGTTTAATCATGACGGATGTCTAATTATCATATGTCCAGATAATATGAATCACGTTCACGTTATTCATAATAATTAAATCACATTTAATTATCTATTTTCCTCAATGCTCAGATACATCATCAAAAATGAAATTATTCTTGAACTCTTTCAAGAATAATGCGCTTTCTCCTTGAATACTTGTAGATAAGGATAGGGTGATTGCATGTTGCATGTATAGTGACTTGGACATTGAGATCATAACTCAAATACAGAACAAGGGGACCTCCCAAAGATGTTTGATTAAATCAAAGCCATAAATCTAATCTTCTCATTGCATCTGAATCATATTCAGATCAATATCCAATATTTGGCTAAGATCAGATTACTTATCTATTAGAGGAGTCACTAAAATCCAAAAATATTTCATCCCTCCCTCGGAATAGAAGCGCCATGGTTATACAATCGTTTATGATCACATCACCCTCGAGTATTCCTAATACATGTACATCCTGCATACTTGAAGACCTAGAATAAGCCTGAAGTTTTAGATCTTATTTAGACTGTCTTCTTCAGGATTTTATCATTAAGTTTCTCGTTTGATCATTGGGAGTTTGTATCGACAATATACTTTCCAAAAGAATATATCATACCAGATATTGATCATATAATTTCTCAAAAGCATATATCAAACCTACAAATTCATACAAGCTTCCAGAGCGAGACGACCATGCACGAAATTTGATCCCAATATCTCATGAGTGAGCTCATGTCTCCCTGTTCAGTAATGATCCTATACGATCCTTTTGAGAGATTTTATCACTCATATGTCCTTGTTTACACACCAGCTCGCCGGTGTATAGACCTTTATTAGATCTTCAACCTATCGATCTGCCAAACGTGCATACTCACACATATAGTAACACATCTATCTCTGGTTAGAGGATGCGTGCCTATATCATGACAGTATACGACATAGGTCTTGGTTATCTCGATATCATTAAGTCAACCCTTTGACCTAACTTATTTGGTATCTCCGAATCTCTATTCCTATGTAGAGGGCCTGCATCAAGAGGTTGATCATAAATCTACCTATTGAGAAAGGATTGGCATCTCCTTCTCAGGATGAGGATCATCTTTTAACAATCATTTGTTGGTGTTTGATGAGTCCTCCATCTAACTCTTTAGATATCATCCAAGCACCAACCTCTATGATTCGACAATTGAATCAATAGTTGTATGATCATTAAGATGGACATGATACATAATCATAATTGTACTAAGGAACCTATCATACAAATTAGTTATTCTTCATTTCAGATCAGGGAATGATTTTGCAATAACATTTATTGCATAATGTCTCACCGTGGGCTCGCATGTCCAACAGTCTCCCACTAGCCCAAAGAATCATTAATGGGCTAATCTTTTAAACCCACACTCATGTGATAATCATAAGATATTTAAAGAAATAGCTTGGTAAGCTGACTAGTCACTATGTTCCCAATAGACTACGCCAAGCCTTTTACGACACTTGCATATCTCCTAGTAATAGTGTTCGCATCCAATACGAATGTTGCATCTTATGCAACTGATACTCAATCTTGTTAAAGCAGTTGTAGTGTCTTTGCAACTACAACTCAATAATCGTTATAATCCGTATGTAATTTTTATTATTCTTATCAGAATACCTTTATTCTCGAAGTTCTCTATCTCCTAAGACTAAGACCTAGTCTTAAGTCTTATAAAGCATTTAAAGTTAAGATCTTTTAGATCACTATCTATAAAGTCTTAAGTTCTTGAAGACAAGACTTTTAGATCACTATCTCAAAAGTCTTTTCCTCTTTAAAGATATTGTTATTGTTGTGATCAAGTATTTTATCTCCTTAGTAGGATTAGTAAAAGTTTACTACCCCCACTGCATGGCAGACACCTGGATTTTGTATACATCTAGCATACAACAGTCTTCTCACAATTGATGCGTAAGGGAAAGCAGTTTTAACATTTACTTCCTCAACTCTTTGAGGTGTTATCCCTTTAGATAGTTCAGTATCATATCTTAAGGGAAGGAAGAATTCCTTGGGGTTTTCCCAGAAATGGAACATATCCAAGGTGTACCACTAATGTGATAGTCCCAATACCCTCTTCTGTTTTCTTCTGAACAATTTAAGAACTAAGATCTAAGAGGTATCCTTGAGATCATATCGCAAGATATCGAACAACTAGATTATAAAATACTTATTATCATCCTTATATCATTCCAAATGTTTAAGACTTTATCTACATTTAGCACGATGAACATAATGGCAATCTTACTAAACTTCACATGGTTCATCAAGATTTTGTATGAAATCATAACCTTTATAATTTCATCAAATCTAGTGTTCCAACTACAAAAATCTTTTCGAGTTCGTAGATGGAGTTCCTTAAGCTTGTACACCTTGCATTTCTCATCCATAAAGCCATGGGGCTACTTCATATGAATATCCTTATTAAGGTATTCATTGAGAAATGCAATCTTGACTTCCATCTTATAGATGTCATAGTAAATTTTTGTAGCTACAATTAGTAATATTACGATGGGTTTAAGCATGATCACTAGAAAACAAGTCTCATCATAAGCGTTGTCTTCTTTCTGTGTGTGTCTTGTAGATACGAACTGTACATTGAAGGTCTCTACCTTCTCATCAGGTCCCCTCTTTATCTTAAAGTTCCATTTACACCTAACATGTTTTACCCTTATAGGTGGATCCTCGAGGGTCCATACACAATACTGACACATGGGAAGAGCACATGTCCATACACAATACCGACAAACAACCGAGAAGTTGGAAGCATGGATGAGTCGAGCAGAGCGGAGCTAAGGAGGCATCGGGCTAGGCGGGCCAACGAATCAGCTGGTGGTGCGGGGGGGGGGGGGGGGGGTGATGTTGGGCGAAGCTGCGGTTGGCGTCGAAGGGCAGAGCTCAGCCTTCGTGGTGGTGGAGCGATCAACGAGGTTTGGTGCTCGGCTTGTGTCGGAGGTAGAGCTACGATGGCTGGCCTGATTCAAAGCTACAACTGGTGAGGGTGGATCAAGGAGGTGTGAAGCAAGGCTGAAGGCGGGGTAGCTGTGGGCATAGCTCCATTGAGGCGGGGGAAGGGGATTCTGGAGTTTTTAGCTCCGGCCTTGGCGAGGCCGAAGATGGAGGGGGTGTAGGAGGTAGATAGAGAAGTAGAAAGGTTCGAGGAGTGAAGGTGATTGGTCGGGGAAAATTCTACGATAATGAGGATGGAAGTGTGGTAAAGACGAACGATGAAGAAGGAATAAGGTACAAAAGGGGTACATGATGATGGATTGTCGATACGAGGTGTTGTCGGAGATGGAGGGGTTTACCTGGCTTTGAAGATAAGGGGGAAGCTTCATCACTCATTTCTCGAAGGTTCGGTGAGGGGAACACATGAGCTCTAAATCTTAATGGAGAGGCTACGATGAGGAGTAGAAACTCCTCGGATCTCGCCTGAAGGTGGAGGTTCACTTAAGCCGTAGACCTGCCGCTGTCACCAGAGATGGCGGTGAGCTCTTCTCCTCATCTTCTTGGAAAAATGGCGGATGAGGACAGTGGGGGGCGACGATCAGATTTATAAGAGGAGGAGGAGGGGGAGTAACAGATGGGAGCAGAGTGGGTACGGTGGTTGTGTAACGGTCGGCGAGGGGAGTAGTAATGGGAGTGGGTGCAATGGTTGGAGAGGAGAGGAATGGATGGGTTATGTGCAAGGCACATGACCTGGAGAGAGAGGGAGAGGGAGGGGAGAGAGGTCGGGTCACGTGCAGAGCACGTGACCTGGCGGGAGAAATATAGAATAGGGAAGCGAGAGGAGAGAGGAAATGAAGAGAGAGAGCAGAAGAGAGAGAAAGAAGAGATAGAGATAAAGGAATAAAAATAAAAAAATAAATAAA